>VZRM01003040.1:245471-298381 GCA_013397955.1 Grantiella picta
GTGAGATGCTCTGCCCAGGAGGGAGGAGCCAAGCGTTCCCACCTGGATATAACCTGGGCTCTTGAATGGCACAAGCAGCACTGTCTGTTGGATTCCCAGAGAACATGAGCTACCACTGGACCTTCAGCTGCAGACCTGACCTTCCACAGGATCACCTCTTCAACCTAAGTACTTCATTTGGACTGCTACTACCACCCTGACTAACAGGGTGTCAGGTTGTATCTGACTCTGTCAGTGTTTTTTCTTGTATTATTTCACTTATTTTTAATTTTCCTATTAAATTATAATCCTGACTTGCGATCTCCCACTGGGTTGTTTTCAAACTACTACATCTTGTCACAGGTAAGCAGAGACCCACCCTTTACAAACACTTAACTGCATATGAGAAGTCAGTTCTTTTTCACACATTATATTTATCTCCTTTGAAGTGGGAAACAAACTGTCCTTCCATAGGCTGAGTGGAGCTGGGCTTTGGCTCCTCTGGAGGAACAGCTCCCAAGTCAATAGCTGAGCTCCTTCCCCGTCAGGTAAGACCAGGCATCAGTGGAAAATGGCAGCAGTTTCATCACCTCACCTAATCCCTTCCCCATATGGTCAGGAACTATGACTAGTGAATAATTAATCAAAACATGTCTGATCAGAAGTTCAAAAGAATCAGAGGAATTGAAGTAAAAGCCAGGGTTTTCTTTTTATTTTTTTCTTCCCCGTTTTCTTTCTTTTTTGCCATGGGCTTCTTTGGGTTTACAGGGAATAATGGTCCTGAGACCCCAGCGAGATAATTTAGAGCCATGATTTGTGACAGGGACTGCAAAGCAGAGATGGCTTCATTTATTTTTTAGTAGTAGGATGGAGGAGGAAAAAAAAAGTTTTATGACCTCTCCTTTTTAAAAATATGTTAAGACTGTGCCTTAGTGCCCAGCTAGGTTACTGGAATAGCATAGAAGAAGCATTGCTTTTTTATATACAGTATTTTGCCTTTTAAAATATTGCCTTTTAATGTAAAATGAAAAACTCATATTAAGTACAGGAAAACTCACAGCAAAGTAATGGGGCACTACAAACCTAGGATTGTTCTTTTTTCCTCATTTTATTGGCATGAATTCAAAAACATAATCAGAATCTAGTTCATTGTCTTACATAACCCTTTGTGAAGGACTCTTAAAATTCACATCAACAGCATCTCATTCCCACTTTTCCCTTAATTTCCATTTTGTTTAATGGCTTCATCACCATTTCTTTGTGATTTCGGCACTTTTTTCCCTCCTGTGAGAGAGAATAACCTCTCCTGGGTAATAGGACAAAGAGCTGGAATCTGCTTCTGTCACGCTTCTGTAAAAAAAATACGTAAACAAAAAAAAATTTCCTTTATAGGAAATCAGCCCAGTTCTACTTTTTTTTCCCCTGGGGTCTGGTGACATAATTCCAGCAATGGCAAGTCCAGCTGCAAGTGCCACGTGAGGAGGTGCTCTGAGTGCAAATTCCACCACTGCACAGCACATCTCCTTTGCAGGCTGGAGACGTGGAGTGGAATATAATCAATATCTTCCAAGGCCCTAACGAGCCCCTCTGCTACAGCCTGTACCTTGCCATCAGCTTCTAGAACAACAAAAAATGCCCAGCAGAGACAGAAAAAAAGCAGCTGGAGGCTTCTATCAAATTTCTTTGTGAAATTACAGGAGGTACTTAATATTTGTCCTGTAGCTTTTCAGGGGAATTGAGAACATTTGCCATCCAGACAGGAAGCCATTATCTCTTCATGGGAATGAAAGATGTCTTGGTATAATCCTGATATTTTATCAACAAGAATTCTGAACTCAGAAAATCTCAGAAGATGAGCCTATGAAACTTCTCTGTTAGGGTTCATGCTCAGCATGGCCTTCCCAAGAGCCTCCTTTATTCTAGGGCACGCCCACTTCACAGATCTCTTAATTACAACACAATTTTTCACTCGCATTAAGCCTTACATTAAGAATTAAAATTCCTAAACCAGAAAATGCAGCTGTTGCAGAAAGAAATATGCAGAAAGACCAAATGAGAGAAATGGCTGAAAAAAGTTTAATTTCTACAGATTTCTTCACATTTGTAAAAATTCATTTTTCTGATTTTGAACTTATCCCTCTCCCCATCAGTTGGTCACTCCAGGATAGCAGTGAACCATGTGGGGTGGGAGTGCATGGTATGGATCCAGTTTTTGATCAAGTAAAGGACAACTCATAAACTTCACTCAGTAGTGTTGCTGATCCCCAAACCTTCATCTTCCTGCTTCCCCACTGGTTTGTAGATTTTGCTGCCACTGTTTTGCCAATGGTTTTCCTTTCCATAGTACAGGGAGATGGAACTCTGAACATACCTTTGGTGAAATATGGAGGGTTTATTAGGTCATCTATGCATGATATTTGGGCAATTACACGGAAAGCAGGGCTAGGTTGTTAAAGGCTATTTAGGTGCTTGATTTCCCTCAGTTTCCCTGCAAATGAGGCTCCCAAACATCTGTAAATATTGATGCCCCAGGTCCTAAGCACATCTTCATCTGAGCATCCTTTGCAAACTGTATTTCTTTGACATCCTTTGCTCACATACAGCAAAAAAATAAAGCAATCCCCCATGACAGTTTTATGGTAGGGGAGCAGCCTTGAAGGTGAGCCCAATACATGAGAGGTTTGCTGGGCAGGGCACAGAGCAAGGGTGCAGCTCCCCTTATTTCTGCTCAGCAGGACAGGCCAGAGCCCAGCTGCTGCCTGCTTAGCTCTCCCTTGCCAGCACCACCTCCTCTGAAGCTGTGCCAGGTAACCAAACACATCCCCAAGCTGCAGCTGGTCCTGCATCCATGCCCACGGGCAGCACATCTGCTCTGTGAGCAGCAAGGGGGGATAGAAGGTAGAATTTCGACTAAGAGGAGCAGGAGGTAACATCTAATCAGCTGTTTCCATCACCTTGTCAGGACAGGAGCATTTGAACCTGGCTGGGAGAACATCATCTGTTGTGCTGTTATCTGCTGCTCTGCACAGGTAAATGCAATCGCTGTGTATTTTATTAACTCCTGTTATGCCGCATGAACGGACACAGCACATAGTTCAATTATTAAAATGTTTGCTGCAGAGGGAAGAAGAATCTCGTTTCCCTCTGCTGCTGCTGGATGATTGTAGCAATCACAGCAAACTGCCTGAGCATCCTTCACAGAGCCTGATTTTGGCAAGGAGCGCTGCCATGGGTGGGCACAGGAGCAGCAAGGGGTGGGGATGCTTGGCCTGCCTGCTAATGGGGAGCACACTTGGAATCAGCCTCTGGAAAAATGCTTCCCATGTCCATTAGGGATGACATTTACCTTAGTCCAGATGGTGCTCATCACCCTTAGTGCACCATTTAAGCTCTGAGCTCAGAGGGATGGTGTGTGGGGATGATGTGAGCAGTTCCAAACAGCAAGCATCAGCCACGTGTGAATGTAGATTATTTTTTTAATGTATCTATATCTTAAGGGAAACGTGGGCAGTTAAGTAAAGAAATAGAAAACAGGCAACTCCCCAAAAAAGTAAAACATGACTCTATCATAGTTAGGCTTTGCTTGTCTGTCAGTTTTATTAAGTAACTGTACAGCGTGTCTCAGAGTACTGCTGATTTCTTCATCCAAATACAAATTTAACGCTGTATATTATGGGCTGCTCCTAAAATCAGTAACTGCTATTAATAATTTACTAAATCTTTTGGGTACAAAGAGAGAAATGCTGTCAGTTAATGCATAATACTGCACAATGGCTTTCTTGTCTCCTTTCTCAGGGGCTGCTCTCCCACATCCACAAAGAAAATGCTTTGGCCCCACATGCCTGCAGGCTCAGCTGTAGATGAGTTCATGAAAAGCATTTAATAGGATATCTCTCTGCAGTAGAGTAACCATTTAGAGTTGTGCTGAAGTCCCACATACTTCAGTGGGATGCAGATATGAGTGTTTCACCACTTCCCAGACGTTTTGGTGTGTGACTTCCCAACATAAATACTTGCTCTGCAGAGAAAGATCCAAGATAGGGATGTCTACAACAGGGATATCCTTTCCCTGCTGGGAGGATGCCTGCCCTGAGCACAAACTCCTACACCACCTCCCTGCAGCACCCAGTCCTCTCTGCTCAGTGTGGGGAGCTGGGCCCAGCTCAAGGGTGTCTGTCTCAGAGTGGATCTGACTGTTAATTGGGAGAGGAAATTAATTATTATGGTGTTTCACCTGTGTGGTGGGTTGACCCTGGTTGGATGCCAGGCACCCACCAAAGTCACTCGATCTCTACCCTCTGCAGTTCAGCAGGGGATAGAAAATATAACTAAGGGTTTATGAGTTATGGATCAGGAGAGGTCACCCACTGAACACCATCGTGGGCGAACAGACTCAGCTTGGGGATATAATTTGAATTTTTTACTATCAAATTCAGAGCAGGATGATGAGAGGTAAAATAGATCTTAAAAACACCTTCCCCCCCACCCCTCCCTCCTTCCTGAGTTCTGGCTCCTTCCTCTCCAGCAGCACAAGGAGGTGCTTGGCCAGAGATGGGTCTGTCCTGGAGCTGCCTGGCATTAGCTCTGTGGGACATGGGGGAAGCTTCCAGCAGCTCCTCACAGAAACCACCCCTGTAGCACCTTCCCTGCCAAACCTGGCCTCTCAAACCTAGCACAACAAGCTAATGACTCAAGAATATAATTATATTTGACATGACATATTAAAGAGCTCATAAAACTTCATCAACGTGGCAGAATATATCCTTTGTTTTCCTGCTTTTTAATAATGTTAATAAATCAGATAAAAATTATGCCACAATACAACCATTAAAAGAGAAGATTATCAGAAGTATAAAAATGAGGAAAACATTTCTACAACAAACCTCAGAAGAAAAAACGCAATGAGGTGTTTACAAGTTTGGGACAGAAAACAAAAACTCCAATTAAATTTCGATATGATTGATGCTGCAGGTTTAACCACTCCATTATAGAAGAAAACCAATGACAAAATGATATGTTTTCCTTGCCTTGCTTTAGCCTGCATCTCAAGGGGGCTTATAAATAGTTAAACAGCTATATCAGAATTCATCAGTTTTTAGAGAAAAATTAAACCTCAACATTGATATCTATGATATAATGACTTACAAGTCACTGCATAATTAATCTTGATATTAACTGCATACACTTGTGATATATGATTTATTATGGGTTATTAATCTAAATTCTTCTATGGATATTGCTTCATGCACACACAATCTAATAACTTTTGATGCAGTAGCAGGTGGTACTTCATAATAAAGACATTAACATACTTGGAAAAAAATACTTTTATATCAATTGATCATACTCTGTTTTCACTTCTCTGATGGACTTGATAGTGATTAAAAACTAAACCAGAAATACAGATCTTGCACTTCCATCTTCATCTTTACTGTCCTTTTCATCACTTTTCAAACTGCATTTTTTCTTGTTTCAGAACCCAGTTATATAACTGTAGTTTCACATCCCTACACCCTTCTTAAATGCAATCAGGGGGAATAACATGACATTCTCTATTGCTGCCTCTGTTTCAATCAGGAGTGCTCAGAGAGGATTAGGCATTTCAAGAGGCAGCTCATTCAGTTTGACTAACAAGGCTCTTCTGGATAATGCTGTAATATGTTGTAGGACACAACCATTAGTTTTATTTTGGTTTGTAGCTCTCAATTGTCTTTCCCTCCTCCATAAATGCCAGCAACTATCAGACAGATGGTTCCTTACTCATCAAAGCAGCTATCAGAGATACAGCCCCTGAGATAGACAGAGAGGTTCTTACTTCTCTTTGAGGAATGTTTCCAGAGAGAGCTGAAAGGGAAAGCCCAGCACACACCAAACAATTTGAAAAATGCTTGGAAATAAATGAAAAACTAAAAGCATTCCAGCAGCAGCCAAGAAGCATATGCAGGAACAAAATGTAACGACCATAACTGACCACAATTGACTATGATAGAAACATAACTATTCAAAAAGATATTTTCTATACTAACATCACTTCTTTACTCCTTTCTCAGATATTATTCCTCCTCAGACAATTCATTAATTTATAGACTCTTCAAAATTCAGCCAGCCTCCCAGTGAGGTAATGGGATGATTGGATAAATTAGCAATTGCCAGAATTTGCTGCAGCTTCCAAAGATGTTGATGCTTGGGTTGGCATTGCCTCAGGAGGGTGAGATGCAGGCATTCAACATACTCATACAGCCACCACAAATAAAAGGGAATTTACGACCAGTGACTATCACTCTCTGCTTAATAACCAGATTTTCAAATTCTCTTCAGTCTTGGCAGCGGACACTAAATGTTTCCATCAAAACCGTGACCTCCCTGTGTTAGAAATTGTTAGAAATTGTCCTGACATTACTTGTAAAGGGCTTAATTAAAAGAGGCAGTGTTGACCTCAAAGCCCCTGTTGAAAAAGTCACTGCTGACAACCTGAAATGCTTTAGCATCATTAGTGTACCTCTGGCACTGCCAACAGACAAAAAACACTATGTTCTCTGAAATTTTTAAGGTGATTCTACCAACCCTGTGCATAGAAGAAAGTGCTTTTGGAGTCTTTTTCTACCTCTATGTATTGACACCATGTCAAAGAATTAATTTATTAATATGAACCAAATTCATGTGAATTAGGATCTGTTTCAGGAAGCTCTGCCTTCTGCTACCTTGTTCTTCCTCAAGGCAATGCCCTGCAGCAAATTCACACCTAAAAACTGGCTATTCTGGCCACAGCAAAAAGCAACTATGCTCACCATATGTTTACTGGTTAAAATAAGATTCCTGCACACATGTGATGGATATCTCCTTTGAAACAGGCACTGAGCTACCACAGGGATGCAGAAGTTGGTAGCAACCAGTACAGCACCAAAATCCAAGCAGGTGGCTCTGCCTCCCATTGCTCCCCTCCTCAGCAGCAGGTTCACACACAAAAACTTGTGCCACAGTTACTCTTTCAGGTGGAAACCCACAAGCTTTCCAAATCGCTGGAATGTCCAAAGCCAGATCCATGCTAAGTTAACAGCTGTTTGCACATGACATCCTTAGGAAGGAGCTTGCTTTGCTTTCACTGCAAATAACAGAAAATTGCTTTGGTTTGGTCTTCTATAATCATTCCCATCAATGCCTCAGAGTTTAAAGATCTAATCCTGTTTGCAAAATTCAATTAGGTTTTGTAAAAAAAAAAATAAATTAATCATTGAAGTTTTAGATAAACAGATTCTAGCTAAGGACAAAGCTGTACCACTGCTCTTGTGAATTTAAGGATTAAAGAAAATCAATATACTCTGTCATATTCCTGTAAAATATTATCTGCAGCACAATTTGTTTTCTCATTTGTGCATGAAGTTAAAATTTAAGTCCAGATTTCAGTGACTGTTTATTTGCTATATATATATTGAATAAAATAGTAAAACAAAAATCACCTTCTATACCTGCATGTTCCTTTTTAGAACGGCCAAGTAATGCCCTGACTTTCAACACAGCAGGCAGAAGCCCTGGGTATGAACAGCCACACAATGGGGAGGAAGCACTGCAGCACCTGCTTTTTATTAATCTAACATGGCAGTGCAATGACAATTTGCTTTTGCAATCAAATAAAAAATAGCCAAGCTGCATTTTCATTTGCTATCTTTCCTTTGCCTCTTTTTCTGCTTTCAGGGAGAAAGTGTGGGGGGGCAGAGAACAAGTTTTGGGGAAGGACAGAGTAGCAAATGGTCTTCTGGCTGGTGGTATTTTACAAACCCCAAGTGCAGAAGTGGCACAACTGGGTTTTGATCTCTCTTCTACAGCAGACTCCTGTAAGCCTGTGTGTTAATAAATGTTAATTTTGTCTGACTGTGTCTACAAGGTGATTTTCAAATTCCTGTTGATTCAGTGAAGAACTTAGGTGTTCAGCACTTGTAAAAACACTACTGTTTCGATGGACACCTTCAGACAGATTTAGGTATTTAACCTGAAGAGTCAACATTTGCAGTCCTCCAGCAGGATTATCTGGGCTTTCAGGGCAAATTTCTACATGATCAACTATGCTTCCTGTTGTGCTAACCTGGATCCTTGCCTGGGCCCTATACATGCCCCTGTGTGAAGTTTATTGGTAGAGAGAGATTTGAGGTTTCTAAAAACTCAGGAACAATGAGCCAGGAAGTAAGGAAGAAGCTCTTTTATATTCCTATTTTATTGAAATAGAAGTAGAAAGGCTCTGCTCTCACACATTTATGGGATGCATGCTTCTCCAGAACCAATGTGAACTTTACTCCAAGAACAATGTGATAAATTCCTAAAGAACTGACAAGAAAATCTTGGGGAAAAGAATAAAAACCCAGCTTTTTCTTCTAAAATATTTAATACCTGGAACCCATAAAGAATTGTTGAAGATCTGCCAACATTTCCAATGATTTTCAAAGTCATACCATTTTTAGTTGCTCCAGAACTGCTGATATCAGCAAGCATGCCCTTCTAAATAATTTATTGGCATTTCTACATAAATTAGATACTTAAAGGTGAAGATGCCATGAACCTTGTGGAGGCTGAGTGCTCACTACATGGACTGTAATCCATCAACCCAACAGACAGATTTCCAAACTGGCTTAAACCTCAGCAGGCTCACTGCTTGGAAATAGTTCAAGGACTCCAGAGACTGCAACACGCTCTTGAAATGTCACTTGCAGTAAAAGTACATTCTACACAAAAATAAATCACTGTAAAATAAGGTAGAAACCTGAGAGAGTTATAAATTGATCATTTAAATCACAGGTTAGCTACTGCTCATAAAAATAAGCAATGCAAACAATGTGTTTACTTCAGCTAAGGACAATGTATTACAAAAGACAGGGCAGAGCCATCAGCTAAAACACACATTTGCATAAAGCTAAATTCTTCAGTAAAACACTTTAATGCTGTCTATCAGTTTCTAAAGTCACCTCTATGGCCTTTTTTTTTTCATCTAAAAATTATATAACTCTGGCTTGCAGTCTGGCTATTGAAAAATGTTATGTTGGCCTTTTACCTGTAATTTCTGTATTTATAAAGGCTCCAGACTGCTAAGAAGGAAACAACCAGAAGAAGAGGGTGGGTGATATTTCAAGAAGAATGTTGGGGATGAGAAACTGGTGAACAAAAAAGTCTTCCCCTAGCAAGAAAATAAAAATCTTAAATCTCCAAAATGTGTTTTTAATTGAAAAAAGAAAAAAAAAAAATCAAAGTAAGAAAGCTCCCATCCTGGCTAGAGAATCGCTGCAGCCAAGGGTGTGTTGGTATTGTAAGGATCCATCTTTTTAATAAATCCCTGAAATACATTGGTATTGGGGGATGAGAAAAGCTAGTGATAAATTAAATGCTAAAGGGGATGTAAAGATGATAGAAGCAGCATTTTCATCAGAAACCAGGAGAGTAGGAGTGGCAAAGTTGCTATTTGAGATACAAACAAACAAGATTGAACAAGGCTAAAATGGAGATAAGCAGGACAACCAGCTCAAATACCTCAAGTGATTAATTTGTAAAGAGAAAAAAAAAATCATCAGGAGCTCAAAATAGTTATGAAATCAATAGTGATGGCCTGAAAGTCACTGAGTTTCAGCAGGGGAAGGGGGGAGGAGGCTGCTGACAGCAGAGATAACGAGTGAGTGTTGATGAAGGTTGTTCCAGCTCTCTGGGTTACCAACCCAACCCACCCAGACATGGGACTGCAGTGCAGTCCTCCCTGCATGGACTCAGGGGCAAGGGCAGGAATTCCTGCTTGAATACAAATCCTGGTTTTTTCAATAAACAGGCTGATGCTCTCATCATTGGAATTCACAGGAATGCACACAAAGGAAAATGCCAGCACAGTGAACTTTTCAGCTCTCAGCCAATTCTTTGCAAGTTGTTTTTCTTTTTATCTAGTTCATAGCACAAACTCAGACTGTGTGGGGGCACAAACAAAATTAATAAATTAAGAGGATGGTGATCATTGAAACTAGGGAAATTTCAAGCGTAAAAAGAATTAGTGGATTATGGTTTTTTTCCTATTTGTTCTCTAAAAGTCTATTTTGACAATGAATTATAGATGTTTCATTGACCGTTCTTTTTTACTACCAAAAAAAAAAGAACTCTAGACATTTGTGTGTTTGCTGCAAACCCTGAGTTTTGCTTTGCTCCACAGCTCTGTGTTTTTTCCAATATTTGGTTTAGACTGACAAATCAGCTCTCCTATCACTAATGAAATTATGGTTTTGAGGCCTAACAGCAAATAAGGTTTGGCATCGTCTTCCTTGTGGGAAGAGATGCAGCAAATCTGTTAATCAGAATTCAGTCCCTATAGCAATTTTACCCATGCCTGACTTCCTGCCTTGCCACTTGCCATTCCTACCATTAGTACCTGTTTAAGATGAGACACCCAGAGGAAATTTGGTTCTCCTCTCACAACACCATTACTTTACCTTAATGACCAACACGCCCTGTTTAATAAAACCCCAGCATCAACTTTATTACATCCTGCACTGCTAATGGTTTGGTAGTCACCTAAGGCATTAATCTTGATTCATGGCTCACTTGAAATATTTATACAGTACAAAATGCTTAAGTGGAGGTCAGTTGCACGCAAAGCTTCAAAGAATAGATTGCAAGACTTTGTGTTGCCTCTAGCTGCTCCTCAGCAGGAGAACATGCCTTCCCCCAGCCTGGGCCAGCCCTGGTTGTGCCCCCACAAATGTCACCCTGGGGGTCCCATTCAGACATCCCTGGGCTGCTCCTCTAACCCAGATCCTCACCAAAACTGACCAAATGCCAAAATCCCATCCGCTCCACATTCATTAAAAATGCCAGTGGCCCTAATCTCACGTAACCAAAACTCCCTAAAAGGAGCAACATCATTTGGGGATGCTCAGCAGCCAACAATCTCAAAAGGATGAAGCAGAAGCCACTATTAGTAGAATATCAGAAGATATGTTGATACAGACAAGTTCAGAATTGCTGATTCTGAAGCACATCAAAAGATCTTTGGAAACATCTGAAAAGCACAGAATGGTCCCTAAAATATCCCTACCAGCCAGGTAGGAGCCAGGATTAGGAGATGATCCAGCAACTGTGGGCAGCAAAATGAACCAGATGGCCACAAGCATAAGATTCTGTTATTTAAGCAAGGACTTGATTTTCACTGCTTTTTACGTTCATAAAGAAACAAACATTTTCAGGTTGTTTCGTCATAATTCCCTTGACATTAAAATTATGTGCTGGCCCATGGAAATTTAAGCTACAGGACACAATGCAGACAGCATGGGACTTAGAATAAAGGCAGACAGATGAATCACTGAAACAATTAGAAAGACTTTTAGGATCATAGAATCATCAAAGTTGGAAAAATCTTTAAGACCATCAAGTCCAACCTTCGACCAAAAACCACCACATCCACTGAACCATGCAGTGAAGCACCACATCCACTTGTTTTTTGAGCACATCCAGGGATGCTGACTGTACCTTCTCTAAGTACAAAAGCAGTCCCTAAACTCCGGACAGAGCTGCTCCTGCAAGCCTATTCCCCAGCCATATGAGGCAGGCAAGGCTCTACAATGTCAGAGACTGCTTGGCCTGTAAATTTTTGCCCCTTTTCCAGTCCATTCCTCAAAGCACATCGGAAATGTCAGTACTGCTTCCCACTGCACCCACTTCATGTGCTAATTCTGCATGTGGTCCCTGGTTTTTCACTGGAGGGTTTCACCACAAGCTGTTGGCTACAAGATGCTGTTGAGGCTGAGAGTTATCTGTGAAAATTGGGGTTGATGAGGGAGAATCTGACACAACCCTCATTTTCTACACTTTGTTCTCTTTGCAGCCATTTCTCGCTCCCTGTGCACTGTCTGGTGACATGAATCATGGAACAGAAGGAACAGTTTAATCAATAGTGTGCTTAATTGCTCAAAATTATTCCATAACTGCAAACTCACAGCCAAGAGACCAGACTATCTGTCACTGAAGATGCATTATGAGGGAGAAACAAAGAGGTTTAAGTGTCATTAGCAAAACAATAATAAAATAACACATAAAAATTGAAAATATGACTTAGTGAGAGCATATAAACATAAAACAGTGAGGTTCCCAAGATGAAATCATATTGTATTACAGATAATTCCATATAATGTGGTTCAAAATGGCAAGCTGCATTTGTATTTTAAGGTGTGCAGACATATTTATTATGAGCAGCCAATTTACTCTATTTCTTCATAAATTCAAGGAAAAATGTAGCTTCCATCAAATTGAATTGAATTAAGTGGTCACTGCACATCGAGAAGAAGATATTCTGTTGCTCTCAAGTGGCAGATCTGCCATATGAGAATAGTATTTTCTGAATATCAGACACTGTGTCATAGAGCAGTGATTAAAGTGAGTCTGTTTCAGTTCTGATCCTTTATATGCAATGCTTCCTTGAATACTTACTCACTTTGCCAGCAAGATATATGTAAAGAGTCCAGTGAAATAATCTGCCTCAGCACTTGTGTTGTAATTAAATGCAGTCACATGTTGGCACAAGTAATGACCACCATCTGCTCAGATCCATGGCTGGACTGTCCTTCACCACAAATCACAGATCTCCACATGTCCAGCAAAATACCCATCACCAGCTCATTCTCCAAAGCACCATATGAATAATCTGGATATGCAACAAGTTTGTTACAGATGAGTGCTAATATATTTGGCATACAAAAATGCATGTCCAGGTTTGGATGCTTTAATACTAACACTGCTAAATGCTTAAAAGAAAACATACTAAATGGCCCAGGTTGCAAAGTTAGGTCTCGGGAATTAGAGAAAGCCAAGGCTTACACTGTCTCTCCAGGCTGTAAGCATTTTGATACACCACCATATCCTGGGTTTAGAGTATCTTTGCCTAAAACTGTATCTCATTTATTTCTCAAAATTTATTTCACACCATGGGCATGCTCAATGCCACTATTTCATTGATTATTTTTATTCTATTTGTATACCTCATCTTTTCATAACTCACCACTCAAATCTCATTACATTTAAAGGTTATCAAGTCCCTTGAAAGTTTTCCATAAGAATTTCTACTCCCTCAAATGAGGTCTGAGTACTTTGTGAAGTCTGGGCTCTCCCACTGTTCACCTGGTGGATTTGCACATATTCTGCAGTAGCCTCCAGGACGAAGCTTATCCCTTCTGGACAGATTCAAGCTCTCATTCCTGCCTGGAACAACTGGACATGGCTCTGTCACCTGCCTAGTAATGAATATCTGGACATCACCTCTTCTAAAATTTGGAGTCTCTTATGGAACCTTTCTTCCTAACAAATTTTTTAAGGAACTGAGAATTTTTTTTTTTTTTAACAAGTGTAGAATCAAGGCCTAGACTGATGAATGTCCAAATTTACTTCTAATCTGAGATGATTAATGCAACATTCACTAAGTCAGTCTCACCTTCTGCAACCAATCTTGAAGAAAACTGACTTCATTATGCAAGTTCTGCTAAAGCTCTGAAGACATCAAGGATGGCTGGAGGATGAACAGGATAGAGGATCCAGTGAAAAAACAAGCTGGGGTGAACTTCAAAGACTGTGCAAGGATGGCTGTGAATGTGAGGGACACTTTATCCTTGCATGCAGCCTGATTCTGGTGATCAATGCACAGGCAACTTCTAAGTGAACATTGCTAACGAATGGGAGTGTCTCTCATGCTCCTGATTCTTCTTTTCTTTGCTTTTATGGACCTTTGGTGAACAAAGATTTCTTGGTAGTTCTCTCATGCACAACAAAGTCCAAGAGCAAAAACCATGAAGAGTAACCTAGGTAATTCTGAGACATGAAAAAATAATCATAATAGGAGAGGTAAATCTTTGCAACGTGGGCTGGAAGGGCTGTGTCATCCCCACCCTTGAAGGGTTTCACAGCTGAACTGCCTGAGGCACTGAATAACCCAATATAACTGCAATTCAGCCCTGCCTGGAGCAGATTTGGGCCACCTTTCTGCAGCAGTACCTCAAACCCAAGGTGTTCTGGGCTTGCCCCGTGGTGTCTGCACACAGCTTGTGCTGCACAGTGGGTTGCACTGTCCCCATTGCACTGGGGACACCTTCATTGCTCAGATGAGAAGGAAACAAACAGATCACACTCCTGACCCACTATGTTTTGAAGATACCATTTGTACAATCATATGATTGGTTATTTATGCATGACCCCTTCCAGGTCTCCCCATGACCGAGCAGACATCACACAAATCTCCCAAAGAGGTGCCACAGTTTGGCTGAGGCAATTAGATCATCATTACCAGAAATAGATCTGAGCTATATATCGTCTGACATTAGTAAATTCAAGGGAATGAAATACCTTGTTACAAATTATAGCATCATCCATCTAGACTTTCTGATAGTCCTAAAAGACAGATGATCTAGCAAATGGCTGTAATCATCATATGGGTAGAGTTTAACTCCCTAAGACATGTTAAAATAGCAGTATTTGCAGAAATATCAATCTGCAAATGTGAACAGGGCCTTCTGACTGGATAGGTTAGGTGAAACACTTCAGTAAAATTTCAGAGGATATTTCCTTCAGATATTCTACACTTCCAAAAAGTCATTTAACAAAGAACTTTAAGATGACCACAATTAACACATTTACTATTAATAATAATGAATATGTCAAGCTCAGACTTCATGACTCTCAGTTTGAAACAGCTCTTCTCTGAGACAGTGGAAAAGTGTTTTCTTAAGAAAAACACAGAACCAGCACATACCTCAGTAAATGATGTTGAAAATCTACATTTTGTTCGATAAAAAGGCCAGAACTTATTCTCTGTTCCAGAGCCCAAAACATGATAGTCATTTTTGGGAGGGTCGTAGCCCCATTGTATACCAAACTGTTCCTCTGGTGTTCCTGGAAGATCACTGACTGCCATGAGCCACAAGAGTGCTGAGGAGCAGCCAAGGGGAGCAGTAAGGGCAGTGCTCAGCTCTCTGTCCAGCCCTGATATCAACTCAGTCATTCATGGATGTGCTGCAGTGTGTGGGTTTATGGATATGCCTGGGAGACACTTTTCCTGCTGCCCAGAGCACACACAGACCTCAGCAGTGCACAGCCTTATTTATATCCAACAAGGCTTTTTGTATTTTGTAAAAGTGCAAAACATGATTCTCGACGTTCGCAAAGCATCATCAGAATTCATCACACAACAGCTCCTACAATAAAAAATCCCAACTAGTTCTCAAAAGAGAAAGCTCTGCACCACACTCCTTTTAAAGGAGAGGAGTTTCTGGAAGCACATACTGTCTCACAAAAAAAATGAAAACCAAGAAGTTAATCCTGACATGATTTATTACCCCTTTCACCTCATGCAATACTTCAATTGTTCTCTGTGTCATGGTCTGATCCTTTAGTCCTTTCTCTTCTAAATCACCCTGTTTTTAGCAAAGGGAGAAAGGTCTGCAGGATTAGGTCCTGAACTCCAGCCAATGTTCTCCTCAAAGGAAAATGATGCATTCTGCCTGCTCAAATTGCCATGATAGTAGGTGGCATAGGAAAATGTCAGTTTTTTGCTAAATAAGGTCAAATTATATTAATTCAGTTTTCATTTTAAGAGAGTAGAGAATTTCTTTCTCCCAGTTTTACTGGATTCAGTAAGTCATGAATAGAGCATGAGGGGAGGGGATGCAGAGTATCTATGGGAAGATTCATATGAAACATGCAGATGGGATTAATCTACTCATTCCCTAGTTGTAATTGCAGTTTCACAGAGATTCTGCTAAAAACACATTTATTTGGCAGTAAATACGATGACTAATTGCGAATGATAGCTGCACATAAATTCCAGACTGAATTTTTTGGCACATTTCTAATTGTCATATAAAAGAAAATGACACACTCTCTACTCATTTTTCCTAATTAAATGCAAAATATAAAATTATTCCTACTACTCTTTTTGGTAGAAATGAAGGCTTTTTCAATTTAACTAGGAAATACAGCATATGGTTCCCTGATTATTGGTAAACTGTGCAGCAGAAGTCCTGGGCAGATGATTCCAGAGGAGGATCTGGCCATGCCTGCACTGACACCCATATTTCAGCTCTCAATCCAGACTGGAAAATTGTTCTGTAGAGAGTTCTATGGAGGATATGTGACCCTAAATTAATGACTACAGGATTTAGGTGGTTTAGTTGGTTTTTTTCCCCGAAGTTCTCTAAATAAATGTCACATAAATTTCAAACACAAATTTTGCATAATAATCAGGGTGCTGGAGCAATCACTGCTTGTCTGTGAGCTGTTTATAGCAAAAGGCTTTTACAAACACTCAGCACCCAAAAATCACATTAGATATATTTGGCAGCAGAGGATGAACTCAAATCTTTTGTGACCCAAGCCAATGACAAAACTGACTCGCCATATAGGATTACTAATACTGGAAAAAAGGGTAAGATAAATTATGTAAAAATCATTTCCTGACAGCTTTGAATAATGAAACAAAAAATCCTTTAAAATAGCACATAATGTAAGATATTCCAATATATGTGCATTTTAAAAAAACCCAATCCTTCAGCAGCAGTACAGAGCAGGTCTAGCACACACCAGACATGTTTCAGTAGTGCAGAGGGAATTAAATGTTGCTGCCTTTATCTGCACATACAAGAAGAGCTCTGTCATTCTGTCCCCATAATGGGATGCGAAATATGCCAGTTTATTAATTGCTTAACATCTACCAAACAGCACAGTACTTCCCAAGTGGGAAAACATGCAAAGAGGGGGAAAAACCCCAAACCCCACAACCAAACTGCAATTTAAAGTGTGACAATTCTCAGGACTGGATATAAAAGGGCTTCAGTAGCAATGCAGTTGGTTGAACACCATCACTTGCCCTGACTGTGAGCCCTTCTTTATGCATGAGGATTTTGAAGTCTAATGAGTATGCACGGAGCATTCCCAGTGATTCACCACCACAGAGAAGAGACTTGGCTGGGATTTCATCCAGAACACAGCAAAGAAAACAGAAAAATACAGGTATGGGAAAAGCTCTGCTGTGCTCAAGGAGTCTACCTTCTTTCCATAATAGAGATACCTTGCATGACTGCAGACATTTTCCCTGCCTTGCTGCACATAAAACCCTTTATTTAAAAATTGGTTTTACAAAGTAAAAACACTTTTGACACTTTGCTCTTAGGAAGTTCTCCCAGACCCAAGGAAAATATGCTGCAAGCCAGGGCTCTGACTTGCACATCTCATACATTGAACTCCTCTGCTCTGCACAGGAAACTCAGATGTCAATATCATGATCACAGAAAGACAGACAACAGCCATTCCCAACTTTTGTTGATAACTGAGCTCTGCCAACCTTTCAATAATTAAAGATCATAAATCACACTCAAACATCCACCAAATTATGAGATTATTTGCAAGGCCACGGATATTTTCAAACAGAAAACCTAGAATTTATCATTAGTTTTCTGGCTTTGATCTTTTCAACCCATTAATTTCAAGGGGTTTTTTGTTCACCTGTTTGATTGTTCTAAACCGAGGTCTGCATGTATCCACTTGCCTTCTGGAGCAGGGATAGGAAGAGAAATACCAAATATTGAGAGAACTGTGATAAAAACTGTGGCTTACATCCCAGTTAAGCCTCCTCCTCTAGTCATGTTTTGCCAGAGGGAGACAGATGAGCCCCAGATCTGCCACACTCTGATTCTCACATGAAACTTGTGGATATGCTGGTGGCTATAGAGCATCTTTGATAACGGGAGAGAAGGCTGCAGCATTTGTCACAGCAGTGTGTGCAGATTTTCGTGACATGGGTCAGGAGCACAAGCACCAGGGAATTGCTGAGAAACTGGGAATTGCTGAGGCCTTGAAGGGACTGGAAAGAACACAATCTTTCACTGGTTTTCCATCCTCGTGAACACATCCTGGCACTGGGCCATTTACTCATCAGTGCCAAAGTCAAAATGTTGGATCGTGAGATCCACACCCTGTTTGTGGCTGTGGTGACAATCCTGAGATGCTGGCTACCCCTGGAAATTGTAAAATCCCTTCAGCTCAGAGATAATAATCTCCTTTCATTTTCTGTAGCTTAAGGAGTGTCAGCACTGATAGGACTGCAGGACACAAACCTCAGATGTTATTTAAATATATCAGTTTAGCGGAAAACATCAGCAAGATATAGCAACAATATGAGCAGCTCTATCAGCCAGAAACATGTTACATCTAAACCTCAAATTCTCTAGAGAAATCTTCAGAGTCAAAGAACCAGCAAACCACTGTATAATTCATCTTCATAATCTTGATGTGTGATTCTTATCACTGACATACTACTACACTCCTAGCTTTTATTGTAGTCTGACTCCTGTTAAAGGTGTCCATTTGGCCTGATTGAGGGATAATGCACTAAAATCACCTTTTCCTGTTTATTTCTTTTAGAGTCAGTGAGGGACTCAGTGACATTCCCCTGGTGGGAGGCTGAAAGCTAGACCTTATATTTGTTTCAGCAGTTGTAAATCTATTGCAATACTACTGATTTCAGTGACATAACGTGGTTACATCTAGAGAAAGCTGAATTTGATGGTGCAGGCCCTTCTCCATCTATAGCTGGAAAACAGGAAAATTTGTTTTGAGAAAGTGCAGTTGTGCATTTGCCCTTTTTTATACTCTTGTACAACTATTTTGAGTGACCAGTGCCCAAGACAAGGCACTGGACTAGATGGGTCCTCTGTCTGCTCTCTTAAGGTCATTCCTAAGCTCTTTGTAGAGCAAATATCTCCATGAGTGCACCTAGTCTACTCATTTAGTCTGTAGAGCTACACCTCAGAATCCATTTCTTTAATTACATAAAATATTTGTGTCTTTTTGTTTAAGTGGCGATCGTAAATAATGCACTGTATAATACATTTTAAAAATCACCTGGTATTGAACAAACCATTTAATTTAACTTGGCTAATCTGGAATCAATATGATAATGAATTCTCTACTTCATCTGTCTTTTGAAGTGGTGGAACAAACCAGTTTGTGTCAGTTCAGCCCTGTAGGACTGTGTGAAATGCTGGGGCTGTATCACTGTTTACCCCTGCTAAGTAAGATTGATCAGTGGAAGGGTTCTCTGCTTCTAGGAATGCTTTACAGAAGCAATTCATGACAAAGCAAAGTTTCACAACTTCATTTATTGGATTTAATGTCTAATTTGATTTTTGAAACATTAGTCAGGCTGACCTGTACTAGCTTCACTTTAGGTAAATCATAAGGAATTGCCTGCCTTGTGCTCCTGTGGAATGCTGAGGAACTCCTGGGCTTACTTTGCTTAAAGGAGGATCAAGGTACAGAAATGAACAAGACAAAAATCATGGTCCCTCTGGCTCCAGTGAAGGAAGAGTCTAACCTGCCAGACTCCTCCAGTGCCACCCAGTGCAGCACCCAGGTCTGCAGTCACTGTCACAAAAACCAGATACAGCCTCCTTCACCTTTGTGGAGAAAAAAACCCTCTTAGATTTTTAATACAGTGCACATTTTACCTGCCAGCTGAGGCAGCAAGTCTTCTAGAAAAGCAGATTGTCACCAATCCTGCCATTCTCTTGTCTGCTAATGATCCCAAAGCTGAAGGATCATCAGAAATCCTGCTCACACTTCAAAGATTTTCCTAATTACTGGTCAGCCAGACCCAGGACCAGAGGGAATATCCTTGGCTGAGAGCTCACAAACACCACTCACACTGCAAAAAGACCAACTGCTGCCGAGGTTAAATCTTTCTCCTGCAGTGAAGAGTCACTCTGCAGACCTTCAATTCCCTGTGATGCCCAATCCAAACACACTACGGGTGAATTTTTTAAACCACTTTCCGAAAAAGTGTTTATTTATCAGTCTCTCCCTTAGCAGAATGACATTCCCATCCCATGAGGGTTGTGCAGTGAAATGGGAATCAGGACATGCTGGAAAATTCTGCTTTTCACTTCTACCCTAGCAGCAGTTTTAGGGAGTCCACTGCCCAGCCAGGGGTATGGGACTCTTGCTTTGGTGTGATATCAAGCAACACCGTAAGTGAAAATCTGTGATGTGTAAAGGGGCAAGGAAGCTGTAAATAAAATAGTTAGAAAATTTATGTCCTCATAGAGATATCACAATGATTTAATAAATTAAAACTTCCTTTCCAGAGTCTTCCAATTCCCACAACTCTTATTTAGCTTAATAAGAACTGTGAGCATGCAGATTTACACACCAGAATTGGGAAACTCCACTTCCTTTAGCCTTGTGATGAATAAAAAATGCTTCTTTTTAGGGAAGAAAAAAAAAAAAAAAGGCTTTTATGGTCCAGGGAGTTTATTAACGTGATTTGAATAACCCTTAGAGATTCAGAAAGCCAAGCAATAATTCAAGACAACAAAACTGTTTGAATTTCCAAATCTCTAGGGCAAACAGTAATTTCTTGAGAACTCAAATCATGAGGCACTGGCACAGGTTGCCCAGAGAAGCTGTGGGTGCTCCATCCCTGGAAGCGTTCCAGGCCAGGTTGGATGGAGCTCTGAGCAACCTGCGATAGTGGAAGGTGTCCCTGCCTGGGATTTATAAACACCCGAGGCTGAAACTGCAATGATTAAACCCTCTTTGATGCTTTACCAGCCCAGCGCAGAAAACACATTGGTAGCTCAAGACAAACACCAGTGAACACTGTCCTGGCAGCTGAGCTTTCTTTGGTGGGGCAAAAAATATGTAAAAAAAAGAAACATCTCATGCAACGATATGAGTTCCCTGCAGGGCTGCTGAGTGTGGGCCAAGGGACAATGTTCCACTCATCTCTCACCATGAGGCATTTCTCTGATCCCTGCTCTGGTCACTGCTCCTGCAGTTGGATTTCTCAGGAGCCCTTTGGGAACTGTACTGCACTGCCCATAGCACAAGTTGGAAAAGGGAAAACAAGTGTGAAGCTGAATAACTTGGAGATCTTGGAGGCTTTTTTCTTAATATTGTGCTGGTGGCAAAGTCACACTCTTCTAAAGCAGGAGACCATCAGACACTACAAAATCAGAACAGATCCCTGATTAATGCAGTTTGCCTCCTTGCCCTTTACTGTATCTCCAGTGTCAAAAGCTGAATGTGGAGTTGGTTTGGGGAGCAACTCTGAACCCAGACTGCATTAAGAAACACATTTTCCCTTCCCCTGAAATTCCCACTTTCATGTCTCCAATCTCTCTGTGATCATTTCCATCCTCCCATGACAGATTTCCCTGTAATACAAGTTTTACTGCAGGTTTACTGATTAAAACAGCTCAAATAAAAGTCTGTACTATTTGACTTTTAATGATTTCATTTAATAAAAAGAATACAATAAAACAAAAATCACCCCATACTTCATCTATTTGCCTCACTGGATAGCAATTTTTGGTAAGTGCTGCTGCCCAGATGAATTTAACAGCATACTAAATTGTTACACTAATGACAAATGGAGAGCACACTTGTTATGACTGTTAAAAATGATGACAACAAGAACTCGAGCTCTTCTCTGAGTCTTACTGTGAAACTTGTGCCCTTTCACAACTGAGCTCTCCAGAGGAAGCCCCTTGCGCCTTACCCAGTTTAAAATTTTAAGATGAGCTGCAGCAGGCAGCAAAAGCAGTAGTCGAATGATCTTCTTCCCACACCAGCCCTGCTAACTTCAAAGAAGATTTACAGCATACAGAGAACAATTAAGATTAGTTTTCAGAACATTCTGACTCAATGCAGAGCATCAGTGCTAAATTTTGTCCAGTAGCTAATGCATAATCTTATGAGAAGCAAACAGAGGACTTTTGATAATTAACCTTTCTGAGACCAAAAGAGATCAAATTCAAACTTGAAAACAACCTAAAGATAATTATATTAGTCAAGAGTACTCTTTGAGCAATGTTCCTAATGTAGTTCCACTCCATTGGGAATGCAAAGTTCAGGTTAGCCTGAATATATATATCAGAAGTTATGTCAAGATAGTGTTTTGGTGTATGAAAAATACTCAAAGTGCAAAAACCAGATCTTAGTTCCATCCTGTATATATCCATAGTGACCAACCATCTCTGGGATGTTTTTTTGACATCTGGTCCTTGTTTGCTTTTTGAATTAGGTATGACATTTTTATCATAGCATCTTCCTCACTTTGACTTTCTTTGCACTATAAGTGCTGATAAAATACAGGGGATTGTGAGCACTTTTGAGGTAACAAATGCAGTATTTGAATATCCAGAAGCTACTATATCTGGACAGAAAAATAAGGCATGCTATGCCTTGTGCTAAGAAAACATCTGGCAACTTGCAAAAGGTAACATAATATTTATCCTCCCAGTGAAAGGGGCAGAGTAAGTTAACAGGGACATATTTTCATCCTTCATCCTCCAAGGTTCATCTGGGAAAAAAAAACCAAAAACCAAACCTGTGGCAGAAGGTCCATTTAAATAAATATTTCTAAAACTCTGGAGCTAGTCAAATTTTTTGGAGCAGAAGTGTCGAACCTGCCACAATCTAGTCTCAGAAAGTAACACTTCTGCTGGGAATGTGCTAATTTTGATGAAATCTTTAGGAAAATGTTTTGTGTTCAGAGTGGTCTGAACATGAGAGACACCATGGGCAAAAGCAACAAAAAGAGGTAAATATATTCAGGTGACTGAGACCATCAACTCAGAAGTAGGTCAGAAAAATTTACCAGTCTCAGAGTTAAGAGCTGAACTTGGCCACTCATGTCCCAGGTGAATGTCTTTATTCTGCACATGGCCAATCTGTTTTCCTAGACCAATTAATATTTAATTGTTTATGCAGCTGCAACAAGAAAGGCTGAGAGAAATCCAGCCCAGAGCAGCTTACTGCTGAATGGTTTGCACATTCCTTGGGGAAGTGGGAGAATGGAAAATGCTCTCATCGCTTTGCAGTTTGCTTAGAAGCGCTACTTTTTTTTTACCAAGAACTTGCTCAGTTCTTGGGTTTTCACCCACACAAAACAGGAAAAAAGAGCATATTTAAAAAAATAAAAAATCAAAAAAAAAACCCACACGAGCAAACAAAAATACCCAAACAAATCACAAACTTGAGCCTCGTTGCTAGACAGAAATATTTCTTCCACACATATCCACAAATAAAAAGTGTAGTGTAGCTTTGGTCCCTTATGGACTCCCAGAGTCGATGAGACTCCCCCATTTCTGCTCTACAGAAAAAGATCCACTTATTCCCCCTCTTCTGAAGACATTTCACAGCAGGTTCTGCACCAGTAGCACTGATACCCAGAGCCCTGCTGATTTCAGCTGTGACACTTTTTTCTCTGAAGGCTGAAACCTGAGGTTAGTAGAAGTGATCAGATTGGTCAAAGATTATCGAATCTTAACAAAAGAAACAAATAGAAAAAACTGAATTAAAAAAAAAAAAAAGCTTTAATACAGAAAAAAAAAAACATTGGTAAGGTCTTGTTTACCCAAGCCTTTAATGTGAGTAACTCCTAACCCACCCCCTTTGAGATGGGGCAGCTCTTTCCTCCTCTCCTTTTCACCTCCTCTCACCTGCCCTTTTGAAATCCCTCCAAAGGTCACTGTCTGTGTCTGCTCAGCCTGGTTAAATCCCTCTGAAGAGTGTCAGAGCAGATGGCTCTGCATCCTCTGAAATCCCTGGAAACCTCAACTAGGATGTGTGATACTACCAGCCAACACAGTCAGTCAGTCAGTAAGTCAGTCCTTCCCTCCCTCCCTCTCGGTCTTGGTTAATTTTATTAGCAAATAAATACCCAAGGTGTGCCTTGATGCAATCACTGCAGCAGCAACTCAACATGTTGCATGCACTGCTTATCACAAATGTTTCTCCTGCCATTCTCATCTACTGGAGAACTACAAACCCAAACAGCACAACTGTGAATAATGAATGTTTCTTCAGAAGTTGCTCAATATGTTGAAGTTGCAGAGGGATCTGTGGGAATTGAGTGATCCCCACATCTCCCACAGTGCTAAATAGCAGCTGCCCATGTCTGGGCATTCCAAGTCAGCCATTCCAGCCATGGGACACTTGCAGGTGACATAGCCAGGGATATTCCTGCAGGAAACCATGTGTTTGGGGAGCTCCTCCACTGCAGAAATTAGAGAGAGATCTGTGCAGAGTCTAAATCTGCACCACGTCATGAGAAAATGGCTCATCTTCTGGCACTGCAGCAGTCAATGTGCAATGGCAACATTTATTGACCTATCCATGCAATTGATGACAAAATTAATGGCAATTTGTTTCCAGCAAAAATGCATGTGATTGACCCTGCTTCATTAGTCTGGAGAGTATTGTACAAACTGAGAGCAAAGTGCTGTGATTTAACAGATGAACTACAATAGCTGATTCATTTTATCTTATTTCAACTCTGACAAACCCAGTTATCTTGCAGAGAAAATATATTAATGAAATAGTCAAGTATTGGTCCAAGATTAAAGAAAGGAAGTGTCTTTTGTCTGGATTTGTATTTCAAATAGATTTCCATGTGCTTAACTTTATTGATTCAAGAAGTAGGTATATGATTAGACAGACAGACACATGGAGAGTTTCAGCTGATCTATATTCATGACACCACACAAACAGCATTTTAGCTTTAATCTCAGATATCTGACTCCACATAAATTCTTTTTGTAAGCCAGAACATCAGTTTATGGAGCTGCAGCTGGAATAGTGACATGGAGGACTGCAGGACACCTTTGCTAACAACAAACAGCCTAAAGATCTTTTAGTTGTAGGCTGTGGTCGGAAAATAAATAAGGCAGCTTTTCCTAGCCTCCTGCACTGGTGCAGGCACAGACCAACCCTTGTGGGGCCCCAGTGAAGGACTGAGACTGCAAAGCAGCTTTGACATTGACTTAAGTGGGCCAGAACTGCAGTCCCGAGGGGCAGGGGCAAAGCAGAGCCAGAGACAGCCAAAGCTTCAGAGGCAAAACACTACATTAATAAGAGCAACAACAAAAAGGGTTTCTGACAAAGCATTTGATTAATAGAAAGTTGGTTTTTTGACTTGTGATGTTTTCAAAATGAGTCTGCTCCTGTCTCTTTTCAAAGTTATGCTCAGCACAAACCAAGACAGACAACAACCTTTCTCATTTGGTTCAAAGCTATTAACTTTTCCCCAGCCCTTGGGAAAGAACCATTTTTCATTTTTGCTTTGGAACTGCTGTAGAGAGAAAAAGTGATTGTTTGCACAGCACTATGGATGTGACAGGCTTTGGAGTGGGAAGGAGCAGGAGCAGATCCATGGTCCTGAGACCTTCCCATTCCCCTGGAAATTCACCTGGACAGCATGGGGAAAGAAAACTGCATGCAGTCCACATTAGGAGAAAGCACACTAATTACATCCGGTATTTTCAAAACACCAAAAGAGAAATTAAGGAACTAATGAAGTTGCCTAATTCCCCATGGCAATATGACAATCCCAGCTCAAGCAGAAGTGTGAGGCAGTACACCAAACAAGCTGCTGTCTCTTCTGGCTCTGTCTGTCAGTTCTGATAGCTCAGCATCTCTGCAGAAAGCCAGAGCTGTTTGGCACTCATTGAGAACCTGGCCCAAAATTATTAACTTCTGTTAAATATATTCCATTTTGAACATTAACCATGTACTTTAAAGGAAAGGAAAACCTAGCTCAGATCACACAATTTATATGCAGTACCCTGATAACAAAAAATCCACTACATGACATGGTCTGAATTAGGAACCCTCTCACTCACCCTGACTTGTCATTGATCACACCTCCTTTAGAGAGTTAGAACAGCTGAGAGGAACAGTTCACACTGAATAAACTTCCAGAAACCCCCAGCAGCAAAAACCACACCAGTCCTTTTGGGGCTCAGGCTCCTGTGGGGAGTGGGAGGAGGAAGGCACAGGCTGAAGCAGGCTGCTGCTGCAAGGATGACTTGCTTTCACCTTCTCCCAGATTTTGTGAAAACACTTGTTATTTCTGCCTTCAGCATTCGTTCAGCACATCTTGCTGGGTTGCCTTGCTAGGCCGTTTATTTTCTAATGGATTCTTCAAGCACACAATTAGCCCTCAGGCTGAGTCAAAATAACAGGCAAATTAGAAGCCTAGAGGAATTAGGAGCCGAAAAAGGCACTTGGAAATGAGCATTGAAAGATATTGGAGCTTGTCTCAGACCCTCACACATCCTTCTGGTGTTGCAATAGCCCGGAGCAGATTGTTCTACTCTTCTCTTGTGAAGTTGAGGGATTTAATCTTATCTGTTTTCTTGCACCAGAAGTGCATAAAGCTTGCTCAGGGTCTGTTGTTTTCTGTAACTTCCATTTTACTCTCCTGTCATACATCATCCTTACCTGCTTGCTCGGGGTTTTTTTCCCCCTTTTTCTTTTCTTTTATTTTTTCTTTCATTCTTTTCTTTCCTTTTTTATTTTGAAGATAAGCAGTTTGCTGCAGAGAAGTTCAGCCTGTGTTGATTAATTCAGCAGTTAAGTCACCCTTTGTTTTTCTAGTGAATTTTAAAGATGCAGACAGGATAGTCTTCCATCAATGATGTTATCAGGATTTTTTTTTTTCCCATTCTAAATCAAGCAGTAGCCCACTGCTGATTTCCAAAACAGAAACACCAGTCATTCCGATACAGTTTAGCTTTAATGGACAGAGTCCCTGGCTGCTTTTGTCTCTCACATAAAAGAAGAATCAGCCTCAGTAATCAGAGCTAAATCTCAACACTAGGAGGAAAAAAAAACCTACTCCCTGGTGCCAAAACTTCCACATGCCTACTGCATAAAGACAGCACTGTTACAATCCCTTAGCCAATGCCTAATAACCAAAGATCCTTTAATCTGGTTAGGGATTTGACCAATTCTTTGATAATGATCATCAGAAGAAAGACACACTTCACCCTATTCAATCACCATGGAACTGTCCCTAAATTGTCCATAGGAAAATTCACCTGACAGTTTCAGTCATTTCTCATTTTGTACCTTTCACCATCTAAAAATGTTCAAGTACAGGTTTTCCCATGAGACAGAAGACATTTTTTCACCTGATCCTATAAATTTCCTTTTCTGATTATTGCAAGATGTTAAAGAAAACCTGCAGGTTTGCCCTTTTCTCAAATCTATGCTTTTCCATATTCAGATTAAAATTTGTACCTATAAATGAGAGTTTTGCTCTGTTTCAGTTACATTGATGTTACGAGATCTGCTTCCCAGTGACAGATACATTTATCCACTTCTGTGTATCACCCTGGTGCAAAATATTCTGTAGGAAGGACAAGTTCATGAGTCTTATCCCTCAAATACCTTTCTCAGTATCATCTTGCTGTGTGAAACCCCTGAGTTCAGCAACAGGGCCTGGGAAAGGACATAGATCCAGCCCAGTGATGGAGAGAAAGCACCATCTGCTCACTGGGGTGGCTGTTTTCTTTTAGTGAAGATTCTTATTCTCTACAGCTTAGGACAATAATTTCTGAAATCATTGCTACACAGAGCATTCAGGAAAAGAAGAGAAATTAAAGTGGACTGCTTCAAAATGAATGGATAGAGATCTCAGTATTAGTCAAAGGGACAATGTGATCAGGACTTCCTACCACAAGTGAAAACCTCAGTTGTTCCTGGCCAGGCAAATTGCTGCTATTCATGGAGATACTTTAAGTTTTGCTCATGTCCTGTGGGTATTTGAGTGGTTTTAATACATTCAATTGCCATAACAGGAGAATCAGCTGGAATTCAAGCTACAAGGATGGAAGGCTAGGCATGAAAGATTGCAGCAAGCCAGTGGTCCAGTTCTGGACTCTGGCACAACATTTTCCTACATCTTCCATTGACTCAGGTGTGCTGGAATTAGATCTTCTGAGAAAATAAGTATTTGTTACTGCAGGGTATAACAGTTTCTTACTAAATGAACTCACCTGGAAGTCTGGAGAGTTTCCAAAAAAAATTATTAAAAGCCCTGCAAGACAGAGCAAGAAAAAGGAGTTATGTAAGTAATGGATTTTTTTTTGCCCTTTTTCTCAGTCTCTTGTTTCTAGACAATTTTGAATGGAAAAAGTTTGGATCTGTGCTACAAGAGTAAGCAGTGACAAAGAATTCCTAGGAATTGAAACTGGACAGAGTGGTAAACTATTGTTGTGTAACTCCAGTCCTATTTACAGATTATCTAGGTTGTATTAGCAATACTGGAACAAAACCAAGCAGGCATGAAAGCATCAATTCACATATTCTTCATGGATTTCTAGAGAGAAACTGAGCTGCGCTACAGGAATGAAACACAGACACACTCCCTGCCCTCTAAATAGGCAGAAACCTCTGTAGGCTTTTCTGTTGAGCTGTAGTGCCAAAGGAAGCATCAGTGTTTCAGGCTCTCAGAATTACCAAATATTATCTATAGAGCAGAAAAAGCAGAGATGCAATTTTACAACTGTTTCTGTATAAGTCATAAGGGAAGAGCAGAAGAAGAGTTTCTCTGGTAACTAATGACCAAAATAATTTGGTCTTCTATCTGCTGAATATGAGCTACTGATGCAACAGTTTATGAGAAATACAATCAAATGAGCGAATTTTAAAAATGATCAAATACCAAAGGAAATCACTGCAGAGAAATACAGCTGGGGAAAAAAAAACCTATAACCCCTAAACAAACAGAATATTTCTTTAAAGGATATTGAGCTCACCTCCTGGTCCCCTCAATAAAATGAATAAGACGCCTTCTCATCCCAGAATGAGAATAAGCACAGTAGCTTGGAAATCTCCCACAAAGGATCTGTTACAATGCCCTTGCAATGTTTTGTACATGTAAGAACAGCTTCCACTGCAATATTATGTCTGTTACAAAAGGTTCTGGTGGAAATTGCTTTCACGGTTTCAGGCATTGTGATTGATGCAGCACCCCAGCTTAAGGACAAGTAGAGTTTTATTTGAATTACATGGAATGACTGAATATGGAAAAGAAATGGAGAAAGGACAAAGGTGACAGGAAGACAATAACCTGTGTCCCATAGATGCACAACCTGACCATCTTCAAACTCAGTGTCAATACTGTTACAGAAATGAATAGTCAAGTCATTAGTTTGTAAGACTGAGTCCCTTCTTTTTGGCTAAATTAACATCAATGGAAAGAAATAGACGAGGATTTAGCTATATTTGTTCAGATCTGGACCCCTCATCGAGGAGTCAGCGTGTGAGATACTGTTTACTGTCCATTGTCCAGTTAATCTTATAACAGTGAAATACAGATTAAATACTAGAAATTACAGGCCCTGGGATTTACCAAACTATTTTTCCTGGTGCTTTTTTTGTTTGTTTCTTCGGGGGTTTCGTGTATATATTGTCTATTTATCTTTCTAAGAAATATGGTTCTCTGTAACAAATGGTTAGATCTTGAAAATTATGAGACTGCGTAGAAATAATCAAGGATATCATCACGCCTAAGTTACATAAATGGTTTCTCAATTTCTCTGTTCAGGAACAAATTCTGTTGTCCCTTGATTTATGTGTCAGTACAAATTTTCAGAGAGGCTCACACAGATGATGTAATAGTTTGTGTCATGACATCATTTAGGAATTATCCATTGCTATAATAATCTGATAGGTTAGGACAGTGTTAAAGACCTAATTCAGAACTGCTTTTCTTTGGAGATCTTGCTGAAAACCTAATTTTGTACAAGCAAAGCATGGTGGTACATACCTTCTAGGAGAATATCCATACACCCTTAATCCAAGGAGAAACAGAGAGAGAGAGTCATATCCAGCCAGTTGCTTTGATATCCTTCCAGTTCCCACTTGAATGACAAAAGCTATCTCAATTTTTGCTGCCTTGTTTCAAGGGAGAGCAATTTCAAGAGGGACCTACAGTAGCCTTGTTGTAAACATCTAAATCCATGTTTGATCCATGCAATACTGGCAAGATTTGAAGATTTTAACACCTTTCATAGAGCAATTGATGGAGTTTTGGCTGAAAACAGAGGCAGCAAATGTCAATCTCAGTACAAGGCAGGACACACTGTTCTGAATTTCATTTAGTTATGTTAATCAGCCAAACAACTTGAGAGAAAAATGTCATGAAGGGTAATCAAGGCAAGAGGTGATAAGGTTCATTTCCTTATCAGTTGGACAGAAAGTGGAATGGAAACGGTTTATCAAAAGGCTTAGAAAAAAGTTGCAATTGAAAATAAAAATGAAGCTGCTGTGTCTGTATTTCTAATATCAAGCAAAGTTATGCACTTTATCCCAAATCGCTTTCCTCAAAGGTATTTTGTACATCTCCCTTGAGAACCAGGCTCAGCGAGACAGAGATAAAATAGTTGTTTGCTGCTTTTCTGAATACCAGCTTTTCTGTCCTTTTCCAATTATCAGTAGAGAAGTATTTTGGTGCAAAGTCACTGCTTCACTCACATAACTCTAGGAGGCTATTTGGAACATTAGAGAAAATACATCACACTGTAAGATTTCTATGTGTAGAACTCACTGGTTGTTTGCTTGTTAAGAACATCTTTTTTCTTGTGGTGGCTTTGGAGATATTTTGGCAGCTTTTCTATTTGTTGTTCTCACACCACCTGATTCTATCAAGCTTCTGATAATCAGTTTAGTAAGGTATAGAAGGGAGAGGATCACCATGTGTTATTTTTCCAATGCAGGAGATAGTCACGGAGCGAATTTCTGTACCCCCTTTGGGTTTGTAGCATAAAACCCTTGGATATTTTCTGTTTGAGTGCTTAAGAGTGTTGTTCAGGTCCTTTATTCAAAGATGCAATTATTTCCATAGAAAAGCATCTTGTCCTGGGATGCCTGGGACAGGCTGTGTGCATTTTCCCCCCAGGGCAGATGCAGCAATATCTAACTCCACCATGAGCATGGAGGCTGTTTGCAGTAACAGCTTGCTGTGTGGAAGTGTGTAGGCTTGTGAGTTTTCTATAAGGAATACTTTATAGATTGCTCTTTTAGCTGTTGAACATGATTCCCACCAACTTTTCCTGTTGTAGGAATATTTTTAAGACAATTTGATGGAGGACAAGGTATTTAACGTATTTGAGCTAAAAAGACAGAGAAAAGACTTGCTACCTGTCATACTGAAGAATTACATGTCCTACTCCTTTCAATCACACTGTAACTGGGTACGTACTTGCCTGCTATCCCCACTGAAAATTCACTCTGGATGTCCATCTGTGATTTCATGTTGCTTCACAAAACCCCATCAGCTATTAAAGTCCATTTGCACTGGGGATTTCATTATGTGAATATTTCAAAATCCATTTGTCAATGAATAGAAGAATGGCCAGTCCTTTCTTGGGGGTCAATCTCACTGAGTGTTTGTTGCCTTTCTCCTGACAGCTGAATGACAAACCAGTGCAAGCAGAACTACTTGAAATAATAAGAAACAAGCCTATTTCTATGCTAATATGTTTGAAACACTACCTTTCTCTGACAATATCGTAATGTTGGAGTTTATAAAATGTCTATACAATAATTGTTCTGTTGCTGTGCTAATAAACAAGGATTCATTATTCTAATTTTGTCCTTCATTCTCTGTAACCTTTGCAGAAAGAAAAAAAGAAGCTCATAAATAACAGTGGTGATAAATTAACACAGAGAACTAGACATATTTACATGGACATAGACTTCATATTGAAACAGTAATTACTGCAGGCAAATTTAGTTTTCTCTTTAATCAGATTTTACAGGTAATTAGCAGTTAACTAAGATTAATTACAATTCATTTTGCGCTAATATCATTTTTTGGTCACAGAAAGTTTACACAGTATTTTATTTACCAGATATAAAAGCTAATTCTTACACAGACCTATCAAGGTTATGCAAACATTTTTTTTAGTTCATCGCACACCTCTTACTTGCGTTAGAAATATGCTTTTGCTTGAGATAGCCTTGGCTCTCCCACATTTTCCGAGAAGCTCAGCTACCTGGTGGGCTCTCCAGTTGCATCTGAGCATCCCAGTCCTTCCAGTAAAGCAGCACAATGCACCAAAGTACCTCACACGTGGAGAAAAAGGATGTGTCCCAGGCAAGAGACACTGAAACGTCTCATAGACACACCAGAATACAAAGCCAGTCTGTAGATCCATGGCCAAATCTGGCTCTGGGAAAGATCATGGACAACTTGAAGTAATAAAAATTTGGCTTTGCAAAAATCCAAGACCTTGAGAAGGTTGACACTCTTGACATGGGACCAGGTTTCACCATGCCAAGATGCTCTTGCCTTGTTCCCTACTTTGACAAGTCTGTCATTCTGGTTTGCTTTCCTCTCTCCTATTGCAATCCACGTGCTGTAGCTACTCAGGAGTCCCATACAGGAGATTCACTGCCTGAAGGGCAGGTTCTCCAAGGCTGAATCAACCTGATTCACCAATCTGACTCTTAAATTAATAGAGCCACCATTTTCCATCTGCCCCCAGGACACTTGATAGGGATGCGTGAAGTACCCCATCAAATAATTGAGCTCACTTTACAGATGTTATTCTCTACAGAACCAAAGCACCTCCTGACCTGTCATTGTTCAGGAATGTGAAAATGAGCAAAAGAAACGAGTTTTTTGGCCTCATCACAATAGTCAGCAATCAGAGCTGCCACTGAAACCAGAGGGTATAAAAAATTACATCTTCTGAAAAGCTGCTCAGAAATTGAGCTGTAAATGTCAGACCAAAAACTCAGGGGAGGCTCATGGGCCCCAGCATCTCAGAAGGTATCACAGTTTAACTGTAAACATCCTACTTCCTGGGGTAGGACATTTGAAAATGGCGTTTTGGGTGTACCTCACCTGTTCAGAGCATAGAAAAGGTCTATAGAATAAAAGACAATTGTTGAAAGACAGAAAGCATCAGTAACCAGTTTCCAGGAGAGCAACAGCACCTCTGCATAAATGGAAAGGGTGCCTCTGAGCAAAATTCAGTGGTGAGTAATCTCTGTGGAAGAGCAGACCCCTCCTGTCACATGCAGCTTGTGCTAACTTTGTGCTGGTATCAACTGAGAAAACACTCACTGATATGTTTTAATATTCCTGTCTAAACCAAACAAGGTTTAAATGTCATTGTCTGACCCCAGGCAAACAAAAACAAATGGACAGTAATCATTGTGCAAAGTCACATAGACATATTCCTCTTCTGTTTTCCCATTGCCTTTCTCTTGTTGACCTCAGTGAACAAAACCAAGAAAAATACAGAAGTATATGAAGCAAAATTGAAGAAGTGGGTATATACTGAACCATGACTGTTCAACACACCTGACTGTGGAGTACACTGAAAACTGCTAAACCCGAATGAGGAAATAAATCTGATGGAGAGGTGAATAACTGGGAGTATTTCATCAAGCTTACTTGAAGCAGGAAAGCAGAAACACACTCAAGGTGTGCTCACAGCAAACCTTCAAGCTGCAGTTACCAAAATCACAAAAAGCATTTCTGAGTGTAAGACTAGAGTTCGAGGAATTTTTTCCCTCATAAGAGCATGAAAGAGTATTTTCCATTACATCAATTCTGCTCCCTCCTGCTCAAGTGAAAAGTCTCTTGTGAACATCTGCCCCAGATAAAAACAACTCAAATGCCTGGAGAGCCTCAGAGCAGGGGGGAGGCTTGTCAAGCCTTTCTTACAGTAGGGAGACATGGTCTTTGAGTTAGCCATGGAACAGTGATAATATAATTCTAGAGTCACAGCACAACTGAACAACAAAAACCCAGTGGCACTCTATTTTTAACTTCTCAGATGAGTCATTTAGCAGTGAAATAGTTTAACAATACCCTGCGCTGATAACCTGTTTTAATCTAGTAATTTCAAAACACATTTACTTGGTAAGGCTTAACCTACATCACCCCCTGAACTAAAAGCTACTTTAGAGATTTTTTTTTAGACGAAAAATGAAAGAATGTCCAGGGTGAACAAGTGATCTTACCAAGGCTACTCTAATAATCAGTGATAAAATTGGAAACAGGAATAGAAACAGTGACAGTCCAATTTTTATACATTAATCTTGGAAGAGTACTTTTCCCTCTGCAACTGTGTGTTGCAGAGATGATCACGACTGACTCTAGCAGTCAGATCCCCTAATAGAAACAATTGTATTGAAATTAATTAATTAAAAATTTAAAGAATTCATTTAAATTAATGAAAATTAATTCTGCCTGCACATCAGATTCATCTTCGCATTTTCCTAATTAGGACCCACAAGCTCTTTTGTTTATCCAACATACATGTAGGGAATGACAGAGAGAATGTCATTGTCACTGTCTGGCACCAGAGCAGCTGTCCAGGTCCATGCTGGCCTCTGCAAGAACTGTGAGTGTGCCAGCACTGTGGTGTCTTGCTAGGCAGTGGAGTCCCACATGGCTGGACGAGACTGTGACTGAAGGACAGAGGTTCCACAGCTCTGTATCGTGCAAAATTCCTCTTTCACTAAAGTAGATGTGTGTAGAGAAATGGCTTTTCCTTTCCAGCACTTCTGTGCTCCACACAACTCTTTTATTAAACTGGAGAATGGCAGCTCTGGCAAGACCTTGATACCTGCTTAATATTAGGAGGATATTATTCCTGTCCCGTTCATCACACCAAGTGGTGATCCCTGCAGAAATACAGCAGTGAACCAGGCAATGCAGAAAACCCAAATCTGCCCCCTGCACTCCAGAAAGCTGAACTGTCGAGGCCAATAGAGGAGGACCTGTTGCTCTTATTTCTGCACAATTCCCACTCAAGGACAGAGATAGACCTGACATCACATTTTTAATGATCCCAGCTCTTCAGTCCCTTGAATCCAGCTCTGTAGGGTTCAAGACACTGCACTTATTGCTGCTGAGCAATAATTACATTGCCACAATGAGGCTTCAAAGAAAACACGTTTTAGCTGAAAACTAACTGAAGTTGCTTCATGTGTGAAACTAAAGCAATAAATTTATCAAGATGACACTGGGGGTCACGATGACATCTGAGTGTTTGCACATCACCTTGCACCAGCCCTGCCTGGGGCCTTTGAGCAGGACACAGCATTAATATCAATGTTCCCTACAGACAGCAAGTTCATTAAACTCAGTCAGGAAGCAAAGTGAATTCAGTAGACAATGGAAAAAAACACAAGATAAATTAAGTGAGACTTTTATGCATCATTCATGTATAAGAATTCTAGAAGCTTCCACCAGATTTCAATAAAAAAGGCCTGCTTCAACAAGCTAAGCAAACAATTTTTAAGAGGAATCAAAAAACTGAGATAACTTTCAGCAGTTATATAAGATATTAAAAGTACTGCAGTTTATGCAATGTTTCAAATGCTAAGCAAGGATACAAAACCAATTTACATCAAACAAGTTCTTGATAAGTACTACATAAACTTTAAAATCAGCAAGAATTCAGAACAAATTAGTTGTATCTCTCTTCACTAGGAAACTTGTAATTCTTTTTCCTTTCAATATTGCTCCATAACTACTGCTCTCTAAATTCTTTATTCTTCAAAATCCCTGGGGCTGTAGTTTATATTTCTCCAAACAGCATGTTGGAGCACACCAACACCAGCTTTTGTCTCTTCTACAGGCTTCTTATCTTCTATCCAATCCAGAGTATCATTACTTTCCAATGCAATACTCCACTTTCTTCCTCTGACTTAATTTCTGCTCTTCTGATGCAATATTTGCATTCTTTCCCAGTATCTCCTTATGACAGAAATGCCTTCAAGAGCAGTCAAAATAATTTAGTCACTTCTCTCTGATTCTGAGTCACTCGCCTTTATTCTGAATCACTGTGAAACACTGCATTAAATGCTATACTTAGAATATATTGCAAATAAAATGGGATTTGAAATTCATTTCAACAATCAACTCATGTCATATATCAATATGAGCAATGAATCAGGAGACTGCAAATACATAACTATCTATAAGTTTAAACAAAATCCTTGTCTTTCATTTAAATTAGATGAATAGGAGAGCAAGCTAGCTATCCTAAGTAATGGCAGGCATCTCAGCCTGAACTACATTTTCAGAAGATTTTGAGAAGTCTCATCCTTGAACATTAGAGAAAGAAGAATTTAAAGTCTGACTCATCAAATTGCAGCTTGGCTCATGGACTCCCAGACTGTGGTGCCTGGAAGTTCATCCACAGCCAGTAGTCTTTGGGCCACTACTGGCCCACAACTTACCCCACGAAACAGCCACCTCAAAAGGTAACACAATTCCCACCTGGAAGGAAAACTCAAAGTTTTACCTAAACTATGTTCTTATGCTATCCTGCACAAGAAGGTTTAGATTTTTTTTTTTAAGAATAATAGCCTGAGAAAGAGAAAGGGTAAAGACAAAGATCTGGATGTGAAAGGGTGAAGACAGTGATGGAAATGAAGAGATCATTCATAGAGTGGATGTTCTCATGGTGCTGGTGAACTTTGATTTTCATGCATTAACCACATTAAAAACATCAGATTTTACAAGAACCAGCTGAGATCTTGACTCCCTATATTTTGAAATTTTCCAACACATTACGAGACAGCAAGAAATACCTACAGTGCCTTCTTAAGGCTACTATTCTCTGCAGGTAACTGCCTGAGCTGCTGCTCTCATGTGCTATAACCCTTAATGCAGACAGAATATGAACCTGGAATCACTTTTCCCTTACAATGAGGTGCACATTATGAAAAGGCTTCGTATAACCCTTCTCGATTCAATATTTGCAAGTAGTACCAGTCCAACCTTCTGCAATCATTAATGAAAACATCAGTCTGGAATTTCCTTCTTCAGCAACAATACACAGCAGGAAACTATGCAGCATGACTGAAAGTGATTAATAAGATTTCCTTGAAATAGGGCACTGACAAAATTCCCCTAGTACTTTTAAACTCCAGTGAAGTGAAATCAAACTGAACAAAACAACAAAGTGAACCTCAGTTTCTATATTGAGGATCAGAACAATGCTCTAGCTGAGTGGATACCCTATTTTCAGCTCACACTAACACTTTTAACCTCAGAGAGATGCATTTGTGCTCCACAGACAAGTAGGAGGAACCCAGAGCAAGCAGGACTCTTTGATAACAGCACATTTCAGTATAAAGAGCTGTGCCTTAGAGAGCAGGCAGGATCAGATAAGGAGAAAACCTGGCCCTGTACAGGATAGTTTGAAACTCCCAAATTGAATGAATGCTTCAAATAATTTAGTAACATTATTTACTTAAATGAAAAAGTAGATGCTGCAAGCTCACCAAGGGACTATTTCAGTGTTTATGGTCTTTGGAAATGTCCATAATTTCAGTTCTGATTTTATGATGAAATTTAAGGACTAATCTCAGTTCAGAGAGGTGTTCTTATTCATCTACTTTCCGGGAAGGGAGGGCAATTTGTATTTACATTTGTGTATTATGGTTAAGAGTACTTTCTTTAAAGGTTAAGGGGTGTCCCCTTGTTTGCTCCTAGTAAACAAGGATAAAATTTCATCCTTCATAATGCTGACTTGCTTGATCAAGAAACAATCCATCAACTGATAGCAACACCAAAAAATGTGTTTTCTAAGGGGTGATATAGGATAGTCATATATATTTTTCAGAAGGGAAGAATAAAATGAAAGCAATTAGAACTGAGAGCATCACAACTGAGTGAGAAAAAAAAAATCTCTCCTATCTAAAATGTGCTGCGGAAAGAAATAATCTTCAACTAAATTCTGTACACAGAGATGGAAAATATCATTCTCACATGCACCTAATCACAACTGGTTCAGAACTGCCAGCTCAGTGAGTGCCCTGAGGCCAACAACTGGTGCCTCTGAAATCCACACTACCATAGTGAGAGCTTCCCTCTTGAATCAAAACACATCCTGTAAAGCCACCTTACACCTGAAAAAACCTATTAAAGAAATAGTAAATAGGCAGCAGAGTATTTGAAAGAGATGTCCCAAGTATACAGAAAAAAATCTGAGAACAAATTTAAATACGAATCTGTATTATTGAGACTGAAGATTCTCTATGCAGAAATCTTGTGTACATCATATAGGAAACAGGAAATTAGAGCTTCAGTTTCTATAATGCTGCACACAAACCACACATATAAATGTATGTCCAAGCACACACAGAAACATACACATGATCCTTAACCCTTTGACATCCCAAGGCTCTTTCATTTTACCTCCACACTTTAGTTATGCCTCTTTGTGAAATGCAAAGACTCAAAATGTTTGCTTCCTATTCCATCATCCTGTCTCATCTACTTAATACAGGTCCTTCTGCTGCATGGTGGCTACAAAAAATAGCCCATGAAAATATGATGCTTTATTTAGTTACTTGTGTTATAACATCTTTTAATGATCACCTAAAATTTTCAGTAAAGGAAGATCTTTGGAATAAATCAAGCAGCCTGGAATACCTTTTAATAAAATAAGAGACAGCAAAATTGATTTTTTGTAGTCCTTCAAAATAAGAAACCAAAAACTAAAATTCTGGATTTTCAAATTTTTTTTTAATGCAAGTATAAATATACCTATAGATAAAATAAATTAAATTTTATTCTATGTTCATATGGCAATTTAAAATGTTTCCTGCAGTGGATTGGTTCCCTTGGGTTGCAGACAGCAGGAGAACATTGTACAGAAGAATGCAAACTGTGATAGCCCAACAGTGATGCAGAATTCAAAGCCTCACTACTGAGAATTTTATGGTTCTCTCCTCAGCTCTCCATAAAGGGAAGAGAATCAAAGAAAATAAAATGTATTTCCATGGGTACTTCTAAAATTAACATCGACAGGCAAATTCCCAGCTGAATGTTATTGTTTGATCTGTCATTATTATATGAGTAAAAGTTTTTAAAAAAGATATCTCCTCTGAACTTAATAGATCTACTTGCATGAGTCAGGTGTGCAGGATTTGACCATAAATATGGTACAACCAGTAAAATAAAGGCTTGAGAAGGGAGTAACTGCAATAACAATTTATACCTAATTCATTGCAGATACATAACTAATGTGCGCTTGTAACTAGAAAAGGAAAGGAGTGCAAAAAATATGGGTGAAAAAGGGGCATGGAGCAGCTTGGTATTTCATAAATGCATTGGGCTACAACTTAGATCATGTTTATTTGAAAAACTAAGCTTCCTGGTGACATTTTCATCTGGCTCCAAAGTAGCTGAAGTTTTTTGTCTCAACTGCATTTGGAGGAAATCAAAACCACTGCCACACATGTGGAATCTTAATAATGCGCATGAAAAGGGATATCCTCACTCCCACACTTGTCTTCTTGGAGAGAGCAGCTCACCAAGATAACAATATTTGTTATTCAATAAATTTCATCTTTAATTGGAGTTCTTTCACACCTGATATTAGCCTTGTGCTTGCATTTATCTCATCAGGAGTTTCCTGCTTCCCTTTCCCCTCAGTACCTCTCTTCCTTCTGCCCATGTCTCCCACATGGCACATGCTGTATTTCTAACAGTCTTTTGGGGACCCTAGCTGTTGCTTCCTGTAATTTTTATTCATGTTAGCACAATACAGCTTAAATTGTTCCTGGCCTTCCGGTGGAATTTCAATAATGTGTATTAATATACAATAATTAAACATCTGGGAGTACTCAGGGTGCTTCACAGAAATCAACACAATGCCAGATCCTCCCCTGCACTGCCTGTGACTCCAAATTCCAGTTTGGCAGCCTCGTCTCCCCATCCTGTGGGTATCCATGAATCACGGAGGAGGATTAGTACCATTTGCAGCACTCTCTGCTCAGGGCAGGAGTTCCTCCCTGCAGAGCTGTAGTGAAGCCACGTGCTGCTGTGTGGCCAGAAATGTTCTGCTACACAATGAAAGGTCATGAACTCTGCTGATGAGTGGCTATCGACTTGCTGGCTCTGGGCATTGGGAAAACCCTGAATTTTCAAGAGGAAAGGGAATGACACACTGACTTCTGCATGCTCGCTTGAAGGCTTGTGTTAATCTACCTTGTTTTGGCTGGAAACCTTGGGCACAGGTCAAAACTTGATTGTGTGGATGATACAAGCAAGGCTGACATCTCACCAAAACGATGTATGAAGAGGAGAAAGAACAACAAAAAAAATGCTGTAATTTAGTTAAAAAAAAAAATTAAAATAGCTGAATCAAAGAACATCAAAGTGTTTATGATGGAAAAAAAAACCCTTAAGAAAGCTAGTTTATCTCTGCTACAAGAATGTGGAGAGATGAGCAGATGGATGGAGAAGAAATGCAGAAAATTATGGAATTTAAGGAAAGCCAAACATTACAGCTATAACTCTCCAGTGGTTATATTCTCTGTGGGGATTAATAATTTCCAAAGCTCTAAAATTGTTTTTCTATTCAGACCTTCACAGGAAACAAACTCATTATTACTTATATAACTATCCAACACCAAAGTCCCACACGTGCATGCAATTCCAAGTGGAAGCCTGGAGTCCTTCAAGCAAACCACATTCTTTCAGGTAGAGGTTCAAAGAGCTGTTGAGTCTTTCCTACATGAGTTTTCTTTCTGATGTATCTGAGACAGCAAAACCATCAGCTTCACACTTTGTTTGTGGCGACATATGCTATTCCTTGGGAATTACTACAGCCACCCAGGATTTACAGCCCACTGCCAAGCTGCAATATTCCTGTCACTAAGCACAATGAAATCTGAATATCTTTGCTTGAGGAAAACTTGTGGGACAAGTGCTAAAAGCTATAGGAATCCTGAAAAATGGGAGCCAAAATGAACAACTTCCAATGCTTTTTTTGCTCAGAAGCTCAAGCTTCACCTTCTAGACAGACACTTCTTCAACATTAACTCAACTTCTCCCTGCGTAGAATTCATTAATTTGGTTCTCTTATTCCCCTGAAAGTTCACATTGCTGGAAAGGGAGTAGCAGATCTCTTCCAATACAAAAAAAAAAGGGACAGGGAACTTTACAGCTGGGATCTGGACAGAGTTACAGCCCAAGTCAGAAAACTGGCCATGAAAAGGGAAGCTACTCTGTGTGCTGCTGAGCCAGCTGGCAGCTCAGCCAGACCATGCAACTGCTGGGGTCATGCTCCATCCCTTCCCCCTTCAGAGCCATTAATATGAGTTTCTTTATCCCTATACACCCACTAATTTTCACATTTGGGCTTAATACTTTTGAAATCACTGCCTGTTCCATCGCATTTGGCTGAAATCAGCTGCTGGATTCCAGAGCTATTGGCAGAGATAGACAGAAAGGTGAAAGCACAGACAGAGAGCATGGTTGAACATATCCTCCCAAATCAAGCCTAGAGGTGTTTTTTCAATGAGAAGTTGTTGGTATCAATCTGCAAAGATTTTATCCTACCAGAACGTGTAGTTTTAAGTATACACTAATCTTACAAATCACTATATTCTACTTTTTTTCGTATTCCAAGCTGTCTGTATGACTGATGCAGATATCCTTTCTCTTTCTCCTCAGCAGTCATTTTCAATTTCTATATTTCCTGCTGCATTCCCAAATAAAAAGTCATTTCATATATTTTGGTTTTGAAATTACATACAAACTACTTTCATGATCCACTCTGCTTGCATGCTGTCTTAGATCTGGTTTCAGTGTAAGCAATTGAGACATTTCTGCTCCATCAATTAGAGCAAGTAGATTCATAATCATTTAGTCTATTCTCCCCAAATTTTCTTGAACCAATAGATCTCAGGTTCTGTGGTTCACATATGTGAAGTTTCTCTCATGATAAATACAGAGGATAGAATCACTTTTGCATGCTAGAAACTCAGATAGAGGAGGTAATCCTAGCTGTAACTCTTTCAAGCAGAAGAGGAGTATTCCATAAAAGCCAAGCAGCTTTCTTTCATGTCAATGAAAGTTGAAATAATGTCTGTACATATTTTGTAACAAACATTTATTGTTTAGCCATACATAAGTGTATAAAATTGTTATCTGAGATAAGGTAAAAAGACCTAATATGAAACTGGCTATGGGATAAAAAAGATACTACAGGAATGACAACTCATGTAGGATCTTTAAGCAGGGCTTTAGCTGGAACACTCTCTTAAGAAACTAAATATTGCAGCTCTGCAGGATTGCATGGAAGTCAAATAACATCAGCTGTTAGAGAGTATTGCAGGAAACCAGAAAGAAATCAAAAGTCTCTAAAAAAATGAGTATCACTGAAACAGTAGGGTCCTGATCCCTAATCACAAATGTCATGTGCTATTTTAAATGTCATGGTCCACCCTGCTTGGCTTCCCTTTGCCACTCCAGAAAGATTTAAGTCTTTAGTTCTCCGTCTGTGACATGAAAATGGCATTAGGCATTTACATTCAAATACTTGAATGCCATTCTTAATGCAAGGGGGGCAAAAAAAGCCACATAATCCTATCTGAAGTCATTTGCAGACAATGAATGACTGTGAGGTAATGACTGCTTATGTGTAACATCATTTTGGCCAAACTTCAATCTCTCAATGGCACCAACTCCCAGCTCTTAGAAATAAGAAAGGCTTTTTTTTAGCAGTTATCACAGCAATTCAGACTTCAGTCTGGTTCCTACTAGAGCAGCCTCACATAAATTTCTATTTATGTATGCTTGTAGGCCCTCTTCTGTAATTCCTAGAAAAAAAATGTAATTGATTTTTCAGCAATTCAAGTATACAGTGGGTCCATTAAACAAATCATATAATTTAATAATGACTCTGATGACTAATGATAGCCCTGCTTATAAGCAGCAATGAAATTTCTCAATGTTATCCTTGCCCTGGTACAGTAGGGTTGTTAAGAAAAATGCAAGTTTAATGTCTGAGAGTATTTTCAGGTTCATTGGTCAAAGGGACTGAAGTGAGTAATGATTGCTTCATACAATTTCAAATAGAATACCTTTATCACAAAGAAAGCATTACTTCCAACACAACATTTCAAAGAACATGCCCAGGTCAGTGCCAGACTTTTCCTCAAGGAACTTCCAACATCCTATTGTTAACTCAAGCAAATTCATGCTTCGTGCAACAATGGCTTCTCCTGTGCAATAATAACACACTGAAAAATCCTCTCAAGGTTCATGCAGTGCTGAGCAGCCATTTGTCTGTTTACAGGTATCAAATAAAAACATTAAATACCACACATTTTCCTAATGTTCGTAATAAAACTGAAATATTGCAACGGAATGCAGTGAGCTACTCATAATAATGCCACACAAAAAGTTGCAAAATATTATAATGAAAGGCAGCCACTAAGCAGAACTAGAAGTCTGCTTATCAAGAGACATCTATAATATCTTTGATGTATGTAACCTAAAAGAGGAACGCTGAGAAGTATTTTCTTAGAACTAAACAGGGAAAGGCTCATCAGCTACACCGGAGAAAAACCTTCAAAAGGAATGATACTAAAAACATCCTCATTTTGACTACCTTTGCACCTGCAAATTCCAGAATCCTTCCCTTTTATTGCCCACCGTATTTCTTAAGCCTCATTATCTTGAATAATTTGGATATCAGGTGAGGAAAATAAAAATCAAGCCTGTGGCTAAATTCTGGAAAATATAAGTCATTTAGAGACAAATTGCTAAGAAATAGAATTTTGCTGAACTCTCATAGATCTGCAAGGGTTCATGGAAGATAAACAACATGAGCTTTTAGCAAGCATTGTAAGTTCCTGGGAATGAAACCAAGAGTCACAAAAGAAATCAATAGAACTAAAAGGAAAACAGTGTTTTGAGTAGCAGGGCTTTGTGCCTCCAAATAACACTTGCCTTGTAGGTACTTCTAAAATAATACTAACATTTCAGAGAGCCTTTTGAGAGCAATTCCTGGTTATACTACATTCTCTTCTAATATATAATTAGGAATCCCAGTTCTCAGAATTAAAAAATTGAGTCAATTGGGGGTTAAAACACTTTTTTTCATTTGTGTTTTCTGTCATGATTTGGAGAGGATTGTTACTGGAATATTAAACTGTTTTCTGTAAATATGGCAGACCATACCTTGTTCACCTTAACAGGGCAATCCTAGTGCTGGAGCCATTTGCAATGTCTCATGATGGTGAGCAGGTACTCTGCAAAGACTGGGGTGGTGCAGCTCCTCCCATGGACCATCCTGCAGAAATGGAGCAGCTCAAGAGCTGCCGAAACCTTCCTGCAGCTGACAAAAATTATTTCCCATAAACTCCTCCCAAGAACTGTCCTGCCACAGTAGTGATGAATGCTGCTCCTGTTCAGCTGAGGAATAGCTTCTCCAGGCAGTTCTAGAAAAAGAGCTGAAGTCTCAGAGGCAATGGAATATGAAAACACATTAGTCATTAACTTCACCATTAAATAGGGCTTTGTAGTGTTCACCATGATTCCATTGCTGGTGAAATCTCATTTTCATGTGTTTTCTTTATCTTATAGAAATTTACCAGGATCAAAGTTTTTATTCTCTCTCTTACCTGATCAGCTAAGTTGCAACAAGGGACTGATTTTTATTTTTTCCTTCAGAGGTGCAGAGATGCCCACCAAACCACTGGGGCTGTGCCCTAGCACATGGAGCTTGGTTTCAGTCATTCAGCAATAATCTTACCTCTTGTGAGAATAAGTCTTGAAATGAGGTAGATAGAGAGAGATTTCAATAAATGAAAGAACAGAGGCTTCCATCTCTTACAGATGGGCATCCCTGAGTGCACACCATGTGAAATCCCCACTGCTCTTAAGAATGCATTTAACACATAATATTAGAGATTTAGTGATACATTCCTGTTGGGCGAGAGAACAAAACCTTGTTATTCCTAAGACTAATTCATATCTAACATTTAAAATCTCATCATCACAAGGACTGCTGCTATTTCATTAGGACTGTTAGATATTCTTCCCCAATAATAAACACAATAAAAAATGAAACAATACAGAAATGGGATTTAAAACCAAGAGTTCGGTAGTCATAAAACAGAGAGATGAGATGCTAGGAGAGAGGGAATAATGAAATTACTTTGTTCAAATTCCCCTCAGAACTGTGTTGCCAGAATCACTGCAGGCAAAAAGCAATGCAGAGCCTCTCTTTTGTGTCCCCATCCAGTCAGGCTTGCTGAGCTGCATGTTGAACTTCACTCCTGAATACAGCAAGGAGAGAAGAGAATCCACTTGCAAGTGCACTTTTCCTCCTTTTCAGAGTCCCACTGAAGAAAACACTGATTTTCAAAAAGTCACACTCATTCGGGATAAGCATGTTATTCATTCCTAATCATTGATCCTCGGTATTGTAATGCTCTCAATGTATAACCCTGTACTTTGGTATCCTTATAAAACCATGTAATAAAGTGGCATTTTTATTGTCTTATTTCTTTCTGTTTCACCTTCTGTGATCATCAACATGATCTCTTGTTTTACACTTAGTTCTTCATTTCCTTGTAAACAGAAACCATTACAATGACCAGAGCTACTAGACATTATTACAATATGAATAAATACAAGGTAACCTAAAAATAGGAGTTAGATTCGTGGTGACGGGAGAATGAAGGGTATTGGAAAGTCAATTGAATTCAAAAAAATTAGATGAAAATTTGAACAATTATTTCACAGAAAGGACAGGCTCTTCATCTACTCTCACCACTTCTAGATGTGGTCATCTCTGAACCAGAATTCAGCATGGCAAATAAATATTCTCCTGTGATAAGTATCTCAGTTTGTATCTGTGTATATCTGTGCTACTGAAAGATTATTATTGCTCTTTGATATCACAGCTCGCCAGGGTAGGTAGAATCCATGAAACAATGGAAAAAAGTCAGGGTGCTGGACCAGTGAGCTTCCTTGGGAGCTGAGAGATGTTTTCCAAAACATTCCATTGGTTTGTGAGAGTGGGCAGCTCCAGGGGGTTGAGACAGGTATTTCAATCCAATCGCTGCTCTCATGGTGAGGAATACTTCGATTTGCTCCTGCTGCTTCTAAGGAAATGATGTTTTGCCTGTGAGATCCCATAAATTGCAGCAGTTCAAATGGCTCTTTTTTTACTGCTAAGAAAATGTGCAGGATCAGGGAGTCTGTGCCAAGGGTATGGTAGAAAATTATGCTGGAGGTGGGAGGAATGCACTGTAGCATCAGTTCAGTACACTCTGATTTCAAAAGTTCCAAAAAGACATGATAAGTGCCATGAGAACAACTATGTTAAAAAAAAACTTTTTGTAGAAGAACACAATTATTTGCTAATAATATAAGACATTGCTTATGTAAAAGGGACAGAAAAAGTCCTAAATGGGTAGAGGAAAAAAAGCAAAATCTCAGCATGAAGGCTGGAAGACTGTATCTGCAAAGGAGATGAGAAAGGAATTAATGCTGCTAAAATTACAGTTCTGACCCAACAGCTCTGGATACTGCTAGTGACTCCTGTGCCTGACTTTGAGGAAACCTCTCCTCTTCTTCAGTGAGCATAAAACAAATTCTGCTTTCTGCAGGCCAGATTCTGCCTCCTCTGTGTGCAACACAGGAATGAGAAAACTGCATTTATCAATTTATACTGCCAGATATTCGTGGCAGTGCCTGATAAGAACCTGACACAATGAGGTTTTGATCTCTGATGCTTTCTGCAATATAAATAATACTAGAACTTGAGTCTGGGTCATTTAAATACCACTCGGTGCATGTCAGATAAAAGCCTCTGGAGGTTGCCACAAGGTTTCTGATGTTCAGAACCAGGTCAATGGGATTCTGCATTCAAGGTTAATAAGAGAGATTGTGCCTACTCATGTTATGCACTGGCAAACAACAACAAACACTGCCAATACCTAATTTTAGCATCTCACATACAAGGTTGTTCTTAATAGAAAAAGCTAACAGCCCTTAGGAATGACAAGAGCTTCACTGAGTTCAAGCATCAAACACTGCATTTTTTCCCAGTGTATTTTTCAGGCAACGTGCAACATAAATCCTTGTTTGTGACTTGAAAATACTCAGCACTGGTCTAGCTCTTCTCCCACTGAAGCCATCCATAAAGTCCTGTTATCTCTACTGGCAACCGAGAGGGGAGGAGCCAAATGCTTTAGAAAATCTCACCTGTAACCAATGACAAGAGACTAAATATCCCTTAGGGTTAAGGTTCCCACATAGGCAGTAAGTTGGGCAATATCAAATTCAACCCTCAAGGCCCACAAGCTGTAATTCAGCCCTTTGTTTGCATGGATTGTGCAGAAGTCTAATTACACATCCTACATACTTTCAGCTGCCTCAGACACTGCACCAAGTGCTTGGCACTCACACATAATGAGGTCTCTTCAATATTTCATTTGATCCTCACCATATTTTGCAGCCCACAATCCCAACCTGCTCTAGAGGCAGAGTTATCAATTTTCTCATAGCAGTTTCTATGGAGCTCATCACTACAATACATGAGTGCTTCAAATATTCATCACTTTCTTTCCACAGCACCTCTGCGTGGTGAAGGGAAGATGTTATCCCATTACACAGAATGGGAGCTGAGTCAGAGAATGATTAAGGTCAAACATTCTGCTAATTTAGGGTGTTTAATTTCAGATGCCTGAAATCGGATTTTGTTCAGAGCAATTATCATAACTTTATATAGTTAAGTATAGCTCCTATCTAGTTCAATTGTAGCTAGAAATGTCTAGCACTTCTGAAAGTCAGAAAAGAAGAAGAAAGTTTAGAATCCAGACTCATACATAGTGACTACATTCAGCTGAGCTTTGGGGAAAAAAATGAGACAAATGGCAGCTGTTAAACCTGTGAAAAATTTGGCTAAGGGGATCACTCAGAACCACATTGAAACTAAAGGACAAGGGTGCTTTGGAATGGCCTCGTGACATCATTTAACCTCCTCAGCTATCAGAATATCTTTCTTGGTCCTTATACTCCATCTGATACCATCAACTGAGCCTGAAGTCCTAGAGAGAAACATATCAGTATTATCAGTATTAGACATGCACATATCAGTATTAGACTCCAATAATATCAAAGATTGCTCCTCTTAAAGTCTTAAATAAGGCATTTTGGCTTCTTTCAAGCTTCCCAACGTTTGGTTTAAACGTTATTTGCTTTTTTCTTTGGATAGGAGAGGTTGGGTTTGGGTGGGTATTTTCATTTATTTGTGCATGTCTGCATTTATTGCTTGATACTGTGTTGACATGATGGAAATAAAAGTAATATCTTGACTAGTTCAGTAGAGACAAAGGGATCTATCATACTTAATTGAGAAATACTTCTTAGAAACAGCATTTATTGGAGTTAACTAAGTGGCAGAATCCTTGTCTTTTGCAAAACACAGGACTGTCCAGCCAGCCCTATGCCACTAATATTGCTAGAGCCAAAGGGAAGGGGAAAGAGCACTTGGAGTATTTCAGGACACAAACTATCTATAGCTTCAGATGCAGAATTTCTAGAAAGAACAAGAAACAGAGGGTGATGATGATTTCTTTGACTAATGACTTTTCCTCATCCCCACATATATATTTTTAACACACTGCATCTATTTTCAAGGGAAGGCTCCCTCTCCTCCAGCCTCCACACTTTCTCTAGGTCCTCCTGCCCTCATTAGTTGTAGCTTAGAGAAAATGCTGTCACTTTGCCATGCTATGAAAAGCAGAAAGACAAAAATTTCAGGGATTTTCCTGAAAGACCTCATAATATTTTTCTTTCTCAGGCCAGCAATCCACAGAACCATCTGTCTAGGGGGACAGCTAAGAGCAGCACTGTTCACATGTCCCTCATGCCATTCCTATTTGCCACTAAGGAATAACATATACTCTGCTCCTCAAGGGAAGCAAACAAATTTGCAGTTTATAAAATAGCTCCTGTCACTGCCAGTGACAGGAGACACTGAATTTTCTGGGAGAAAGGCTGATTCAGTGGAGAAATCACTGAAGAGTTGGGAGGCAAGGGTTAAGCACTGGGTCTGAGGCAGAGCTGGATCATCAATTTGTGCCTCTAACCTCTCCCTGCGAAAGGAGAAACACGAATTAAAGGTAAGTGTGCAGCATGTTAGAGTCAGAACACTAAGCAAGCAACCAAAACAGTCTGTCCAGGCTTCATTAGCTGTGCCAGCATCCCAGGCACTGAGGTTAAATTCATTAACAGCTGTGAGGCACTTGGCTGCAGGAGGAGTAGGATCAGTGCTTCCGACAGGCACTTCTGGGGCTCATTTCATCCTGTCACTGCAAAGCACTGACCCACTGCACTTGGGTATTTTTTTGACACAAAGCAGCAGATATCATGAAATTCTTCTTCCTTCAGGAACAAATAACAAACCACTTCAAATTTAGAACCATCTGCAGGGGAAAGGAACTATTTTCTACCGTAGTGATGAGACATTTTTTGAGAGTGGTGCACCAATCTGTTTTTATTTCCCTGGTCAGTTATTACTTAAGCCAGTAGAAATCCTGTGAAAGCTGGAAAATGCTGCTTTTCCAAGGGGAGACATAGTGCCTAACACCTTTCTAGAAGCATTTTAGATTTACACCAGTGATTTCTTGCCCTCAGGTTCAGAGCTCATTGAATGCTGCCAGGCACAAGGATTTGTTTGATGATTTTCTTGATGGGCTGTTTGTCTGTGAACCTGTGCGTGCATACATGAGCATGTATAATCAGTGTGCACATGATCTCCTGATGGATTATTAATATCCATGGTTGCTTGCTAGAGTCTGGTTTAGAAGGAGATCCTTTAAATGACTGTCAGATCATCAGATCTAGAAGTGCTCATAAAGAGCCAAAGATCCAAGTGTGCCTGATCTCATTTAAAAGAATCAAAACCTGAGTAGCAGAATGGATGGATGAATAAATCATGGTTAACATTCTCAAAATGCTTAAGCAATGTAGGACATGTCTACAAACTGCCTGAAGCCAGTGCTGACCCAAACTGTTTGTCCCCACAGCACTGATCATCATTGCAATTCATGGGCTTGGAGCCTGAAATACAGGAGTAATATAGCCCTGGGCAAGCCTGTATTCTTCATTCCTGTATTAGGCTTCCCTTTCTGCCAAGTGTGGGTAATGCAGGTTACCTAAATCATTGAGATGTCAGAAAGAATATTTTTAAAAGCAATTCAAAGACATAAAACATGACAAATGTGTTAGGCATTACTATTATTATACGTGGAAAGAGCCATTTTAGCAACACACACCTTTCTGTAAGGAAGAAATCTTTAAATATATTTGGATAACATAACCCTATAATTAAAATTAATGTTCATTAATAATAAAACAGTTATTGTAGAGCATCTCTGGTCCTGATGTCTTTCAGAGACTCTTATATTCCAACTAAAAAAGGAAAAAAAATATATATTCTATCACTAAAATGACACTTCAGCTCCATTATTATCTCCTGGATGCAAAGGAAAAGACAAAACTCAACAGGACTATCTAATGCTCTAAAATCTGAGAAACTGCTGCCTTTTCCTTCTTAATACTAACCAAAAGACCACCCTCAGTTTCCTGAACTAAAAGCCATCATTTCACTACACAGCAGTTCAAACGTGTTTGTTTCAAGTTGCTATCTTTTTAGATGTTTTCTAAAGACAACGGAGGGAAAAATAAATGACCAGTAATGACAAAAAGCTTTTAAAATCCATCCTTTTTAATAAGCAAGAAAAGTGAGCTTTCAAAGCCCATGCCTAAGCACCTGCATAATTGGCTGGGTTTCCAAGAGCACTGAGCTTTCAGTGGTCCCCAGTGAGACCAACAATAGCTTTTGGACGCTCAACAATTTATCACAACTCAACAATTTCTCCCCTGGGCATTATTTACCAACTATGTGGTATACAGAAAGTGGAGACATTTCAGGCTGTCATTTTTGGTTGGACTTGGACAACTAACTCTGTTAGGCTCCCCAAAAAACAATATTTCCACTTGTTTTATTCCTGGATCTCACAGCAATTAAAAAAAAAACCAAAAACAAAGCAGACTTGATTTAAATGAACACTGCACACTAGGACCCAAATGCAAATGCTGTATCATGCTGGTAAAGGTTACATAAAGTAATGATTAATTAGTCTTTTTCCCCGCTCATGTTTTACTTGTCTGTCAACAAAAGGCAGTAGATGATTGCCTGGCTAAAATATGCATTATTTCCAGCTCTCTAATATCCCTGAAAAGCAAGCAGCAGTTCAATTTGCCAGCAATAATTTATTGTGTAGAATTAAAATTCTGCGAGCAACCTCTTCTCATCTGTTACTTTCAACGTCTCCCAGAACTATTTGATTTTCTTCCTGGGTTTTCATGTTAACTGGTCATCTCCTGCCAAATCCCAGCCAGCTAAATAAGTCTCTGAAGCTTGTTGAGTAGTTCTAGCCCTGTTTTATGCACGCAGAGTGCATTTCACAACAAACAGAATCACATCATTCAGCAGCATGATGCTGAATATAAGACAAAACTCAGGAGGATATTTGTCCCAAATGCTCTAAAAATATGAGGAGCTACCCCAGCTTTTTGAAAGCTAAATAATGTGGCCAGAATTTGAATTATTGCCCAAATGACAAAAAGAGTAAGTGGCTAGCAGGCACTGAAATCTGCTGCTAAAAATGGACAGCAGCCTTCTGTGCCACCCTCAGCCATCTGCCTGTGCCGCGATGTCAGGGCAGGAGCAGGGATGCTGAGCCAGGCAGCATCCAGGGAAACAGCAGCTTCTGTCTCCAGACCCCTCTGCAAACCACCTCCCAGGCAGGGAGGAGGGGATCTGAGACACTAACAACAGCAGCAGCTCATTCTGCAAAAATCTTTCTACCTGTAAATCCATAATTCCTGCAGGCAAGGGTGACAGGTGGGTTTTATTTATTTATTTATTTTAAAGAAAATAAGTAGATAAATTTAGTCTCCTCCTAGTCTTCTCTTTTTCACTGAAATTACACAAAATGGACAGCAATGATTTCGTCAGTCTTGAGCTAACAGTCCGGCTTAATACAAATTATTTGTGTATCCTCTCCTTCCTCACAGTATATGAAAGACAAAGGATAATGTAATATTTCATAGTAATAGTTCATAATTACAAAGACAGTCAGCACAAATGGACAAGTGAATGCCACACCTTTTCCAGACAGATCTTCCCATTTGCATACTGCCAACACAGCCAGTCTTGAAGAATCCCCTAACTGAAGCTGATCTGCTCTTGAGTTAGTTGTATTATCCATGTTGATGAATAATATACAGAATGCAGTTCAATAGTTTTTTTTGTCATGGAGCCATGGACTAATCATAATTGAAGGCTTCTGTGATGGAAAGAAACTCTACAAGAAACTGTCAAGGCAATGAAAAGTAATGAAGTATAAACATCTGAGTGTCACCTCAATTCAGCCTCATTGGAGCAACTGTCATCTCTTGTTTTTACAGCAGTTTTGGCAATAAAAATAAAGTTACGCATTACACCTGATCAGCAGCCAACCACACACAAAAGTACAAACAGTATTTGGTGAGTACCTTGAAACAAGTGAATTCCTGATTTTCTCTCTTTGAATGACATAAACCATTTACTCAAGAAATGGGCCAAGGAAGAACAAAACATATGCTCAGTGGATATTGGAGGCTGTGTTTGTTGCAACCCATAGGCAATTGTGAGCAAAAATGTAAGAGCCTGCTTGGAACTGAAGGAAAAATAATCTGGAAAATCGTTTAAAAAAATCACAGCCTCCCTAAACAGTAACTCCACAGTGAAAGAGCACACTCATTTAGATTCATTATAATCTCTCATTAAATTCTTCCCCAAACCTCTGCTACATCTATTCTTCTGCTCTGTGGGATTATGCACAATCTTCTATCACAGTAGACCTTGCTGTAGCAACTTCTATGAAGAAAGAATTGATTCTTTCTCCAACTTTTTTCATAAAGGCCAGAGAAAAATGACAAAAAAGTTATTTGGGAAGCAAAAGCAAAGAGAAATAAGCTCTACTTGCAGTGAGAGGACTAGAAGTAGCATGAGCACAGACCATCCCAATAGGATTCATTTAGGATTATATTTTTAGCCTCAAGTAGATACTTTATTTCTCATGTGTATTTTATATGGCCTGTTGAGCTCAATTACTTCATATCTTTGTGTACATAAAACAGTATTTCCAGAATGTTTTATTACAGAAGCAGCAACCAGCCGAGCCCTCTTTACTTTCCTAGAGCGAGATGGGGAAGAGATTTATTAGATTAATGGGGGGGGGGG
>VZRM01003040.1:298416-355548 GCA_013397955.1 Grantiella picta
GTGTAATTAACTCCAATTGTATCAAAAGTTTCAGTTTTCAGATATTTTAAACCTTTGAGAATGAACCCAGAATTTTATCACATATTTGGGCAGCAGAAACGTTTTTAGAACAATGAGAGCGTTTTTTCATTGGCTAATTCCCAATCCCATAAAATCTGATTTCAGTCTTTTTTGGTTTTACGTTTTAATCTAGACACACACAAATTCTTAGGTAAAACTAGGTTTATGGTCCAAACATACTCAATATGGAACCATAGCATCCTAGAATGGTTTGGGTTGGAAGGCACTTGGGACTACACCATTGAGCTTCTCACCCACCAACACCTCCAAATTCTTTTCCTCTGGGCTGCTCTCAAAGCCACCTGTCCCTGTCCTCCTTCCAACCCTGAGCCACAAGCTTTTAGCCAGCTCCCTCTCCATCCTGAGGCAGAGCTCCATCGAGATTTGAAAGGTTTCCCCAATATATTTTGAGTTGGATGATTTACCGGGCATATCCTTGCACAAATGAACTGCATTTTACAGGAAAACAACTATGCATCATAGTTTCAAACAGCTGTAATTTACAGCAGAGAGATCACTGAAGACTTAAAACCTGAGCTTAGCCTGTGACAGCAGCTGTGTGCTATTGATCACCAGAGTCTCTCTGGAATTCACACCAGGATGCTGAAGAACAAAAACAAAATTGCTCCTTTTTGGCATGACAGGCAGGATGACAATTTATTTACTTACTGATAACACTGATTTATTCCCCAGATGCTAAGAGCATTACATAACTGACTGGAGAAGTTCTAAAGTTTCTAGGAGCATGCAGGAATTTTGGGAACCTACAGGAATTTATAGGAAGCACAGAATCTAGAATGGAGGTTTGCAGGGAACCTACGAGGTCCCCAAGTGCATTCTAGTCACCTCCCACCTCCAGGTCAGGAGAAGACCAGTGTGGACAATATTTCCTCACAAGCCAGAGGATGGGAGCCAACAAGTGATAAAATAAATCTTCTGAAACAAATTATGAGGAAACCAGGCCTGCAACCTTATTCCAGTGCGTATACAAGGCCTAATTTATATTGTGGTCCTAATCCTGAAGTCTATTCTCAGACAGAGCCCCATCAGATTTCTACACATCTGAGAACCTAAGAGAAATCTAACTTCTAGAAGCATTTCTCCCCACAGTGACAGAACAGCACAGAGAAGAACTGTTTATAATATCAGCTATTTCTATAATAAAAGCCACATGAAAGTAGAATGAGCCAGCTGGAATAAATCTGTTAGTTACAAGTTTGTTGCTCTTGTAGATTTAAAGCCTCAATTTTCATCAGTAGCGTTTTAAGGTTAGTGAAAGACAGTACAGGGGCCAGCTCATGCCTTGATGAAGTCAACAGATTTATTCTCAATTTGGCCACTCTTGCCAAACATCTCTAATTTCAGATACATACACTCGCCAGAATTCCTTAAAATTCTCTGTCTTACACATGGATGCTATTATCACCCAGCCCAGTATCAACACTCAATTCAACACACTGGAGTGAAAGATGCCTCACAGACAACAACTCAGTCTCCTAATCTCCCAGAAGGGCTTTGGAAAGCCCAGTTTGTGAACAAGGTACAAAACCAACAGAAGACATCATCTATTTCCTTAGTATCACCCTCAAAGGTGTTATGGGTGGGAAGGTAACTTTTCTCAAGTACAGAATTATAATTATACCATGACTTGCAGTGGCAAAGTCAACCACCAATATGATCCATATAAAACCATGTGTTGCATCTTATGAGGAGAAAAACATGGAAAATAAATCAGTTTAATGCAATTGAACCCTCTAATGATTAAACTCACAAACATTAATCTCAACTCCTTGTTAGATTCAATGGATCAGCATTCTCAGCAACATTTGTAAATTAACTTTTAAATCACAGATGAAAATGTGATTTAAAAACATGAAAATTAGAGAAAGGAAGGTTGTTAGTATATTAGATTCAACTAAATTGTGAAGTGCCAGGGATTCTTAAGGGGAAGAAGCAAAGTTGAGAAACAAATTTCCTGCTACAAGGACTAGTCAATGCTTGATACACTCAGTGCAATGATATCTACAGAATCTAAAATTTAGGTAATAAAAAAAAGGAGCTTCATTGTGCTTCTCCACCTTGAGCCATTTCTCCTTTTTCTCTAACACCACTGTATGTCAAATAATTACTATGGTGAAATTTTTCCTTACTACATTCTTCAAGCTGCATAATCTGCTTTTCCATATATAATCCCACTTCTCTTCTCTCTCTCATTTTAATATGGGCTAAGTTTAAATGTTCTCCCTGTCCATCCTTGAGTTTCTTCCTATCTCAGGCACAAGATGCAAATTCATTTGAAAACAACCTGCTTGCTCCTGGCCATGGAAACAAAAACATAAAAGTGTGAGGCTGTCAGCACACTTAAGCACAGTTACAACTTAATGTACCATTTGTTAATTCCCACAATCACATTAAGTATCAGACCCCTTTTAAACTCGACACAAAAAGAGTTGAGAGGTTGGTCACAGTGTGTGATTAAGCTAAATTAATGACCCAAAATGCATTCCCTATAATATCCTATTATATGTTTATTACAGTATCTCTGACAAGCTAAATTAACAATAAATTGAAGTTTAAGTTGTGATTTCACTTTTGACAGTATCTTACTACAACTAAGTCTCAAATATCTGCATGTAACTATTTGGCTACAGACATAAGAGAATGTAATGGAGTCAAAAACTGCAGACTAATTGCTTCAGATGAAGGCTTATTATCGCTCCAATTTCGAGCTCAGCAGCAGTTAAGCAGCAATAGAAACTACTTTAGCCAAAGCATTGTGAAACTTTATGTAAAATTTACTTTTCTCTCTCTTATGGTGTAATAAACAATAAAAAGAACAGCCATTTGTTTTCAGACCAACAAAGGATGTAAACTGAAGGGTTAAAAAAAAAAAAAGACAATTCAGTCTACAGATTTGCTTTGTTTTGCTACTTCATTCAAACTCATCCTCTTCCCCTTTCTAATGGTTTCTTGCATGATCTTTTTATTTGCAAACTCAGTTTAACTCTTCATAAATATTTTCTTCAGTCTTTTTCATCCTGCTTGACCATGAGACACACTCAGGGCTTGAGACACACTCAGCTCAGAACTGTGTATTCATACAGGTGCAATAAGGGCTTTCCCACCCTGGGTTGATGGTGAATGCTCACCAAAGAGCTGAAAGGGACACACCAAGTGCGAGGGAGCAGCAGATGATGACGTCTGGATGCTCCTGCTCCCTTGGTGACTCACCAGGATCCCATCACTGACTCTCCCCATCCCAGCACACACCAACTCTAACAAAACTGCTCTATCCTCTGCCTGTGACCATCTGCATTTCAGCTTTTCTAAGGTGATATTTGAGACAGGGAAATGCCTTCCAACAGGGCTCCTCACTCATCAGCAAAACAAGACTGTTCCATCCTTTCACCAGCCTCCCCTGCCAAGGCCATTAGCCCAGAGGCACAGCCACGATGTTGGCACTGCAGGGTTATTTGACAAGACAAGATCCCAAAGCAGAGCCCCTGTTATGCCTCTGTGAGCAGATGTTGTTCAGCAGTCTGGGACAAAACCCGCTCTGAGAAATTATGGTCTATCTGCACTTTTCACCTGCAGTTTCTTTGACAAAATTGTGTCTCATAATAGTAATAGCCCTACATTGCTTGCCACTGACCATTTATCATGCAGACAGCACACAGGTTGTCTCTCAAAAAAAAAGCTTCAGTCCTGCAGCAGGAAGGGCACAGATAACCAGGGCACTCAGGGATGGGGAGTGCAAGGGAAAATGAGAGAAGCAGAGCTCTTTCCCTGGGCAAGAGGAAACCATTTTCCTCTTAATCATTTTCTTCCTCTTACTCTTTTGGGAATGTTCTCCCCTGGCAAAGACAGCTGCTGCCTTTTCCCACCATATCCCCCGTACAGAGAAGCAGGCCATGTCTCTGGTTATTGTGTTATTGAAGTACTTATTCTGGACTCAGGGTGTTTCTGAAGGGGAACAGGGTATCTGAGAGCTGGCAAAAATAAACCCCTTTTTGCTGCTTTGCTCAAGGCAGGCAGGTGAAGAGGTGACTGAAGCTCCTTCCTCCACAATCATCTTTCACCCCCAAATCCAATCCTACTTCTGCTATAATTCCCATAGCTAGTCCAGACAGTTAATAGTCAATCTCTAGCCCACTCACCATCTCCTCTTGCGTGAATCACAGAAAAGTTAGGGTTGGAAGCAACCTCTAAATATCAACAATTTCCTTGATCTGTGAAGGATTTTCACCAGTGGTGGTGGTGGGAAGTAGTTTTGTCCTCTCCACTACCATCACACTTAAGAGCTTCCAACAACTTCCGAACAACTTCTATTTTCAGGGCTTTCTCTCTACAAGTAGCAGACTAAACTTCAGCCTTGGGTCATCCCCTCAGTCTGACTTTCAGGAAGATGCTCTCCATCAGCCTGCCCAGCACCAAACTTCAGCTTCTGGCTTCCATTTCTGAAAGGTTTTGGTTTAACCTATGGCCATGCATATCCTGGGCTCATCATCCCCCCATTTACATTTCCATTAAACCTCTCTGGCTCCTAATTATACTGCAGTATTTCTATTGAAAAAAAATATTAGTTAGTCCTTCTCGGAAAAGGTCTCTCTATTATGTGACGGAGAGCTGGAAGATGCATCTCCATCTTACCTTGAAGAATCAAATTGCTTCAAGTCCCCAGAATCTTAGACTCAGATACAATCCTCAGATTCTGTACATTATCTTTCTCTCATTTGCAAGTTTGCTTATAACTGTCTCAAGTCCTGACAGCATTTACCTTTATCTTGATATTTTTCTGCTGAAATTCTTATTCATATCTAAACCTTCAGAATGAGTTTTAACTCTCAGGTTTTCTCCTGTGACCCTTTCCCTACATTCCCCAAACATCAAGGAGTGCATCTCACTGATATCTCTGGTACTTGTGCAGCCCTGAGTTACTACAGTATCTCAGAACTCCATATTTCATATTCTTACCCTCAGGAGACTCCCAGATTTATTTTTTCTCCAATTTTAGGAGACATGGACTATCTCAGCAGAAGAGAAACTGCTGACAGCCACTGAGGACCCAACACTCTTGCTCAAAGCCACAGTGAAAGTCTGCACACAAGAAGGACTAAGTTCCATACTCCACCCACTGAATTGTCATTCGAAGCCAACTTATAGCCTCACTCAAAATTTGTTATTAAATCAGAAATTCATACTAACTTGTCTTTCCATTCTTGAGGACATTCACTGGTTTCAAATACAGGTCCCACTCCAAATTTGTGTTTAACAATGGTTTCAAACTCACTGAATACACTCCTCTGACTGTTAGTTCTTCACATCTTGACATCTGCAGCAGACCTTTGGAGGAGTGCACACAGCTTTCCTGGTCTTTGCTGCTGGCACTCTTCTTTCTCTGATTCTATTTAATTTACTTAAATCCCACTTAAGAATCGGAATGGGCAGAACAGAATAGTGAAAAAAAAAAGATGAAAGGAAAAAAAGTGGACAAAAGATCAAAAATGTGAATGTAAAACACACGGAATATACTACATAAAAAAATAGATATTACTGTACTCTACGTAATTTTAAAAGTGCTGCCTTCTCTCACATCATCCAGTGACCATGATTCACCACAACTTAATTCAGGATAAAGATCACAAAGAAGCAGCATTAAAGGCATAAGAACTGAAAGCAGGTAAAACCATTGTTCATGAAATGCCTGTAGCAATGCACAGCATGGCTAATGGACCACAACTGGAATGACACATCGAATTCTCTCAGAATCTTTCAGCATTCAAACACATCCCCATGACATCAGGTAACTGGTGAGCTTCAGAGACAGATTACTCTGTCTTTACCCAACAGCAAAAGGGAGATTTAATGATAAAGAATGCAAGACTAGGTACCTCTGCCAGGACCAGAGGGAGCAGCTGCACCAAGGACAGTCAGAGCAAATCCCACCTGGTCAAGGTATAAAGAGGGTGTAAAATTTACACTATCTCAAGCAGCATCCTGTGGAAAAGTATGAACTTTACAGTCTGAGGCCTTCCAGAGACCTTCCAGAAGCACTTCCATTCCAGCACTGGATACTGAAAAGGCTTTTCTGCAGTCTCCTCTTTTTGAGATTCCAGTTTTGCACCAAATATGCTCCTTTCCACCTCTGTTTCCCCACGCCATCACTTAGGTGCCTGCATTGCTGGTGGCACTAACAGCTTGAAAAGACTGCCAGTTTGATGCAATTCCATATTCTTGAATACAGTGTTCTTGGGGGTGCTATTATGGAAATTTAATCTCTTGAATAGATCAGGTACCATTAACAAGAGTGAAACAAATGTTCCCTATGAGTTCCTGGAGAAAGCCTATGTTGGGTCTACAATAAGACATGTAATTTAAAGAGTTGTTATTGAAAAAAAAAGTATTCTCTCATATGAAGAATTTTATTTTTAAAAAATTACACCCTTTAACAGCAAATATTAGACAGCTTCATTAAAACTAAAGAAACTTATTATATTCTATGCAAATCAGAGCTTTCTCCTTTTTCCCTTCTCTTTGGCAAACACCTTCCCAAAATGAGCATTGCTCCTGATTTCTGCACAGCTGTAATAACCTGAGCCAGAATTCTGCCACGAGAACAAGGGATTCTCACAAGCAGGAGCTCACCTTTGGGATGTGACAGTTTCCAGCTCCAGCCAGGAACGGAGGAGCTCTGCTATCACAAATCCCTGAGAAAACACACCAAATTAGCTCATCTCCCAGGAGACTCACTCCCACCTGTTCAACATCTCCAGGCCAGGCTCCTTTCAGCCCAGTGGTGCATCTGGGCACCTCAGAGGTATTTCGTGGTGCTCTTCAATCCCTCTGGGTGGATTCTGTGCCACTGGCATGCTGCAGTGGGGAGTCTGACTGTGCCAGCTAATGGCTCTGTGAATCAGGGCTTTCTTGTGAATTCACAGCTCGATCTGCTTACAAACATTCAGTTGCAATGTGTAACTTCCAACCTTGCTGAAAGAGGATTGAGCAGTGCTCTTTGTGAGGTAGCAGACAACAGGGATGGTATCGACAAACAAAAAGGGCAAAATCCCTTCTTTATTTCAAGAGATAAAATTCACAACTTATAATTCATGCCTGAACCTGCTGTACACTGCTGCCTGTTTACAATGTGCAAGGATCCTGCACTCTTTGGACATAATTTGTATTGCTCATGTGCTGTAAGGAGGCTTTGTTGTCACGGAGAATCAGGATCATGGCATTTTTTCATGCAAAGCATGTCGAACCAACCAAGACATTTGCTACCCAGGGGCAGTGATTTTCTGGACAGCAGCCCAGTGAGCAGAGAAGATCTGGAATGATTTTAAGTCACACCTCACAGGAAAAAAAACCCAACATATATACATATATGTATGAATATCTTTGGATACAGGAACATAGCTCACATGAAGTTACATTCATTTGACTGCATCTCTCCTACTGAAGACATATTGGGCACTTCTAGTGTTTTTGCTCACTTCAGAAATGCACTTTTGGCCAAATCTCTCAGCTGTACCCTTCTACCATGCTCTCACTCACATTTTATAGTAGAGTCAGACTCCAGAAACTGGCTTCATTTCAGATGGTGCTAAGTGAGAAGATGCTGAACAGTCACTAAAGGACATTCACATCAGTCTGGAATGACGTCCCCCATCCAAAATGTGTTTGGGACATCAATACCATCTCTCTGACTCTCATGGGGTGAATTCACACTGCTTCCCAGTGTGAGCACACCCATATTTGTTAGTTTATTCTACTCTGGGTATGAAGTAAGGGCACAGGACTCAGCTCACAATGTTTGAGAATACTTATGACCTTCCAGGACAAGAGCAGAGCACACAGGGATTGACACCCCCTGGTACAGAAATCCCAGAATTACCTGAATTATAACAACATAGGGGGAATGCCTGCATAATGCAGCTGAAGCGCACACTTATTTTCTTATTTGGATAAAGTTACTCAAATATAGGCACATTCCAGCATAGTATATTTGATACTCCAACTGTACTCACTCCTCAAGATACTACAGGCTATTTCAGTGAAGCAGAGTGGCAGGGGAACATTAGCAGCATGAAATATTAATCCTTCCATCATTTTATTCCTGAGTCTGGCCTAGGTTTTCCAAGTGAAATATGTTCTCTTTCCACTTGAGGACATAACACCTCTTACTTGGAAACCCAGCTGTTCTGTAAAATTCAGAATTGATTACCTTAATGACAGCTAATAGGCAGAACTGTTCTATTGATCTGATTCTACTCCTCCACAGACCCCACTTCAGTAAGGCAGCCCTCAAGCTATTTTGTCTCCTCACTTATTTTTTCGTTTTTTTACATGGAGTTCCACGCAGTCATTAATAACCTTGTCTAGGACACGAGCACATTTCAGAGCAGGATCTTGTTCCCCATAAGCCCATGACAGTTCTTCTCTACACAGCAAAAGAAATGAGAACAATCCTTTATTCTCAGTGTTCAAATACCCAATTAACCAATCAACCCTTTAAATATGTTTTATAAAAAGTGTTCTTTGAGAATCTGTGATCCTGTTATCCTTGATATGCTGACTCACTTTTTAAAATATTTAAAAGTCTCATTTTAGCATTATGCCTGTTATCACATTTTCATTAAAAAATCAGCCTCCTTATCCTTATATATGACTGCAGAGCTATTTGCATTCCCAAAGGCCATAAAAAGTAGCAAGAATCGGGCTAAATTAAGATAACAAATTTACAGGCTTATGTTAAACCGCAAAGATCTTCAGCCTGTGTAAATAGATAAAGCACATTGTCAGAGTACTTGACCTGCTGTTGCTATTTTCTCCTCCTTTTTAAAGGAAAAGTGTTTTAATGGCATATCCACACACCCAGCTAACAAACCCCAAGAGGGAGAACAAGATTCTCCAGTCCTCTTGAGCCAGATCCTGAGTCTATCAGCATCTGCAGGCTTTGCCATGGATTTCTGAGCACTGGGTCTCGCAGCAAGCCAGCTGTGATAATCGTGCACTGCTCGGCGTCCAACTTCAGCCTTGAACAAGAAACCATAGCTGTGCCAGGAGCAGCCAAGTGCACAGAGGCAACCACATCCAACTTACATCTTGATCAAGCAATCACAGCCTGACAGTAACAGACAGCGTTACTTATCACTTACAGAATGTTTTCTGTACGTGATGTCCAAAAGACTTAGAGTTCAGACTCATGGGACAGATAAGCAAGGAGATAAATGATTGGAATTCTGAGTAGTTTAACTGGCGTGGAGGGAGAGCAGCAGTGCTTATCAGAAAGAAATTGTATAGAAGCATTTTTAATTACCTAAGGAAGAAAGGGATTGCCTGCCTTCAGCAGCTAAGGCAGCTCATTGCTTATCGCCACATCCCAATCATTTTCTAATTATTATCATTTTTGTAAATCTCAGGACAGAACATGACTTCATTTCCATATAGACACACGAGTCTAAAGTAGATTTTTAAATTTATGCCTGCAAAGCTTCTGCAGATGTTTTCAAACTTTCCCCACCCTGTTCCTGCAGTGGCTTTTCGTGCCCAGCTTCTGTTTGGGTTAGCATGGTAGGACACAGCACAGATTTAAGCCAACTGTGTCACTTGCTTGCCTCTGGATCCAGGGAATGTCACAGCAAGGAGCACAGAAAAGGGATGGTCAAAATCTCTTACGACAGCAGCAGCTGCTACTGAAAAAGACTCAGTCCTCTACAGACAGACCAGCATTTCGCCTTCAGTTTTCCTCCAAGCTATATTTTTTTAGTTTCTTCACTTTTAAGCGAGGAAAAAACCTCAGTAATTCTTGATATGCATAAGCCTGGAAATAGAATTTCAGCTAGAAATAGAATTTGAATAGAGCCTTTTTTCAGTTATGAACAGTTTTAGATAAAATAAGGATTTAGATCTGCTTTTGGTGTTGGAAGATAAAAGTGCACTCAAATCAATAGACAGAGATTGGATTCAACCCCCTGCTGTCAAGCCATTTTACTAATAATGTATTGTGAAAACAATAAGAGAAATGATGGGAGTGAGCAAAGTTGCTCACAGACTCAGACATTAATATTCATCAATATGATTGATATTTATATATTCTTGATATTTCTATTTCATGCTCACTCTAGGGCAGAGCTGAGAGAGGATGTACTTCCAGAATATTTAAGTGTACCAGATGGGTATAATTGCAATTCAGTCAGTTATAGAATATCCTCAATCAAAATTCTGCATAATACTAAAGACCTATTCTGAGCATTTTATAATCCGTGCAGGAAGACCAAAGTAGCAAAGACCTGGCATGCCAACAGCCAAATGGCATTAGACAGGTGACAGTACGTGAAACAAAAACACCTCTCATTTACAAAAAGGCAACATATACTTCTTGACTTAAAAAACCCAACATTTTTACACAGCTTTAAGTAGGAGTGGACAGCCCCACAGCCCTCTTTGTTCAGAAAAGGCACTTAAAAAACCCCCTGCCTCCCAGAAACACAGGTAGACTCATTTTAACCTGCAGCAAAAAGTGAAAAAAATACATATTTCAAAAGCATTGGACAGAGAAGTAAAGTCCAACAGATGCAGGGTTAGATGAAAGCACAGTTTCTTTACCCTGCATATCGAAGTTGTTACCTACTTGTTTTCACTGAACCATTGAGCCTGTTTCGGTCATTAGTAAAAAGTCACCCTGAAAATGCAGATTATGTGATGCTATTTGTGGTGCTTAGTGTTTTCCCATGATTTTCCCTTCCTTGAAATAAAGTACCAAGAAAAAAAAAAAAGAAAAGAAAAGAAAAACAATATGTGAAGCTCTCAGCCTATCAAGCCAGGAAGAACTATTTTAAGAATTAATTTGTGCCCAGAGAGATCTGTTTAAATTATCCTCCTGTGCTGTCCTAACCAAAAATTAAAGTGGAGAACTTCTAACATCTTAAGGAGATGAGGGAGATTGAAGAACTGGAGTGTCCAGGCTCCACTGTGATCCCCCAGGCACAACCTGAGCATGGACAGGGCAAGGTGGGGATGAGGAGAATGGAGATGTTGATCTGCTGGTGCCCCTGGAGCCTAGGAAGCTTCATCAGCCTCAGCTGGAGCTCTGAGATCACAACCAGACTTCCCCTTTTGCCACCACTTTTTAACGATGCCCATCCTTTTCAGCTGAGGATACATCCCTTTTTTTCTGCCACCCTCTGCTTTTTTGACAGGGAAAGTTTTGACTTCATTCCATCCTGGTAAGTGCAGGCAGAGAGGAATATCCTCCAAAATACAGGTTTGACAGAGAAAATGAAGTCTTTAACTTTCTGCCTCTACAGAAACACACAAAGCGCCCACCAAGAGGAATAATTTAATCGAGTACAGATTTGGTGTGAGCACAGCAATTTCCCCCAAAGCCAGTGGGAGTTATACCTACTTGCAGCTGCTTTTTGCCCCCCCCGCCATCCCTGCTTGCTCATGCACAGCCTGAGCACATGCTGTACCCTGAAGTTCCCCTCCAAGACATTGCCAGGCAAGAAAAATTCACCCAAAGTGCATGACAAAGTGAGAAGCTGAACCCCACTTCTACAATTTTCTATCTACCTGCAGAGGGGCTTTTAAATACCCTTGCCCCCTTCCTCCTGTGAGAAGGGGCCTCCATCCCAACATCCTGCCCCTCCAGCACACATGTAAGGAACAAGTTACAGAATAAACCTCTATAGCCTTCAGCAAGAGGTACAGGCTGTTAAAAATAGCACGATTTCAGCTTCCCCCCCAAGTCTCACACACACCGAGAAAGCAGACCTTGAACCCAGCTACACAGCACTTTCCTCCTGCCACTGACTGGTGACTCAGTTGACAATTTTAAGAACACACACCAAAAAGATTTTAAAAAAAAGAAAGAAATCACAATAACCATACAAGAAACACAAAGCTACACAATGCAAATATGCATCTGTTTGAAATTGAGGAAAATAAGCATTACCTGGTCTTGTTGTTGGGCTTGTTTCCCTGATGCATTTTGCTCCTTGGCTGTAGTCATGCTCACCTATTTGTGCCCACTGCAGTGGCAAACAGGATTTTACTCTGTGTGTGTGTGTGTGTAAGCTTGTCTGTGTGTTCAGACATACACGCACACACACACACACACACAAAGACTAAAGGGATACGGATGAGTAACTAGTCCATCACTTAATCACCAGCTGAGAAATTTCCCACCCCCACGAAAAAGAAATAAATAAAAACGCAATGTAAAAAAGCACTAGTCTGGCTGTCTTCCCCCTTAAGCCTCTAAAATAAAAGCAGAAGCAGGAGCAGAGAGAAGGATGCTGTGGGGGCTTCTTCAATTAGCAACAGCCTCTGCAATCGTCACAGAAACAATGATAACTGCTTGGCAACCAGCAACTGGCAGCTCGGAGCCGGAGGCAGCGATGTGGTCCTCGCTCCCCACCTCCCTCCACGGCGGCCGCCCGCGCCTTGCGCATGCACGGGCAGCCCGGGGCTGGCTGTGCGAGCGCTGCGATGTGCACAGCCGGCATCAGCCCCTCCCGGGGAGCAGCGGGGCCGTGCCCCCCGCATCCCGCAGCCCGCAGCCCCCGCAGCCGCAGCCCGTATCACCCGTGCCGGCGCCGCGCACATGCGGAGTTCCCGGCAGGAGCGCTCCTGTCTTCTCCCAACTTGCGGAGGCTCGGGCGCCGTGAGTTCCCGGCTGGAAGCAGAGCTGTGTCAAGGGCAGTCTCTGCCCCGCTGCGAGCGCAGGTTCCGAGGATGCGGCGCTCCCGGGGAAGCGGGATCCCGGCCGTGGGATGCGCGGAGCGCCGGCGCTCTCCGGGGAGCTGCCAGCCCCACTGCCGGAGGGTGAAACGAGCCCCCAGCCTCCCCCAGCCCCTGCATGGCCCTGCTGTGCCTGCTCTGGTGGCTGCCATGTAGGTCACGTTGCAGGGTGACACACCAGCACGCGTTCCCTGCTCCGCTCCACGCTGCCGGAGCTCGCTCCCTGCAGCTTCTCTGCCATAACAGAGGTCTCTCCAACACATCAGAGCTGTCAAAGGAGCCTTCCCGGCCCGCTCGCCCACCCTGCTGCCAGCACGGGGTGACACGGGCTGTGCCTGAGCACGAGGCACAGAGCAAGTGCCACACTCCGGGAAAGGCTCTTCGCACGGCTGGACAAAACTTGGAGCGGCGTGGAGGTGTTTCAGTATTTGCTCGGGACTGATGCAAGCCCTCACCCACCTCAGCACCAGGTGACACGAAAATGCCACGTTGCTGCTTCTCCCATCCTCACCTCCCACCCAGCACAGCCAGGATGGAGCCCAGAGCTGTCCTCAGTGCTGTAGTGCTGTGTAAAGAGAAATGTTTTCTCACTCACGTGATGCTGGGATCTCTGCTGAGTCTGCGGATAACCAGCTAGGGAAAGGGAGCATCAGAGTGTTGATCTGACAAGGAAGTGATTATGCCTCATTTGATCCTCAATTTTACAGCACGGATTGAAGGTCACATTCACCAACGCCACTACAGTCAACAAAACACCTGGGATTAGTTTGATCCTTGGTTCAGGGACAGATCAACAGAAGGTCAAGTTTTCCTGAAAATATCTACAAGCCACCACTGAGACTCCCTAAGCATTTCGGCATTTTCACCATTGCATTTGCAGGAGTTCATAGAAACCATGACGTGAAAGATCTGCAACATGGAATTGTGCTGGTAGCAAACTGCACAACCTTGCCTTGTCCCAGGTGCCACAATCCAGGCAGCAGCTCATTAAAAAAAGAAGTGAATAGCACCTTTCTAACAAGAAAAAATAACTTGCATTTAAATCTAACAGCCTGTGTTGATTTCTTGCTGGGTTATACTCTGACAGAGTCCTAGCTTACTTTGCAATTCCATCTCTTTAGTCCCCATAGTTTAAGTCAAAATATTTTCTGTATGTTTATAGTGAGGTTATTGCTCATACATACTTCCCCAACCATCAGAAGAGAATTGTTCTCAAGTTTTTATATAAGTGGATCAGTTTGAATTTTCCAATTGGCTTGGTCTACTTTTCTACCTGTTGTGAGTGGTAATGAAAGCTTGCTTTACTCCACACTTCTGCTATTTTTCTTTCCAAGAGGAATTCAAATAAAACAAAACTGTATTTGGAATTGGTGTCTTCGTTTTTGGGGGGGGTTTGGTTGTTTTTGGTTCATTGGTCAGTCGGTTGGTTGGTATTTTTACTTCCCTACCATCCATCCTGGACATTTCTGCAAAACAGATGCCTTTTAAAACATGTGCCATTCACCATGTCCCTGACCCCTCAGCACTTGCACTGCATGCCCTCCCCATACAGATTCAATTCTTTCACAGTTAACAACTTAAGACACACTGTTTTTCACTGCTTTTCTGGAAAAGTCTGCTCTCCCTTACAGTATAGATTTTTTTCCACTAAGCTTGTTGTTGGACACATAAGAAGTTAATTGTGCTAATTAGTCTAGCAGTTAGCTGTGCAAATGCATGTGGTTGAGCCTCATTACAGGGGTGCATTAGGAGGCTGCCTGTTCTGACTGCATCTCCCAGTGCTTGGCACAGCTACCCAGCGTTTCTGGAATGCCTCGATCTCTCTGCCTGGCAGTGCTGCCTTGTCCCCCCTGACCAGGGCAGGGTGTGTCATCCCCTCAGGTGGCCACCAGCTGCTGACTGCCTGGAGGATGTGGCAGCATGGGCAGTGACATTGTCAAGCTCTCTGTCACCATCCTGCCTTGACCAGAGAGGTTGCCAAACACCTCCTGGGGAGACACTGGAGGAGGAAGCAGTGGCCATTGTCATTCAGAAATGCTCTTTACTCGCAGGCAGAGAATAATCTCCTCACACATTAGCAGGGCTGAGGCCTTCCTGCCTGACCTCCGTGCTGTGTTGGGGTATCAAGGCTACTGCTTGGCTGAGTCACCGCTGATGAAAGATTAATCCATCCCTACCAAAGGACAAGAATCTGTATCTGCCAAACCCAGCAGGCAGAATGATGATCCCAGACAGTCCCATTTAGGGCACTTCAGGAGGCACTGGCAGACAAGGACCCTGGGAGTGTGACCTTCCCATCCATCCCTTCCCATAGCATCCCAGCTGATCACAAGGATACAGGGAGTGGGTTGTCCCTCCCTGCCAGCATTAAATAAGCATCAGGCTGTTAATGCCCTACTACCCATCACTGCAACAGGTTTGTCTCCACTCCCTGCCTGTGCCATGGGAAGGGTTTATCTCCAGATTCACTCCCTCCCACACAAAGTGCATCCCCATCGTGAGCATCCTCCATCCATCCATGTAGTCCCCACTGTTCCACCACTGGGACAGCTCAGGAGCCCCACTCTGCGCACAGACAGCTCTGCTCATTAACCAAGTCGCAGGTTCAAAATCCCAGCTACAACCACGTGAATGCCAACCCCACGCTTGACAGCAACTCCCTCCTCAGGCACCAGAGCAGGACAGACTGCCAACTCCCTCCCATCAGGAGAGAAACCAGCGACAGGTGAAAGGAACTCTTCCCACTTCTCAACTCATCTGCATCCAGAGTGCTTGTTTCAATGAAATCATGCAGCACTGCAGTAATACAGATAATTTTTAATTACCTTGTAACAAATTAGTCATACATGTCCTAGAGCATTTTCTCTTAGAAGGAAAGTGCTTCATTCTCCTGAGACTGGCAGGAACCAGACTGTGGTCTGGGATCATTCTTAAAATTCTCCTTGGAGTTCACAAAGTCACCACAAAGCTTCTTCCTGCTCAAAGATTGTTGAAAACCTTGAACACACTGCAAATAGAAATTATTGTTCCAGTGGCTCTGAAGGACAAGGTGGAACAAAACCTCAAACTGTCATCACCACAAAGACTTGAGAACTCCTAGGAGCTAAAGCACAGTAACCTTTGTTTATGGTGATTCATTACAGCAGCGCATGATATCAAAAGGAACAATTTTTTACTGCTACCAAACATTTTTAAGCAGATCAGGGTACAAGACCATCCTTGAATCTGCCCTTCCATGGAGATTAAGGTCTCTGGGTGCAGAGCAGCACCTCCAAGAGAAGCAGCAATGAGCTCTCAGCAGTCAGTGCAGAGAATTCCCATCCCCTGCATGTTGCAAAGGCAGATCCAAGAGCAGCCTGTGCTCAGTGAGCCCTGCAGCTGCACACATCTGTTCCAGGGAGCACAGCCTAAGCAGTGATAAGCCTGCAGCAGCAGCAGGTAGTTATTGGATGCAGAACCCTTCTGCTCCATTGAAACCTGGGGTTCTGTACCACACTGGGCTGTTTATTCCCCTTTCATTGCCACATCAAGGAAGTTGAAGCCAGTGGGATAGAAATTAATTCTACTTGATTAACCATACCTTTGAACAGTCTGCTAATGTTCCTCCTCCAGATAATGACCAGATCCCATGGAGAGTTAGATAGTTGAAATTTTTGTCGGTCTAAGCCATTAGTTCCATTAGTGTCAGGGGTTCAGTAATGTTTTACCTCCAGCAGAACCCACCACACCACCTGGTGAAGCCCCTCTGAGCTTCACACTTGCTGACAGTTCCCACTGATTTGGCTGCTTTGCTCCCTGTTCAGGAAGGACTCAAGGTCCAAGAAAGCACATGACAAGAGAGATATCTATTCAGAGGTATGTTACAAAGGAAAAGTCCTAAGGGGGACAGGATTTTAGAAAAGTCAGATAGGTAGTGGATGTTCGTTAGAAACTCTTTTTACAGGAGTTTATGTTTTAGAGGCTTCAGAAGCAGCCAGATATTCTGGCTCTTCATTCTGGAGATTTCTGTTCTGTGCTCATCTGAATAAGCTTTGGAGAGGGGGAGTTTAATTTTGTTTTGTTCTGGAAGCACAGTTTGTGCCCTGCCCCTCTCCAAGAATGTGACAACACTAATATCACATTATTGCACAGCAACGTCCCCAGTTGGAATTTGGAATTGGAAACACTTAGCTGGGAGATCAGCTGACATCAGCCCTACTCCTACAAAGGCTGCAGAGCATCTCTACTGCCTACACACCATCCCCACCACTGCTTCTCATAATAGTTCCTATTAGAAGACCATAAAAACACTTTAGTTTTGTTCCAAGTCAATTCCTAGCTTTGGCAAGATTTCTCACTTTGTCAAAGGGCATCTCAAAACTAATTTTATGATTAAAACAAAAATTAAAAAAAAATCCTTGGCCTTTAAGGATATACAATAATTAGCTTTATTTTGCATCAGCCCTGCTACTGTTGCCCCTCTCTGTTTGTCTCCAACATGTTGGTTCTACCAAGGGTTATTCATGGGAGAATCAATATGTCCAGAGGAATTTTCAGGGGCTCCACTGAGTACATCTCTGTCTTGGGGATCCACTCAGATGGATGATTTTCCAGATTTCAAACGTTCTGTGAAAGGGCTAGAGGCAATAGCAGATTATGAATATAGTTACAGTTAAAAATACATCACATTTCCATTACCCATGACCAAAATCATTAAGAAAGCAATCTGGTGAGCTATTTTCATTTAACAGATCAAATCCAGTTTATTTAGTCAATGCCATTAATTAGTTATGTGCATGAATATCTGTTCCTACAGGGGATACACTTCAAAATGTTCCCACAAGCATGAGAACTCCTGCTATCTGAGACAGCAGGTATGTGGCAGCAGGGGACACAGGGACAATGGGCATTGCAAGAACGACTTGTGTGTCTGCATAACAGCCCCATGGCATTGCTACTATTTGTCCATTACCAAAGCCTCACTAAGTTGCTTTTTTTAATTTTTTTTTTTTTAATCTTGAGCATGAGAAGGTGGTTTAAAAATTTTTACAGCAGGTTTATTTGAAGCACTATATTCTTCCCATTTCTCACTGCCGCTCTGAGATCCAGGACCCCACAGCTCCCGATAAACAAATAAGACAACACGGGGATGCAAGCTGTGAAGAAGTCTGCTCTTTCATGCACAGCTAGAGCTGTTTTGCATAGCTCTTTCCTGCCTAAATCAGAGCGTGACTCTGGGGAACACAGCAGGTACTTGTGCCCTCCTCACTTCTGGATTCTGTACCCACTTTGGTTTGCCTACCCTAAAGATCAAGTGTGATTACTGACAGGCTTTTCTATTGAGGTAGTTACTGTTCAAAAACATTACTTTTAATCCACTGTGGGGCTATTTTTTGAGTCAGTGTATATATTTGAATACATCATTCCAGTCTCAAAGGCAGGGGATGAGCAGTGCCACAATTGTTTGATGCTGTGTTATCCCTGCAAGGAATACAGACCCTGTCGCTGGCTTTCCACTGCCCCTCTGCCTGCTCCTGCTGCTGTGACCTTGGCAGCTGCAATGCAACAGATGCCTCTTTCTCACTTGTTTATCTGTGTGAGAGAGACTTCTGAGGCCCCAACTTCAGTGCCAGCTGTGAATGGTCTCCAAATTATTTTTTCAAAGTTTGCCTCCTCCCAGTCTGGCTCAGTATTTCTGCTCCCTGTGCTCTTAGGGATCAATATTCACTGACATTTCCCCCCCACACCTCCTGGTTATTTCTGGGTAGCAGCTGAATTCCTTCTATATTGACTCTGTAGGGATTCTTTTTAACTGTTGTTTTAGGAGTGGAAGAATTTATTTATTTCTTAGCCTCTTACCTTTTTTCCCCTTTCTTTATTTAAACATAAGTTTTACAGGATAACCACAACATATATTTTGCAAGTGAAATATCTATGTCAGAAAATGTAAAAGACAACCCCAGTGATGAGAAAATACACCCCCCACCTCCAAATCACTGTCCAACAGAGAATACCCATCTTCACAACTGCTGCAAACATATTAGGCTATTTAGCAGCCTGCTGCTTCAAAAAGAGAGAGCCTCATCTTCATTTTTAGCTCCAAAGTGATTTATAGGATGAATAAATGATCTGCATATAAGATGATGACTGGTTTAAATGTAAATGTTGTGAAAGACTTCTTATGTAAGCACATACATTGCCTGAGAGATCCTTGTACATAAAAGCTGCAGCTGGAGCAAGTGGCTTTTTAAGCATTTGTTTTATGAAGTACACTTTTCATCGCAATGGTTGTTATTTTTCATTTACTTTTATATCAGTGTTAACAAAAAGAAAAAAAAAAGAAAAAAAATACTTGAACATTCAACATGAGCCATACACCTTCAATAGTGGGGATTTGCAAAATAGTGACACTGTTAAATGGATGCATAAAACAAGCATTCATCTTAAAGATGTTGCATTCACTTGAAAGTTATACCATGAGAGCTGCTGAGGTCTCACAGGTGATGAAGGCATAAAGACCAAACATCTCAGTTTCTGAACATAAAACCTGACATGTGGCTCCATCAGATCCTGCAGGCCGAGCCCAGCTTTAGGCATTTGGAGAGGATCTCCTCAGGACTGCCATTGCCTGTAGCAGAGGGTGTGACCACTGGACCCTGAGGAGTGGTGACCCACTGTTAGCCTCATAACTTCTCTCAAATATTCCCAAACAACACCAACAGGGCAAAGATGTCACCTCTGCCACCTGCGCTGGTGTTTTCCCTGGTGTTCGCTGCCTCCCCAACATGCTCACAGGAGCTGGGAGGGCTGTGGAGGTCACTGCCCTCAGTTTCTGGTGGGGGCTGTGATGGCTGAGGGGGGTTTGTATGCTGTGTGGTTTTTATCAAGTGTTTCTAGATCTCTTGGGATTAAATCTGTTGTGGAAAGCATATGCTGCTGCATTCCTGCTAGCTCTGTGGTAGATAAGCTTTTCCACCAACCTAAAATAACCTCCTCGAGAGTCTGAACAATGAAAATGCTGCCAACACTTGTCTTCTCTAAAAGAGGCACAAAGGGACCCAAAGCCCTTCCTGTCTGCTTCACGTCTTTATTTTTGGAGAAGGCAAACCCACAATGTTTTCAGATCCCTGTACTCAAGTCTGAAGGTGTAAGGAAGAGACAGAAAACACTGGGGCAAAACTCCACTGAGCAGATGAAGCAAGTAGTGCTCAGATTCACTTCACTCACTTTCCCCTCTGTGCCTCAGCACCCACCCTGCATTCACCTTTCTGGACTGCAGGCCTTGAACTGCCCATGAACTGTCCCAGAGGACAGACAAAACTGGTTACTGATATATTAAATGCCCTCTAGTGGAAATGCAATTTATGGAAAATGGGCCAACTGGAAAAGCCTGCCGAGAACCCGATACAGAGGTAAAGATGTGTGCTTACTAAAGCAGATAAAGGAGGGGATGAACAGAATTGGCCTCTTAATACTGCAACCTCAACAGTTGCTTCTGTCGTGATGAAGCTAAAGAAACCAAAACAATGCCTTGCTCTAATTTTTTAAAAACCACCCAGCAGTTTCAATGTGCCATTTGTACCACCCAAGAGAGCTTTCATTTTCATAAGCTTGCTAGAGCTATCTCGTTGTTTTAACAGCCTCAGAGAGGTACTCTCCAACTCTGAGGACACTACACCAAACCAGATCACCAGCTCACTTGTAACCAGCTGACACAGTAAAGAAAGTGGAAACCTTACAGCATGATGCACAAACACGTACAATACATGAGTGCCTGGATACAAACCTAAATCCAAATAGCATAAGTAATTCAAGTAATGTAGTGGTGAATTCCTGTTCTCATCTATTTGTTCCATCTACCTGTAACACAAGAAAATTCATGCAGAAGGGATGCGTAACATCTACATATCCTATACATCTGACTGGAGAACAGCAGGGCTCTGGGCACAGCAGAAGACTTCTAAAAGGGGATAAGACATTCTTTATTTAGCATTGATAATGTTCATTAATTACACACATAGCAGGTATTCAGCAACAGCACCTTGGGCATTCAGGCAGAGCTGGAGCAAGGGCAGATTGCACAGCGCCTGGTGCCGTGCAGCCAGAGGGGTGTGAAACCCTCACATCTCTACTTGAAAGGACAAAGGGTGCCTCAACCTGGCCCCCACTGTCCCTGCTGGAAACAGGGATGAGTCTTTAAAAGGCTGTGACTGTCAGTGGGCAAAGACCAGCAGCAGCAGAGGTGGGATGTCCAAAAAGTACAGGGAGCATAAAAAATCTCTTGCCAGTGTTTAAGACTACTCCCTCTGCCTTCCCATGTGAGATGTTTGTTCCTTTGGGGTGTGACAGCCAGGCTGAGGCACATGCAATGGCTCTGGATGTCTGAGTGTTCCTGTAGGGTCCTAAGAGTGCTGAGCAGCATTCACTGAGGGACTGAGGAGCTCTGCATAACACCTTGTGACTCAGTATTACTTTCAGATTGCCCCAGCACAGTCTGCAGAGCTTCACTGCTTTTTATGAATATGACTAAAATACCTTAAACCCTTCCCAAAACCTTGCACAGGTACTCTGATGCACTTAATCATGACTCACCACACCAATTCAAACCAATAAACACATCCTTTCTCTAACATTCACTAGTGAGTTTGTCTCCAACACAGTTTTCCCCCATTATTGTTTGATATGATATCTGTGACCTTTCCATTTTACCGTTTTCTGAAGACAGCAAAGAAGAAATAATGACACAAACATTTCAAATAAGCCTACAGCTGTAAGCCTCTGAATTCTTGCACAAAACAATCTGTTATTCCTTTTAGTTTGGAAAATAGCACAAAGAAGGGAATTTGAGATATTTGGAGACTAATAGAAAGTTCCACAACCTGGTCACACAAAGCTATACAGGAATGTGGTCTTTTCCCACTGAATATAAAACCCTTAGGAAATCACACAAGTATGAAATGTGAGCTAGAGTGTGAGAGAGCAAACCAGAGCGAGCCATTTTCTTGTCAGAAATAATTAATGCCTCTCCTTCACCTACTGCACAAATTGCATGTAGCTGCACATATGAAATATGCCCATCACACGTGCACATAAAAATCAGATACGGGGGTGCATGTGATTGCCTGCATGTGCTGTAATGCAACACCAACGCCCAAAAAGAGACAGAAGCTGAGCCCACTCCTCCTCCAGCTGTCAGTCCAGCCCAGGCTCTGGTTGCAAGAGGAGATGCAGAAGGACTTGAAGCCCAGGTGGGCAGTAGGAGATCAATACCATGTGCTCTGATCAGGCTTTGCAGTAAAGAGTGTGTTCTGAAAAGCCCTGGGTCTACCCAGGGTCTACCTGTGAAATATCTGCCATGTGTTACTTTTGGAAAGCTCACCAAGTTTCACATTCATACCTGAACTTATGCTAGAAAAGGTTGCATCACACATCACTGCATCCTCTGTTGAGCAAATCAGAATTTTTGAAACAAGAAGGGGCAGATTGTCATCAGTCCTGAGAATACTATAAGCCTTTTATTGCAAATATTACCCAAAGACAGCTTTTTGAACATATTTTCCAGGGATAATAAGGCAGCTTAGGGCTTATATTTATTCATGGAATCAGCAGTCTTTTCATTTCTATTGTTCATCTCTAGATCAAGACTTCTGCTGGTGTGGGAAGTGACTGCAGAGTGGGATGTTTAGAGGCTTAAGCTGCAAGAGCCTGAAATAATGGAAATAGAAGGTGGCCAGCAGAAAAATTTTAAAAAAATTTAAAATTCCACCTGTCTTATAGAGCAATCCACAGCACTGAGTTAATTCTCACCTTGTGTTGTAGTTTGGTGACACCAGAAGAAGCAATAGCTACTCTGAAAGGATTAATATGAGGAGGAAACATAAGAGATTGATGGGCAATGTGTCTGAGCACAGCAGGAAAGGGAAACTGCTGTACAAAGCTTAAACAGACATGATTCTTCAGAGGTACCTGGCCTGATCACTTCGCCCCTTCCAGCAGTCAAAGAAAAGTCAAAGCACATGGGAAGATTCTAACCAACAGATCAGGCTTTTAATTATGTCCAGAAATGAAGTCAAGAGACAAGCTTTCCAAAACAGATAAATCTATTTTCAGCAATTTCCCCCCTTCATAGATGCCAGAGACAGGCTGCATGTGATTAAAAGCTACAAAAATAGCAGTTACAGTCTTGCAAGGATGCTTTCAATTGGTGTTTTCTTTCGGCTGATTTCACTTCAGACATACTGGCAGCAGAATGCCATAGACCTGATTAAACAGTTCATCCTAACCATTAAGCACTAGCCTGAGATTGTTGGTTCATCTACACGGTAGTGGTAGAAGACAAATAAATGTTCACTTATAGTCCATCCAGCACTACATTTTAATACTTTCTTATCAAGTGGTCCATTAGGATGGCATGAATTGTAATAAAAGAAACACTTTTGTATCTCATTGTTGAATAAACTCTGCAGTATCGCTTTCCTTGATACAGATATATTCTCAAGCAACACAGAGGATTCAGACAGTTCCCTAAGAGAAACCTTTTCAAAAGATTTAATCTTCTCCCCAATAACAATATGAACAGAAGTTTACACAAACACAGATGGTAGAATAAACCCTTATGACACATGTAGGCCTTTGCTGAGAGCTGAGTTCACATGGAATTGTGGAATATAATACCAGAACATCTCTTTGACTTTCCTTCCATGAGGAAAAGGGGTAGTTAATTTGTTTGGGATAAATCCTTTTTTGGAATGCAGAAACTTAAGTATGTTCATCAGATTTTGCACTGCAAATGAGGTTTAAATTTCTATAATCAGAGATAATTGATTGCATAAAAAGACTGGTAGAGCTTCCACCCTGGCAAAATCCTGTGCATCTTCTTCTCCAGGCACTAAAGCTCCTTGACACTACTCTGGCCCTGTGAAGTGGCTCTAAGTGGCTGTAAGTGCAATGCACATCAATTTTGAAGCCTCCTTACATAGTCAGAGAAGTGCAATGCCGACACAGTAGAAATGAACACCCATTTTTTGTGTGTTGAACTCAAAACCAAAGAAGCATCTATTCATAGAAGAGCCCTATAGTATAGTTGCATACAATCAATACAGCAAACATATAAGAAATTCATTGTAAGAAACTAAATGAAAAATAAACTTTTTTTTTTAAATACATTTCTTGTATTATAACAGCACCAAGGAGTTACACAGCTGGGGATTTCCTGTGCTTTGGGCGAGAGAAATTTCCAACAGAAAAACAGACCCTGCAGAAAATACCTTGCAGTTCCAAGTAGAATATTCTGCCTGCTACCTGCCCAGCACACTGCTGCTTATTCCAAAGGAGACCATTTTTACTATCATTGACTTTCTCTGCCCACATAGGACAGATACATCTTTTTGCAGGACTCGCTTCTGAGGCACCCTGTTCAAAGGCTCTTTCTCTGTGTGCAGCATTGCATCTCTGTACCCTTCCTAGACACAGAAAGCTTGAATGGCTCACATTCAGTAGCTTCCAATGTGTCACATCTCCATTTGGGTTGAGAGAGGATTTAAAATGTGCAGTTCCCTCCACAGGTCCTCTATTGCCAGCTGAGATTTGGTTGAACCTCTGCTGAACTCAACATTCTGTTTCTACTTTCTACTTACCCTGCAAATCAGTATTACCAAAATACGCAGCTTTGTATTGAGAGGTAATTCAAAGTACAGGGCTTTTTTCCTTTCACACAATGTACATCCTAAGAGTCATTCATGAATAAGACTCCTGATCCTACCCAGTGGGATTTGGTGGCGTATTTATAGCCCAGAATCCATTACAGTTAATGCTGCACTATTTACACTCATCTGCCATAAATCTAATACTGCGGTTATGGTTGTCCTGCTTAATGTACTCTAGGAATGCTCTTCAAGCCAGTACCAATTATATTTGCAAATAAACTAATGCTTTGGGTTAAACAAAGTGAAAACATTCTTCCTCTGAGAAATTTAGTACTTTGCATCTATTCCAAGTGAATCTTGTGTTTTATTCAATTAAGTGCCACAGATGACAACAACAATCCAGAAAACATTAAATGAAAACATCGATTCTACAATAAGAATGTTGGATGAGCCATGAACTGCTATCAATAACACAATCATGACACATCAAACTCAATTACAACTTCAAAATAGTCCTTTTATTTCACAGTAATTATTTAATGTTGTTTTCAACTCAACTCTTTTATCACTGGCATTTGCACCAAGCTGTCTGTAATTTAAAAGCTGGTATTTCGTGACCTCAGTCTAAATACCTGACACAAAAAGTATCAGGTAGCACAAATCTTATAGAATAATCTGTGTTCTCATCCTCTTCTTTTTTGACATTACTGTTTCCAAGACTAGGTTGTGCAGGCACATCAAGCCAGACGCTTTGCACCAAACCCAGACTTTTTTTTTTTTCTGTATTTTGCAACTCAACACGTCCCTGATGATGGTTTGGACTGGCGAGGCTTGAACCTTACTGATCTTAGGAGAGTTTGCAAAGGGAATGTCTTTGACACCTTCCCTTTGTCTATTAAAAAAACAACCAAACCCCAGCGAAAGCCCAGATCCAGAGGTTTGCAAATGAAAATGAGGGATAAAGAATTTCCAACCTAAACCCTCGTGCCATCACGGACATTTGATACAACACAAGCTTTTTGCAATACAGTGTCCCATAATGGGTGAGACTCTACCATTCCAGCCTCAGTATGATGGTAGAAAAGGCAGTACCAATTCTTATTATATCCACAGCACAGCCCTTAAAATGTCACTTTTCCCTTGCAGATCAGGAGTGTTTCCAGCAACCTCCTTTATAATTATGTTTATTATCAGCATTAATTTCCATTTCTCCAAGCACCTCAGAGGAACAGCAGATGCCTTGCAACATTTACAAGGCAAACTGGCAATAATTGCTTTCCCCACTATGGAAACTCCATCAGTGCTGGGGTGATGTGAGGCACAGCAAACCCTAATGATAAATTAGTCAAACTCTAAGGAATAACACTAGTCCATTTCTTCCAGGATTCCCTTCAGCTGTCGATCCCTTACTCAGGACTAAAATACATTTGCAAGGAGGAGAAGTATTTATGATAAAGGATAGGGCAGACAAGCATATTTGGAGAGGTTGCTAGAAGGTACAACTAATTCTTCAGGAAAAACTGATGTGTGGAGATTTCTTTAAAGTCCTCACTCAGTGAGGCATGTGAGAAACCCAAATTCCATTAAAAAAGAAGGAAAAAAATCAATTTCTGGCCTTCCTGAAGAAAAGGGAAAGTTTGACTTCATTAACACAAAGTGCAAAACCCAGCAGAGAGATAAAGAGGCCTGAAAATACATTTATTTTTAAAATACCAGTGCTCTTTTTCTTTATTTAAATGCTGATATATATTTTTTTCAGGATGGATTATTACTTCTTGCACATTCAGGTCTGACAGTACAGCAGCTCGTTCACCTAAACACTTAGCAAACTTGACAATACTTAGATCCAATAAATTCAAAGCCTGAGAAAGCAGAGGAACATCATCATTTCATGCATCAGATCTGTTTAAGAAAAGATATAAAGTGCTGCTCACAAGCTGTAACAGAAACAATATTGTCCCAGTAATAAAACCACGGAATGGAAAAATCATGGAAATATTACCCATTTAAAAAAAAAACAATAGCAAGTGAACAGGATTTTGGTCATGCTGATTTCACCAGAGAAACTCTAAAGGAAAAATAGAAGTTTAATGCAGGGTAATGAAATTATGCATTTTACATTTTCTTCCCAGCTTGAAGAAGACCCCCTGGTCAAAAATGAATTCTAACTAGTTTCCAATATGTAAAATTTAAAGGCTCTTTCTGTTTCTGTAGTTAGCTGTGCTGTTGTTATCCATGATAAAGTGATGCTAAATGGCATGAGTACATCAGTCTGACAAATATTGTAATAAAATTGGAGCCTGCAAGTGCAGCCACCTTGTATGTGGGGACATTTCTGAGCCAAGGATATATTTGCAGCAGCAAGCAAGATCAAAACCACAAAACACATTACATTGGATCAAGCTAATGATCAGTTTAGTAAAGCTTGTATTATGACAGCCGGAATCAGCCAGATTAAAGTGCAAAAAGGCTTTGACAAACCTGCTTAAAGGCACAAATTTTCTGTTATGTTTTTAGTATTCCTTCCAAAGGCTCTTTTTATATATTTCTAATCTTTATGCTGATAATTGTGAATGCTTTTTGTTCATGTAAACACAGGAGCACAGAGAAGACCTGACTAGAAATACAAGTGAGTGAATTCAATGTGTAGAAAACATAATTAATACCAGAAAGTGTAAAAACCAGGAAGGATGCTGTACTTGCAGCTTAGCTTTTATCTTCATCCCCAACACTTAAAATTTAACCTAAGTTGTAGAGTTTGACTATCCCTCCTAAAAGGTGCTGCTGCTAATCAGAGCAACAGCAGTATTCTTATTTTGATACATTTCCATTTTCTTCCCAAACCCATAATAATTCTTCTCTCAACTTCTTTTCTGGCAACAAGTTCCATGTGTGAAAATAAAGTCTGTGTATTCAGTTTGAACTCAAATATTAGAAATGTCAGACTTATCACTTGTTCAGGTTTTTACTGTTCCCTGGGTCATGCCTTGCAGCAGGACTGCAAGACATACAAGGAAAGATTTGGGAGAGAAGGTAAGGACAACTATTTAACAGAAGTCTGGGTGGGAAATTTCATTGCTCTGGTTTCTGCCGCCCTGTTTTTTTGCTCCCTGTAGCTTTTGTGCATCTGTTCAACAATGACCAAGGCAATTTGCATCTCAGGAAGGAGAAGAGATGTCCTGATATTTTGTTTAGCCCCATCCCCTTCCTTCATCCTCTTCTACTGCGAGAGAAAAGTGCTCCAAAATGAAGGATTTCTGGCAGGACACTTGCCTTCCCTGGGCTGGATCCGTCCCAGTGAATGTTTAAAAATTCTATTATGAGTAAGATTTACTTGAGCCTCAAAACATACTCATCAGGCATCTTTGAGCCCAGCCCAGCATGCAGCGTTCCCAGTGAAGCCACAGTGCTTACTTATATAATTATATTTCTATAATTACATTATAATTACCCTCTGTATTATCTGCCCCATTTTTTATGCATTTCAACATCGTGTTTGCATTTTGTCAATTCCTTTTTTTTTTCCCTGAGTCCTGCTAAGCTCCTGGCCTCAGTGATGTATTGTGGTGATGCAGCTCCAGAGGCACACTGTCATCCAAGCAATTAGTGTCCATTTTCAACTAATTTCCATTGTCTGTAGGAAAACTCAAGGTCACACTGTTGCACTGCAGCTTTGGGCTGGTCACCCAAAAGAATATGCTGCTAATAATTACTATTTAAATGCTAGGACAGATGAATAGGAAACACATTAACAGTGGTTCAGCTATAAAGATTATGCTGGAGGAGAAGATTACCACAATGTTGGATCCCTGAAGGTGCTGAGCATTTACAATTCCTATTTGCATTCCTGATGGGTCAGTGCAAGAGGGCTGTCTGGCATGGCAGAATGCAGCACAGGCATGTAGGGAAGGTGTGATCCTTTACACCATGGGACAGATCCCACTTGGCATAAAAATCTCACCTGCAAGACACCTGTTACTGCTTTTGCAGTCTGAAAAAGTAGGTAAGACACCCCTAGAAAGAAATGCACCCCTAGAATGAAAAGTGGGGAGAAAAAAAGTTTGCCCTTTTGCATGTCTACTGCCTGAAGGGTCACACAGGGTCAGTGACCTGTGTCACATTGAAACGTAAGGAGACAAGGGAACATCACACACAGGAAGGGATGAACAGCTGCCCACTGCTGTTGCTTTGGGAGCTCCCATCTCCAACCTGCTGCAGGAATCCTCTGAGGGGAAGGAGCCCAGCACAGAGGGAAATGTTAACACCATCACCCTGCATTCTTCATCTTCTAACAAACATTTCCTGACATCCCATTAGGCTGTGCTTGAAACAATCTAGTTTGCCATCGTTAATATTTTATGAGGCCAATCATCACCCCTGACAAAGCTGAGCTCCTTCAAGTTCAGAATTGTGCCTGAGGTGCAGCCCCTGCCAACGGTGGACATGAGGTTTTACACAGTCTAAAGGTTAGCAGAGCCTAGAATGGCTTGTGGTGGTTCTGCCCCTCACTCTACCTGTACTGTGGAACAAGGAAGGAAAATATTTCCCCCTTTTTCCTCTACATTTTAAGTTGAAAACTCAAAACAAGAAAAATATTGCACAACGATGTCCAAGACCCCACCTGATGTGAGTAGATCACGCACAACACGTTTGCTCCTTGGGTCTCTGTTACCCCTGTGCAGTGTCACTGACACTATTTGTTCTTCCTGAGCTAATTTTTAGTCATTTGCAGGAGATAATGTGCATTTATTAGGCAGATCGATATTTTGCATGCTCTGCTTTCAGAAAAGTCAGATAAATTACGGACTTTGCTTGACATTTGTCTTCTGGCGCAATAACGTGTTTCAGAAAGTCAAGTGAATTTATAAGCCAAGAACTCCCTTTCCCTAAGTCCAAGCAAAATATCCTCTATCCATCATACTCTTACCAAAGTGTTGCTGGATTTTTCATGAGTATTGCTTATATATAGCAACTACATTAGCCATGCTGCCCAGTCCTCTCGAACCACCCCATCCTTGGAGATGGACCAAAAACTATCTGCCAAAGCTTTCAATTCCACTTGCTATTTCCATCTCAGTTCTCAGATGTAACTCATCTGGATCCCGTGCCTTGACAATTTTTAACAGCTCTAATTGCCTAACTATCTGCTCTGGCATAATCATAAAACCTTTTAGCATTTCATATTGCCCCCAGGAAAATGTATTCTAGTCTCTGATATGACCTTCAGCTTTTTCTCTAAATACTAATGGCACAGAACTCATGGAGGCTTTTTGCAATGACAATCTCATCTGTCATTTCCTTCTCATGTCTCCTAATGCCCTCGTCGACCTCTGCATTCCTACATTATTTCTCTGATATTTAAGGGCATTGCTGCTGTTTACCCATAAGCCAGTTACTCTCTAACAGGCCCAGCTTAATTTTTCAATGCCTTTTTCTATTTTCTATGCTATTTTTTTAAAGGAAAGTCATAATTAAACATTCCTTCAGTCTCTTTATACACATGCAGACAAATATGCATTTGGGAATAGGTTTTGGATGTGTTCTGGTTTAGATAGGTAACTTTCTTTATTCAAACCTCCAGCACATTGAGACACTCACAAAAGGAAGAGAAGATATAATTTGGGAAAAATAAACAAAACCTCTAAGTTTTTATGTCCAGATCTTTGAGGGTTTGATACATCTGATCCTTGAATTCATCTGTGTTTGCAGAAGGGATTCGAGGGCTGAAATACTGCTCTTAATAGAGACTTTTAGGGCCAGACTCTCATTCCTGTTAAGCTTCCTCCTGTGTTGCTCTTGTCAGAATAACATAAGGGGAGTTAAAATAAATCAAAATAAGAATGAGGAAGACACTCCTTATCCTCTGTGGTATCTTTCCCAAAAATTCTGCTTTTCCCTGGTGTTTTTCCACCACATACTGCACACTTTTCCAAGCACCAGGCTGAAATATTCACCACACATGATCAGCTCAGATGCTTTACGGACAGTGACAATTTCCCCATTCTTAAATTAATTTCTTCATATGTCTTCTCTTCTGGCATGTTGCTATATCTGTTTTCTCTACTGAAACCTACATTCATAGGCTGTTCTGTCCTTAGGTTGATCAGCCAACCCAGGATATTTTAATCCATCTTCATCTTCACTACTGGTTTTGTGTGTATTCCTTGGCAGTAAAGCCCACAGACCAGTAGCAGCCAAACAGAGAGGGAAGATTCCTGTGCCCCACATGTGTCTGAGCAGCTCCTTGAACAGTCCAAACAGACATTCAGCTTTTTGGGAGCAATATCACACAGAATCATAGACTGGCAGAATGGCTTGCATTGGAAGGGACCTTAAAGACCATCCAGTTCCAAGCCTTCTGCCAAGGGCACTGACACCTTCCACTGGACCATGTTGCTCAAAACCCCACCTAATCTGGCCTTGAACACTTTCAGAAGTGTGAATTTCTTCTTCATATCTAATCTAAATCTGCCTTACTTCAGCATAAAGCCATCCCCCACTTGTCCTATCACTCCCTGCCCTTGAAAATTCCCTCTCCAGCTCTCTCCCAGGCCCCCTTTAGGCAGTGGCACGTAAGTCTGCTTTTCTCATAAAATGCTCTCAACTAGGCCAAGTTTATTTAAGCATATTCCCTTCCTCCCCTCCACTCAAACACATTAATTTGTGCTATGCAGAGATGAAGTCAACTTCATTATCTGTTTATAATCTCTGTGTCCCTTCGTAGTCTTTTTCATTCCTGCCTATTACTCACATTTCCCCCCTATATAGCACCACACACAAATTCATTAACAGACTCTTTACTCCCTCTTCAGGGTCATTAAATGGAGATGCTAAATGAGACCTGGCCTAACACCGACAGCTGCACTGAACATTTCCTTGTAAACAGAGGCTTTGTCATTTATCAAAAACTTTGTTCTAATTTTCAGTCCACACAAAGTTGTTTATATTTAGGCAATTTCTAAAATTTTTCAAATTTAGACTTGACCTATTATTTTACCCTGACATAAGTTAGTAAAAAAGGCCCTTAACTCAAACACGAGAGTTCTTCAAGACATTAAACTGATCTCTGAGGAAGTTCTTACCAAATCATTATGAAAGGCTGAATACATCTATGGAGTCATGAAACAAAACTGGAGATCTTTTGTTCTCTTCAAATGGAGAGACTGTGTGTAGGGCACCAGCCACACTCAGCCCTGGGCTGCTGAAGGACACACATCAATTGGAAAGAGCCCAGAAGAGGCTCACAGTTTTCCAAAAATGCATCACATCTGAGGAAAAACTTGAAAGAATTTTGATGGTTTAATTTAGAGAGGCAGAGGCTGAGGAGATGTAACATCTCTCAGGAATGGCATGGGTATAATTAAACTCGCCTTCGGACAAAAGGGCGAACTAGATGACCTTTAGAGATCTTTTCCATTCCTATTTCCTCTGATGCGTTGATTACGTAGGTCGTCAGCCCAAATTCCTTTTACACACATCAGCCATCACAGCCAGAAGCCCTGCAGCCCTGAGCCTTGCATTCCGCACCCCAAATGCATCCACAGCTGCTCCAGGATTGCATCTCCCCTCACAACCCATGGCTGAGGCATTGAGTGCTCAGTGTCCTGCAAAATCTGCATTTCAAGGGTAGCAAATTCAGCAAGGGCTGTAACAAAGGTAAACACCAGAACTGCTGCACCTCAGGACACCAAGGTGATGGGGAAAGTTCTCCACAGAGAAGATCTCAGCTCTGGATTCTCCCCAGGGGAAGGAAGACACAGACAGGCAGTAAATCACTTTAGGAAGATAGAGCTCAGTGGCCCAGTAAGGACAGAGAAGCTGCTGGCAGCGTTGCTGTCTGTTACATCATTCAGTCTGCCCTTCCCTCAAGCAGGATATCCCTCAAGTCCTGCTGCAGTCATCTTACTGGCATTTTTCACACTTCTAACCACCCTCTTGGCCTTTCTAATGAAGAGATACTCAGCACACTTTATTACAAGAGATCACTTGCGTCAAAGCACTTGTCTCCAGTCTTTATTTCTGATAATACCTAAAAGATAAAGAGAAAAATATTTTCCCTCTATTTTTCGTTTCTTTAACAAACAAGGACATGAATCATTCCCCACTCATCACTTCTTAACTATCAGACTTGGTACAGGTCTCCTCAAACCCTTCCTAGCCACTCCCAAAATGCTGGTGACTGAACATGTATCTTCCTCCATCTATCCCCATCCCCAAAACAGCTTCTTTTTATGCTCTTAATTTGTAAATTTGTACAATCTATTTACAAATATAAATACTTTAATACGGCTGACATGTTTTCTTTCATGCCCATAGACTTCAGATTAAATCAGCTGCTTAATTAACTTGCACTCATAGTGCTCATTTCTCCTTCCCTCTGACCAATGCTTCTGCTCTGGTTTGTGCTCCCTGCTGCATTCACCACATCCTCCTCTGCTTCCCTGGGGTTATTAATTGCTCCTTTTTCCCAGGCATAGCCTGCATACAGCTGGACAAAACTTCTCACGTTTAGAAACAATTGTCAGCACAGGCTCTTGGAAGGAGGGATATTTGGTTTTAATCAGGCACTTTGGGTAACTTTGTGCATCTCTACTGTTTGATCATCAGAAGGGAAAAGCTACCTGTGTTTTCTTTAAAAAGGCTCTGTTTGAGAGCTGGTTGTGTAATACAGCCCAGAGGCGAGATGAAATTCTTGGTGAAACACACAAAATCTTTTCTTTGATCACCGAGGTTTATGTAAACCTTCTCCCTCCATTCCCTCTGCTCATTTACCTGCAAAACATGCTCTTACCCCACACCCTTCAGCTCCTTTCAGCTCTCCTCCTGTTTGTTTTCACTGCAGAACCTCATCCCCCTCGTGTCCCCAGGCCAGGTAAATCCCCCCACATTTCAAGGGAAAATGTGAAATTATTGCCAGTTTTCCATTCTCCCCAGCAGTTTGGTTCCTGCTGACCCAGACAGCCCAGAGCCTCCCCCACTTTCTGCAGCTGGGAAGGCAGACAGCCTCATAAGGCACCAGGGGAGTTGAATTCTCTGTAAAAATACATCCCTTACAACACCCTGCTGGCTGCTAATGACAGCATAGCTCCTCCACCACAAAAAGACAGAGGAGAGGAGTATGTATGAAAAGCTGACTGTGTCAAGCCTCAAACAGGGCAATGTTTCTTGTTGTCTCCTTTCCCACCTGCAGCCAGGCATTACTGGCTCTGAGCTGGTAAAGGAGGTTAGATTAGCAACTACCACCTGTGAGAAGCGACCCACATATAGGAAAACACTAGCATTGAGTAATTACAGGCACAAGGTAATGGATGCAGGAGTACCCTGTGCCAATTTTGCAAGGAGAAGGCGAGGCAGATACTCCCTTTTGCTTAAAAATAATAGGGAGAAAAATAGAAAAAAAAAAATGTTTGTTTTTTTTTTTCTACCCAACAATGTGCAAAATAATGTCCATTGCTAGTCTGAACCATTGTTCTCTGCTGGAGAAGCAGGGATCCTGGACCTGCCACAGCACAGTGCTGCCTGTCTGCCATGATGTTAAGGTCCATGGAGAGCAGGATGAGTTCCCACAGATCACGGACTGGATGCTGCCCAAGCAGACTTCCCACGGCTTCAAAAGCTGATGATCAACCCCTGCCAGAGCCTCACAAGTGTTTATGAGCCACCCAGGACTCACATTTGGTACCACAGGAAACACAAGGGAAGAAATCACTTTTGGTATTCAAAGGCAAAGCTAAGACCACTCTGGAGATTTTGACAACTGCTCTTATCCCATAGTATATACATATGTATGTGTGTATACACATTTATAAATATACATATACATACACACACTTAATAGGTGAAATTTTCTGTAGTTCTGTAGAGTTATGCCACAGATTGTTTGTATATCTATGTACAACAGCTCGATGTGCCATCTGTACAAATTCCTGCTGCATCCATGGCTACAGCCTGGCTGTCCTCTACACCAGGTATTGCTCTAATTAAATGCTAATACTCAGGAGCAGCTGAGCAAGTGCCTGAACAACCAGGCAGCAAAAACAAGCAGCAAGGTAGAGAATGGATTATCTGGATCCCAGCACACACCAGACTATTTACTAGATTTTATTTCTCTGCAGTAAAAATGCTGCACTTCATAAAATTACTTGAGTTACATGAAATGAAGCAGATGAAAGAATCAGCCCCAGCCTTGAATATAGTTGGGCAATATCTTAGATGAACTCAATTTGCACAGACTGTGAAAAATGAAGAATGGGATTATAATGGATTATTTTAGTACAAGCCTTTGATGTTTTGTGTAAATGTTTTTGGTACTTTTGTTCCTCAAGAGAGATGTTTAATGACAACTGCTGAAAATCTATAAAATGCAGTACTTAGGAGCTCCACGTAGCTGCCTTGAAGTTGTGAGTGAAATTGCAGGCAGAGGATAAATATATGTTCAGCAGCAGGAGAACTACTAACAGAAAAAAACAGCATTAAAGTATTTCTGTTCTAACACTTTAACACTTCTAATCCCAGGTGAAATCTTATTTTATCAGGCACAAAATTCATGTAATACCCATCCCAAAGCAAATTAATTTGTGGGGCAAAAAAAAATGTTAACATATTATTAAAATGCTGATTGTATAACAGACTATTACAGAGAGAAGTACTCAACCTTGTAAATCCTGAAAAACAACATTACCACTAGGAAAATTTCATTACCTCTTACATCTGTCCAGCATCTTTTTCTTCAACCATCCACGAGCATCAGAGTTTTGCCTAAGTGCTCTGAAAAATACATCTACATCCAGAAATGCAAACAGTGAAGGAAATGCCCCCAAGATTTTACATCAACAGGAGAATTGTCTCCTCCTTGCCAGGAAAAGTCTCTTTCTCAATCAGTCAGCTCAGCACACCGAGACCTTTCCAGGCACATGAGAACCTCAAAGCTGACATCCCCATTCTGCCCTCTCCAAAGAGTCTGGACACAAAAACAGCCTACAATAGTCCATGTTCTCTTTCCCAAGGCAAATTAAGTGAAAATTTTAAACAAAATCCAAGTGATCCGAAAGGGACAGATCTGTTAAAAAAACAAATCAAGATGGCTGTTCAACACATAAAATAGCAAAAAATGCAGCACTTGCTTTCTTTGTAACCTCAGCTTGAGTGCCCTTAACTTAAAATCTCATCAGCATAATCTTCTCTCTTAAAGAGAGGAAACTAGTGCCCAATGATGACTTATGGTCACTAGAAGACATTACCTTTGCTTAGCTGTGGCTATACTTGCCACTGGATAAATCTCATGGACCAATTAGGTTATTCGCATTACTGAGCTGTGACAGGTAATAACACAAATACTGCTTCAGGTCCTAATGATCCTCTGCTGTGGATTCTAAGAAAATGCTTGTCTTATTAGATGGTAACAGTGGTTTCTTGAGTTTGGTTTCTATATAAAAACTAACACATGAACAGAGCAAGAAAAATGTTATTTATAATCCTAAATACCATACCATTCCCCAAAGTGACAAGATCAATATTGCAGCTTGGCACTTGCTACTGTGACAGATGGTGCTATTAAAATACTGAGCATATCTTTTCTGCAGGAAAAAAAAAATATAATAAGCCAGGACATTATATGTTGTCCTCATCCAATTTGCATTTTAGGTTACTAAAAAATGGTAAAAAGAAAAAGTAGAAAACACTTACATGTTCCTCTTTCAAATATAACAAAACAGGAAAAAGGACTATTACATCCTTTTTGGAAGAGAGAAGTGAGGGATGCTTGCAGCAGTGTAAAGACTTTCAGAAAAGAGTTTTCATTATATTCCCGACTGTATTTTGCATTAATTTCACCAGGGCGTTTTCATTTTTAACACAAGAACAGATGAGGTTGGGAAGATTACTGATGTCTTTGTGAACAGCTCCATCCTGCCTGCTGGGAGCCTCTTGCAAAACACACCTAAGAAAAGCTCGGGCAAGTGTCAGTTGTTTCCCAATTCCCCAGATATTTCAAATGAAGATTAATTTAGGTACTTACAATGGGTCAGCAATCGCAGAGCTTATTGTGCTGCTGAAGAACCTCCCAGCTGAAATCCTCTAAGGCTGAAAGCCATCTGCAAGTACTTTTGCAATCAAGATTACTCATTGATAGAAAGTTCTCCATTTTTATTTCTACCTATTAAGATTTCCAATTTGTTTTAATTACCTCCCCTCATCCCCATCTCTAGTGTTTAATTCTCTGTTGTGAGTTTCTCAGAGTTGCAACAATTGGCTTTGCTCTAGTTATTTATCTGCTCATTTAGATACTCATGCTTAGGCAAAGAGGAAGCATTGAGTGTTGAATAAGGAATTTTTTTTGTATTAGCTACAGCTCTGCAGAAGATCTTCTGTGTAGACCTAGGCCTGACCTTTTCTTTCTTGTACTCTTTTAAATTGGTACCTTTGCTCAAGCAAGTTCTGCTCATTATCTACTTTTCATTACATTCTTTTCATTCTCAAGGAATTCTGGCCGTTTAGGTGATTCAGAAATACCTTTTTTTTCTTTTTTTTTTTTAATTAATGAGAATTAGCTGTCAAAATAAGTAATTTCCAGTGTGAGAAAACAAAAACTCTTCCTATTGGAAACTTTTTATGCTTTGCCAGGTGCCTGTGTGTGTTAGGTAGGTGAGCATCTTGAGCCACAAGACAATTTAATTTATTATCCACAGGGCATGTGAAAACCTCTCTAAAATTCTCTCCACAGTAAGTCCACTCCGTCAAATGCTGGATCCTTCATAAAAAAATTTCTGTGGGTTTCTATGCTCCTTCAGTAGTGCTGGGCAGGTTTGGGCAGTGACACAGAAGTTTAGGGATGGCTGCTGATGGTTGTTTTCCTAGTTACACCTCAGCATGAACTAGATAAAGAAGATGTTTTTTAAGGCTTGAACACTGGACAATATTGCTTTCCATGTGGATCAGGAATTGTAGTCTCTGGGCTAATAAAGGAGAAGGGTCTAGTCCTAATGAACACAGAATTTTTTACAAGAATGTAATCTAAATGGCACTTCTAATACAGAAGAATCTAATAAATCATAAAATCTCCCAAGAAGAAAATATAAAGTTCAGTATAAAGCACATAGTCATTATATGAAACACAAAAGAGTACAAAAGAAACATTCAGCATTGCAGCTGCTAAATATGTCATGCCAGAATCAAAATCTCTGTTTAAAAATTGGGGTAGAAAATGAAAGAATGGTGAACTTCCCTAGGTAACCCAGGACACAAAGAGATTCTGGTCACAAAGAATTTATTCCATCCAATGCAAAGCACAGCAAGTCTGACTCTGTTTTAATTTGTCTTTTAAGTGATGCTTAATCCAGGCTGCAAACGTGTTCTGGAATTGAAGAGCACAGAGCTGTATTCCAATTGCTCCAGTGGCGAGATCTACTGATAACTGTTGTGTTTTAAAGAGGTGCAAAACTGAATCCTCTAAATTAAAACAAACAAACAAAACAAAAACAAACAAAAAAAACCACCAAAAAAAAACCCAAAAAACAAACAAACAAACAAAAAAAACAAATTGAAAAACAAAATAAAACAAAAATCCAAATCAATCAACCAACCAACCAAACAAACAAAAGCCACTCACAATTTTAGTGTCATTATGTGTTAAGGCCATGATGAAATGGAAGAGTGGTGGTCAACTATTACCTTAGGGGCACCAGGGAATTTTTTTGAAAATAGAGCCAAATAAAAAGGCTTGATTTACCCACCAGACAAAAAATAATTATATGCACACCTTTCTTGCTGAAAATAAATAATATCTGAGCAACTGGTAGAAGAGATTTTATAATTGGAGAAAGGAAGCCAAAAGGTGCTTTGGAAGAATCATGTCAGATGTATACTCCTACAAGGTGCAGAACTATGTATTTATGAGGATCAGATAAACATGTCTTAGTTGTTGGCAGGCTGGACTATGAAAGAATAGTCCAACAAGAACAAATACAAGAAGCCTGAGAAAAAAATTTAACTCTGATGCTGCTGAATAAAATGCAGTCTACCCTGAAGGCTAAATTTTGGAAAAAAATATCAAATTTAAATTAGAAACTGGTCCATGTCTAAAAATTTCCATTTCTGCTGAACTGAAAAGAAAAAAAATAGAAAGAAAGAGACAAGCCTCTTGATGCCAAGAACAGAATGTAAAATGAGAATAAATAAAATCAGGGAAGGAAAAATGAGGGAATTACATAATTCCAGCATCATACAATCACTGACTCTGTAATTAGTGCTGACTGAGTCAACAAGTCTAAGCAGCCACATTTTGAACAGATTGCTCTTGAAGTTAAATTCTACTAGGAGCAGCAGAAATATTTGTCCTGATATAACCCTCTCAGGTATCCAGGTAAACAGGGGACAACCAAACATCCCTGGAGCAGACAGGAGGGAATATCAGAGCCCTTCACTCCCTGCCCAGGAGAGGGAAAACCCTGCAGTGCCAGCAGGAACTCCTTTCTTTTTGAGTGGTTTCAGACTCCAGGGAATTGGTCACTTCTTCATATGCACAACATCTGCTTTTGTTTACAGACTTGACAATCCTCCAGGAACCACAGCAAGGTGATAATTTCCTGCTGCCATGCTCATTTAAGACACTTTTTGCTATTCTCTTAAATTTTTCTTTTAGGGAGTTTCTAAATGCCCAAGGAAGTTACAGTGAATTATGAGCAATCTTTTTTTTTTTCCCCTCAGGCACTCTTGGGGGAAAAGAAAAATTACAGAATCATCTAACAAGGCTTAGTGTATAAGAACCCAGGAAAGTCCAGAAAACTACCAGAGAGCTTTCCCCAAATATTATTAACCAGCAGGATGCATGAGGTCAGGCCAGAAAAACCTTCAGGCAAAGACAGGCAAGTAATAAAGTCACTTCCACATGTGCACATTTTGACTTTCTGGGTCTACTGGAAACCTCCTACTGAAAATGGGCTGGTATGGAGGTGAAGATGAATTAACCAAGACTATGAAGGTGAGAAATAACCCAGTTCCCCAGCAGCAGGATGCCCACAGGAAAGTTTGTTAGCAGCACCTCTGTGGTGTAAAAATGGCAATCAAAGAGAATGAGAAGGTAAATGATTCAGTCCAAGTGCAGAGAAACTAAATGGATTTCTTTTCATTTCTCTTCCGCTTCAGAAGGTGAATAGGAAATATCCATCCCAAGGTGACACTTTACAGGTAATGAAGCCAAGGTACTCACAAAGGCAGATGTATCAAGAAAAGAGGTGAAAGAACAGTTCAATAAATTAAAATGCAATATATCACTCAGGCTGTTTGGTATCTCTCCAAGAGTGTAGAAGAAATGAAGGTGAGCTACAACATAGACATATATTTTAGTATTAAACTATTTGAATCACAGCTTCAAAGGTGCCTCAAGCAATGCCTGTTTATTAAAAAGGATGCCAGAGGGTGAGTAGGGCTGGGAGCTTTGCATTACCTTGTCTTGCCTCAGTAACAGGGAAGGGCAGAGGGGACACAATGAGAAAGGAAAGGATGGGCAAAGGCAATTCAGTGCTTGCTATAAAGAATGGGCAGATATGGGAAAACCCACAGACCACTGTAGCATTCGCCAGAGCAATTGAACCAAATAAGATGAGAAGGGGAAGCTGAGGTCAAGCCACTAAGAGTGTTACTCCTCCAGGCAGACATAACAAAAAAAGCTGAAGAATACCAGTGGACTTCCAAAAAAGTCATTCTTGAGTCCTCAGGGTGACATCTGAGCAATAACCCAGGGATGGAGGGGAACAGACTTCTGTCACCCTTTAGGTAAGAAAGCTTAATATTACATGTGCATCTATTTTTGTCATACTGCAGGGTGATGGCAAAGAGTACTAAAACCTGAGGGCAGCCCCAGCTTCATCTGGCCGAAGAAATATACTCACACCTGAGCTCTCCACATGATCTGTGGTTTCCTAATCAACAGCTATTCATCAAAACATTCCCCAGAAAGCCTGAGAAAACCTGGGTCAGAAATTACACTCTTAACATGCCATCTTTTCTCCTATGGCTGTAAAGAGAGCCTGGAGTGACCAGGTCAAATAAATACCAGGATATAAATTTTTCTGGCATTCACACTTCAGAGAGACGTATCCCGTACAGCCTTACTCCTTGCCTTTAAGGCGCCATTCCTGTTTTTCTCCCACTGAAGATGCGTATCAAACCTGTAGGGAACATGCCAAAACTACATCCCAGATCCACAGCTGAGCAGGGTCCTCTCTGCAGCTGTTCAGTAGCATCGAGAGATGTCAAGTGAGGATTAGGGAGCAGTTGTTTCTGAAGTACCACATACCCAAAATGTAAGTCAAATCTCCTCAAACTCCTCAAAGCAGGATCATCTGCTAATTGCAGACATTTACCCTCCTCATCTCCTTAGAGAAGAGCAGCAAGTGGGTTTTGCAGGGAAGGAATTTTTGCACACCAGACTGCAGGAGTGTTTTCCTAGAGAGTTATTATCTGTTCAGCCAGGGATGAAGCTCCAGGGAGGACACCAAAACCTTCTAACCTACTTTTTTCTCCAGTCAAACGTTAAAATGCAGCAGCTGTTTCCCCATGGAAGGAAGTGCTGTGAACATGGTTGGATTTTCATTCCACATCTGAATCTTGCCAAGGCCACCATTTCCCACAGAAGGGGAAGAGTAGGAATCCACTCTGAGTCAATATATCTCGGGAGTTAGCAAACTTCCAGACAAGTAGAGTAACGATTTCTGTGCATGTTATTTACTTGAAGAGGAAAAAATAAATTTAAAAAAGCTGAGAAAAAGATTTTACCTGATTTATTCCTGCTTTCATCTGAAATATCACATTTTTCCTGACCTATTTCTTTAATGTGGGCATAATCTGATCAAGAGAATAGGTGTTGCAGTGACCTCATTGTGTGGGATGAAGGTATTTTAGCTGACATGGGTTTGGAGCAAGCAGAGGGAACCACACAGCCCTGGTGACAGGTTTAGCCACCACACCATCCTCCACACCACAAACCACATTCTACACTGTAAAACCCCAGAGTGGATGGTGCAATCACAGCATTCATCTCAGATCTGGCTGGAGTTTCTCAGACATCTAAATTTATTAGCCTCTTCCCCCTCAATTCTCATTCTCTTGATTTAGGATAATGACTAACTAAGCTAATAAGACTTTTTTTTTTTAGAGCCAACTGCCTTACATGGCTTCTCCCCTAAATTTTGTAGCCAAGAATCTTTGCACTCACTTGGCTTCTGACTGCTAGGTCTGTCAGGTCAGGTAAACAGCTTGAGGGGGTCAGGCCAAAATTCTCTAATTTAAATGGCAATCCAAGATCCCTGTAACTTTAGGGGTGAAGTTCACCACTTGCTGTGCTGCCCTTAGCAATTCTGGTTCATTATTTCAGGAACCCAATCCCAGAACCTGGGAACCACAGAGATCAAACCCTCGGCTGGGACTCCACGATGTGTAGCCTGCATAAGCATCTCTCAGCTCTTCTGATACTCCAACTCTAGTCCCCAAAACACACAGTGCTGGGCAGATCCTAGAGGCTCCAGGAACCTGACAGATTTCCACAAGATCCCACTCCAGTATCTTGTGAGCTTGGAGGCACCAGCACAACCTGCTGACAGCTTTCCAGAGCACTTGGTGGGGAGAAAGACCTGCCCCAGGACCCTGAGATGCCAAAGAGGATCAGCTCGGGCAAATCTACCCATTCTGTGTGCTCCTGTGCTACTTACAGTATTTAATTGCATAGAATTTAATTATATTATCACCACGGCAGGCTGGGTTTGGGGAAGTTTAGGTGATCATTTCTCCTATTCAAGGAAGCTGGAGGACTCACTTTGCTAATGCAGGGAACTACTGGGCTGTTTGCCTTGCTCCTGGGGAATTCTCTGCCTGTCTCCCACACAGGTATTATCAGTCCTATTTGCTATCCTCAGGTCTCAAGAATTTATGTGTATGCACCAAAAACCAGGGGGATACATTTTAGAGAATTCCCAACAATTTTAAACTGCAGTGAAGCCTGACTCACAGACATCTATTTACAAAATCTCTCCTTAATCTAATGCATTAGCACACAAATATATGCAGAATCTCAAAAATATGCAAAAACCTAGAATTGTTTGATGCTTGGAGTCAAACTTAGTTTTGCCTGTGCCAGGCGGAGTTCAGTCATACCAAGCATTTTACAAGGTGAGTATATTTGTAGGCAAACCTCTACAACTATGATATGGTTCTATTTTGTGTTCTGTAATTTCTCTTTTTATACTGTGGGCACAGTTTCTCAGTGTGCCTTTTCAGACATTGGAAAGATTTCAGTACTTTCAGTACTTGATATTTCTCTATCACCTCTCTTGCAAGGATCCCAAGGCAATCTAAGCAAACAAGGATGTCTCATAGCACCACCATAAACTCCATGTAATTATTTCCATTTCAGCCATGGGGGAAGCTAACAAGTGACCTGTCCAAAATGAAGTAGCAGCAGAACTTGGAATAGAAATTTGGAGCCCCAGCTCTGAACTCTGATCTCTGGTCTAACCATTAAATATTTTGGCCCCTACATGGCTTCAATAACCTTTACAGAAAGGAAGAAAAATGAAAAAAGAGCCTACTACTTAAGAAATTATATTTTCTCATTAGTTCTCTGCTGGTCATCCAGAGGAAGCAGACTCCAGTGGATAAGGTGGTGAGCTTAAGAGACCCAGGCTCATTCTTGATCTTGCACATTTATTCCAAACAAGTCACTGTCTCTGTGGATGTTTTTTTCCCTGAGGAATAAAGTTAAAGGCACTGCCTTATTGAGCCAGCTGGAATTAACCCATTGCTTTAGTTGGTGCATTGCTGCCGAGTATTAAGTGGTATTGAACATCTGCATGCCAGGATGAAGTTAAAATTAGCCTTTGCTTCAGTTCAAGTTATCTCGATTTATGAGCAACTGCTTCTTGAAGCTTTCCCTCTGCAGAGCTTTTTCTCAGCGCTCTGCACTTGTGCTTAAGTTAAATGATTGTGTCCCACCAGCTCTTTTGAGCAGGATAATTGGCAATTACTTATTTTTGACATATGCAGGAAATCTGGTAAAGCATAATTCAAATTCTGTTAGCAGTGATGAACTCCTTTTGCAGAACAGTGCATTACAGTGCTCATCTCCACTGCCAATATCCCTGGCAGTTTTAATTCAAATCTCACAAGTATTATGTGCAGCACATTGTTTCTTATCTCCAAGGTCCATGCTAGAGAAATTCTTTTGTTGTGTAACCTTGAATCCTTTTCCTAAACTTTTTGAAACTCCTGCAACACTTGACTGATTAAAAAGAAAGCAGAACTGATTTTATCTTGTTCCTCTTTATTTTTGGGGCTGAAGCTTTCTGCATAAAGTGTATTAATTATCTCTTGCTCTTGTTATAAACAAATATATAATATCTAGGCATGTAAATTGCCAAACAGCAGCTCATCTTACTAAGACATTTTTTAATGAGAGTGTGAACAAAACTGCCCACAGATATGCCTGGTGGAACTCTACCTAGAAAACAGAGTAATAGGCTCATTACAAATAGATTACACATTAGATATGCTGCTCCCTCTGTGTGAGCACAGTTTTTCTGAGTACATTTAGAAAAAAAAAAAATTTCCACTGGTAAATTACACCTTAGGCCATAGGATAGAATGTGTGTGCAGCACATCATTGTATTTTAGCTGCATCCAGAACCTGATGAATTATCTCAAGCATCAAATCATGCAGTGACTGATTAAAAACTCATTAGTGGGTGTTCTGCTTTTGTCAAACTGAAGTTGGTTTAAAGATTGTGCAACAGTGGGAACCCTGAATAAAATTTTAGCATTTCGGCCTGTCTCCAGGTAGTAGGAACATTCTCAGTTTTGTTTTTTTTTCTGAAAATATTAAAAATAATTTGAAAAGAAAATATTGGAAGTTACATTGAAAAGGTTTAATTTTTTTTACTTCTTCAAGTCCCTGCCTTAAAAATCTCCATCCATATTTAAATAACACTTCTGTTATTTAAATATGGAGAAGCTGGAGCACAGACTCAAAAGAAATTCCGCCCAAATCCAGCTGAAGACAAATTATTAAGACAAAGTAGGGAAGACTTTGTCCTCAGTATTATGTAAAGAGAAAATCTCACTCTTCACTATCAAGGGAACTTTTAGAGGTACATGCAGCATAATATATACTTTATTTTAAAATAGAGCACCACATTTCTAGCATTAGTGTTTATTGAGAATTTCTGTACAATTTAATTATGTGACGTGTGAAGTTATTGATCTAGTAGTTTAAACACTTTTTAAAAAATTCACTCCGTTATAAGCTATTGAATTTTGCAATGATGTCATTCTTAAAGCTTACCATTATCAGTGCAATAAAAGAGAAGCCATTTCTAATTAGATTTTCTTAATGTGATACTGTTCATTATGGATTGATTTTCCCTTTCCCCCTGCTATTTCTAAATGAGTTAGGTGAAGTTTCGTTTTTTTGCAAGTAGAGGTTAATTTTCACTGGCAAAGAAGCAGAGAAATTGTACAAAAGGTTTATGAAAACCTCCTTAGGCGACTTTGTCAGATCACCTCGGTGTTATGTTTCAGTACCATTAGCATTCAAGCCTCAAGCTCCAGCTCTAATAGATGCTGAAAGATTTGCAATATTACCCAAACTTGTGAAGAGGCTGAAACTTTTTTTCTGTAATGAACACAGATTGCACTACAGCAAAGTGCTGCCGCTCAGCAGCAGGGCTGCTCCAACGAGGTGATTCACGAAAATAAATTGGCAGCTACTACTGAAGTGGGTTGCAACAGGGATTTTAGTGCCGTAAGTACAGATAAATGTAGTCACTCCTTTCACTGAGGGACCTTTGTGAGGTTGTGTTGGGAAGACAGGGATTGTGGGCACCTTAATTACACAAATTTTGGTACAGCTCTGGGCTATTGACAAGTTAGTCTGGGAACAGAGAAACACCACGAGGGGTGAGGACTCCATTTGGTCATAATTTTCAAATTTATTTTTCAAGTTGTACATGCTCAACAAATTGCCAGTTGCTCAGGTCCCCCTGGCTTTGGGTATAAAAGGTTCTAAATGGGGTGTATGTTTTGAGGTGGGACAGACAACAAGGATGTGAACTCTCATAGCCAAAGGGTGGGGATAATGTCAGTTCATACATAAACTGGTGTGAGCAGAACAATTCCAACAGCAACTGGACTGAGCCAACTTCCCTAATGCCACTGGCATGAATGCCTCAGTGATTCAAAGATGAGAATTGAGGCAAAACATGAAGAGCTTTATTTCCATTCAGATAAGTACTCTTGAACACAATGCACAGGCATCAAGAAGAGTTAAGCAAAGACTCAAGGTTTCTTCTGCTGTGATCTGAGACAAAAGCCAGTTTACCAAACACAGCAAATTGGGCATGAGCCATCCCTTTACCCTTACACAACTGATAAATGCTTTCCTTCCCCTCGTAACACTTATGTATCTCTAAATCAACAACACTATGACTTTACTTAGCTTGCTGAGATTGAATTAGTTCCATAAAACCACCTAGATCCTATTTTTTTAGAAAAGTGTAGTGAAAGACTTTGCAGGGAGTTTTGTTACCAATTTTCCTCTCAGCAAGGAAACATCTTTCCTGCTGTCACAAGGCACATGTGTCACACGTGGTGGGAACTAGGAATGGAAGAGGAGCTGCTGTAACCTGGAGAGGCATCATCTATCTACCAGTCTAGAACAAAGGGAAAGTCTGGAAGTTCAGATTGCTGCTGGATTTTTCCTTGCATTATTTAAACCGTTTGATCATTTAAAAATACTCCTTTTGGGTATCATGAACTCAGAGCCGTGCAGAGAAGCAGGTTTTAAGGCAGACTTCAGTGGAACCATAGGGATTATTGAACACATGATAAAGCAGAAACAATCCCACATCTAAAAAGCAGAGGGGAAAGAAACAGAAAGACAAAAAAAGGGGGAAATCACACTGGCATCACAGATTTATCCATTCCATTTAGCCGAGTCAATGTGCTGCAGCCCTCTGGCCTGCCCTGCCCACTGTTCAAAGAGCAGTAGAAGGGAAGTATTGATTGAATTGCAGCAGAAGCTGGGGTGCAAACACATCCTGGTGGCATCCTGGCATGCATAGAAGTTTAGGAGGGTAAAATGTAGAGGGAACAACTCTGGGCTGGAGGAGTTGCTAGGAGATGATGTCCTGCCTTGACATCATTCCCCAGCCTGTGACAGGCTGTTCCAGCAGCACAATAATCCTATGAGTCACAGGTCTGTGCTCCACTCAGCATGAAGAAAACAGCTCTCACCCAAGGGTGAAGCATTCTCCAGGCCTGCTATGCATTTTCTTGGATCTATTATGTTTTTTCTTTCAATAAGTTACTTACTGTGGTTTTGCACAGGCCTCAGTAATTTTTACAAAAGCCAGCAAAGTTATAGAGATCATCTTCACTTATACCATAAGAGCAGCACTCATAGCAGTTTGGAGGACACTGCTCTGAGCATGAGTGAGTGTTGGATCAAACCAACAGGCAGAATTTCTGCTGCAAAGATCCTGAAGTCGAAAAGAGCAAAAGGGTTCCAGGCAATAGAAGCCAGAAGGCATGAAAAATGAGTAACATCTGGATTATTAATAGCAGTGCCTGCACTGTGTAAAGCAAGCCACCCTTTGAGAGAGATGTCAGCGTGAACAAGGTGGTGGCTGGGCAGGAGATGGGAGGATGTGCTACACCACTGGGCTAGTCCTGTTAATTTTGTGATGCTTGTTGCCATCCTAAAACACAGTCAAACTGAATGGCTGCAGGTTGTGCTCTCCTACTGGTGCTGGCAGGAAAAATGACTCCTGTGAAGAAACACCAATGGAGGAGCTTAAAGAAACAAAATCACATTATTTGTGACCACTTACGCTGAGGGAAGAAACATGGTTTTGTCTTTAAGGAATACATGACAAATCTGGGTGTTTTCTCTCAGTCCTGCTTGGCCACATTTGACAAATCATTTCTTCCATGGCTGTGTCATTCGTCCCTAAGGCAAGGATATTGATGATTCCTCTCACATTCTTTCATCTTTTTAGATTACAAATTCCTAAGGGCCAGAACGTTTATTTATCTTTATCATTAATGTAGTATGCCAGTGCTTTAAAAGCATTAATGGATTATACCTTCCCTGCATCTCTCATGCTAAACACTAATAATAATCTCCTTTTTGGAGATGGAGTGTTGAAACACAGCCCAAGTTGACTAATGTACCCAAGGTCACACAAGAAGACTGCAGCTGAGCCAAGGCTTTGACCCAAAGTTTTTTCCCTACAATTTTTTCAACAAAACCCGAGAAAATAGGTTGAGGAGAGCCTGGGAGAGGTTATTTTGTCTCACTGTCCTTTGAAAAAACTAAATAAACTCCCCCTAGGCCATTCCTGAAAGATGTTCCTCCAGGATGTGCTGTAACACCTTCAGCAGTGGAGACCCACACTACCAAAAATTGATTCTATCCCTTCTTTGCTTAACTGACATTATTTCCTAATGTCTGATGAGAATCACTCATTACTGAAGCCTGTAATTTCTTGCCATAATCACAACCACCACACAATTTGTAACACATGTTTCCACCAGTTTTAACTGAGGTCTCCTCACAGTGTCATTATTTCTTACATATTGAAGAACCATTTAAACTTCTACACCAACTCATCGATTTTCTGCTGCTGTAAACCTGTGTCCTTGTCCTGTAATCCTTTCAGCTGTGCACCTCCAAGAGGTGTTGAGTCTGTCTCTCCTCCAGGCTGGATAAAGCCACATCCCTCTTCTTCTCTTCACACAGCTCCTTACGTAGCCCTTAACCATTTTGGTCACCACCCCTGGACTTACTCCAGTTTATTGGTGTCTTTCTTTTTCCAGGGATCCAGATGAAGTCTCAGAAACGGTACACAAAGGGCAAAGACTATGTAGAAAGTGCAGAGAAATTGTCCAGAAATTAAAGGCAATGTTGCCCATTTTATCTGTAAGTGGTCCAGGCTGCCCACAGTAGCCCGGAATTTATGTTGTGATAAACATGACCAGAGCTGCTCTTGAATCATAAAAAGTTCTGCCAAGAAGAAGGGAATATCAAACTCAAGAGCTATTCCTCCCATGAAGCATTATAATGCCAATTATAAAAACATATTTTGGGTTGCACTTCAAAATATATAAATGCACTCCCTGCCCTCTGCACACCAAAAAAAGAAATCAGTGCCACAGATTTTTTCTATATCGTATCTTTAAATAGTATTAGGCCACTCCAAGATCAGCCTAGTTTTGCTGATGAATGCTTAATGGTTTTGGCTCATGATTACACCTCCAATGCCAGAATAAGTCAATAGGATTAGGCCCATTATGTCTCTCACATCTCTGTTCTGCACAGTTCAACTTCAATAAAATACATTTAAAGGATATTTACCTGTCTCCAAGGGGTGGTGTAAGGATAAATTCAGCAGTAGACTGAAAATATATCTGAAATTTTCAAAGCCACCTAGCGGATTTTGATGTACCATTCCCATTAATGTCAGTGGGAAGTGTATATCTCAGAAATCTCAGCTGTAAAGCACTGCAATGCATGAAGAATAATGGTGAACACAAAATTTAAGTAGGGAGCATAAGAAGATATACCTAAATCAGTATTCCACATAGACGTTTTATTTCTAATTTTTATGTCCTTATACGGCTAAAGGAAATGAAATCAGTAAAATGTGAGTCATCTTTTCTAATTACCCTGTAAAATAAAAACTAATCAAATTATTTTTGGAGATCAAATGTAATGATTACCTCATTAATATTCTCCCTTTTCCTCAGGATGACCACACTTACTTCATGTTTTTATTAAATTAGGAGATTCTAGAACCAATCACACAAATTGGCCTAATCTCCTTAGCAATGATTCTATACACTATATTTGGGAGATTCTGCAATTTGCAACTTGACAGGAAAGAACTTATGAAGACATTGGGTTTGCTCTTTTTTGAGAAGTCTGGCTGCTGTTTAAAATTACTTGGGGAGTTGAAACTTTTGGTTTCTGTAAAATATTTTCCCAGCAAGGAAAGCAGAAAAGAAAGAAGCAGCAATTGAAAAAAAAAACCCAACAAACCAAACAGCAAAAAAGCCAAACAAGCAGCTCTTGCCATAGAGCTCCTTCTCCAGGAAAAAAACCTATGGGGTAAAATCAGATTGCAAGCAACGGGAAAGGAAAATGCTCATTTAAGAGTATTTCATTTTACATCTTTCCTAGTGTGAAAAGACCACTTGAGTCACAAAGTGATGGAGGGAGAGGTTTCTAAGGCAGAGTTTAAGCAGTAATCCTTAATATATTCTACTGCACTTGGAAATATTTTGTAGACTCATAAGCATAAAGATTAAGTAATTTGGAAACAAGGCTCCCATTATCTTACAGATTAATTGCGTAATGATATGTTTTAATTGATGCTTATAACCTAATTCACAAAGTTTACAAAGATTTGGATTTCCTCCAAAGTTGGTCTTCCTTTCACACACTTAATTCCAGAGAGTTTAATAACTACACTCTGATGATTTTTAACCAATAGTTCCCCTGGAAACTCAGGAAAGGTCTAAAATGGTAACATGAAAATGAAACTGTCTTTAAAAAAAGAAAAAGAAAAAAGCAAACAACATTTTATAACATTTTTAGAAGTAGAAATATCTGCTGCAATTTTTTTTCTGGTAAATACAGCTCTTCTGAATAAATATGCTTAAACCAACTGAAGTATCAGAAGCAATAAAAATCCATAACAAAAGGAAAGATAATGCAATGGTAAAGCAGAATATTTTCAGCCTATCATTGAGAAACCATTAGCAAATTTAAAAAATTAAGGGAAGATTATTTTCAAGTAATTACCATTAATCTTAACTCACGAAATGTTAACACACTCCCTGTTTCTCAACTACTTAAATGTTTAATTCACAGGTGAGGGTAACCAGGGATCCTTAAGAATGGTGTAAAGCTATTAATGGGAACCTTTTGGTTTACATCAGAACAGGAGGTATTTGAATCCACTGAAGAGGAATGAGAAAACTTTAATAAAAGATTAAGATATGAACCTGAATGGTTCCAAAAGAATAAGAATTCTGGTGGTCTGCATTAACATGGGAAAATGTGCACTACAAATCCTCTTTGGCTTTTCCTTGTATTTCAGACTGCTAGTTTTTTTCAAAAACTAAGGAAAAGAAGATCTGAGTTAATTAAGATGTGCTAATTTGAATACAGATGCTAAAAATGTTCATTAACAGTAATTACTTTTTATTTATGAAACCTAAGACCAGACTCAGCTTAGGCTGGAGAACTCACAAAAATGCTCATCGGGCACTGAGAATAAATTAATAGTGCTGTGAAAATGGTTTAGTGAATTATGTTTTGGGGTTTTGTTTCCTTTATTCCCTTTTCTGAAACATGACACATTGCTCATTGCCAAAAGCAAAATAAAAAGCCAATAAATGAATACGTTTTTGACTGGAACTATCAAACATGGCACTAACAGGACTGGACTTGGAACACTCAATCTGAACACAAAATTGCAAATGACAACTCTTTTCCCCTGTGACTGAATTGCTACACATGAAACTGGACACCAGTCTTCCCCAACAATACTGTAAAGGTAGCCTGCAGTGCTGGCACCAAAAACAGTGAGCAAATGTATCTTACAAAAGGTAGAGAAGAGTGTGACCTAAGGATCCAAATGGCTATGAAAATGTCCAAGACACCAGGCTAGAGTCATAAATATAAATTCCACATAAAAGAGAATCTCTCTAATTTAGAAGATGGTTCCTGCTCCTGCCTCTGTTGTTAATTCAGGTACTTTGTGTCTGGTTCTTGCCTTCTAGGGTTACTCTTTTATTGCTGTCTCTGCTGAAATACCCATTTCCAGTGAAAAATCTCCTTGGTCTACCTGAGGGACAAAGATCTGCTACAGCAGGCACATTTTGATAACAGGAACTTTCACTTAGATGAATGATGCTGTGATCCCAAAATGTTCAAATCCACAAAGGTCCACTTGACACACCTGGGGCAGAGTTAGCACTGACGAGTCTATAGGAAACTGCAGTTGGTTTTAAGTCATTCAACAGCTCCTTTGAATGCTGACCTTTGAGGGGAAAGACATGCCCAACCTGGCTGCGCAAACCAGGGGTTTGAGAGCCATCCTACATCAAGATGTCCAGTAGAGAGGAGATATAAATGTTATTAAAAACTTTTTAAGGCTGACAAAGTCTATTAAAAAGCCCCTCCTCATGAAAAATGACCATAAGCAATGCCAATATGATGTCCATTGTTCCCAAAGATGTAAGTAAGCAATCCAAAGGGATTAGCCCTGCCTCACAGCCATAGTGCTGACATCTCTGAGGACTTCCATCAGTGCAAACGGTCCCAGAGCATGAGTGAATGCTGTTAACTCACTTACTGATTGATGACAGGCACTTAAAACTCCAGACTGTGTTAGAGCTGCTTGTTAATTTTTATCATAGCAATGCCTGGGTGAGAAAAGGTGTTAGGGAGCTGCTAACTCAAAGGATGTGGCAAGAAGCAGCTGGAGGCAGCTATTCTCCCACCTCCACCTCATCCAGAACCCTCTATGTTTGCAAAGTCCTCCCTGAACCACCTTGGCTCATTTATACTCTGGACAACAGGTATTTTGGGTGAAAAAGAATATGGAGGTTGCTCNTTTCAGAAGGTGGAGTTAGGTCACCCATTTGGCTAAACGCACACAAGCTCTCAAATTCTTTATAACTATTTTGTTTGAATGATAACTATAAATTCTATTTGTCTGCATTTAAGAGTTTAAGAAGCCCCAGACTGACTCTGGTTATTATATTGAAGCTTCCATGTCAGATATTTAGGTTTCCACTGCTCTAAAGAATTGGCCAACCCTGCCATCTACATCAACAAACGCAGCAGTAGTTCAGTGGCAGAGTGTTTTCGATGAGTTTAGTGATAGTTCCATAGTATCAATTATCTTTAGATTTGTGAAGCAGAGCAAAGATGATGAAGCAGACCATACCAGCTCTTAATGCAGAACTACAGAATGTATAATTTAGCATTTATTTTATTGCCAGATTTTTCCATATAATGTGTTAGTGCACAAAATAGCCTATCAAATGCATTAGCAAACAAAAGCTATATAAAGACTCCTATCACCAAAAGGCAACTTATGAATAATTCACATTTCCATGCATTAGGAGTCATCCAGATAAAACACTTAAAGTGCACTTAACTTGTCCCAATGAAAACCTATAAATTATATGAATAATTGTATATATATAATGTATATAATATCAACATAATATTTCAGTTACCTTAAAGGATAAAGTTGCTTTCTTGGATGACTTTGAAGACAATTTGCAAGCTTGCTCAATTTATGCTGACAGTAATTGCTGTACAGCTGCCTGATATAGACAGAGGGGGAAAATGGATGCACTGAGCAAGTTACAACAGCAGAAGGAAAGCTGCTGGGCTACCTTTTGTGGTACTATTTGTACTCATTGACAGGACTATTGCCAGCTGCTCAATTATCTGCCCAGAATACTCCACAATGCACACTTTATTGTTACCTGTACTTACACAAAAAAACCCTTACTTTTGACTCATGTAGTGCTTTGCAGTAGATAAAGTAAACCTACATTTATTAGATCAACATGGAAGATCTGGGAGTATTTCAAAACTATGACAACAAAAGAAGTTACATGTTTTATGCCCAGAAACATAAAAGTTATTGAGGAAACTTTGGAGTGCTCTGATTCTAAACAATTTTTGGTTCCTTATCAATAATAAAATAACACCAAACTACACCTGCAAGTCTGCAAGCACACAAATTTTCCTGTGCTTGCAGAATGAACTGTACATATGCAATTTCAGAGGTGTTTTTTGCTTCCACACCAAAATCCATCCGTGCATTACCATTGGCTAAATTAAGATGCAAAAGCCACAATTCATGATATTGCTTCTGTGGGTTTCAGATTTTGCCAAGAAACCTTCAAGCAAGCACCAAGCTACAACAGTAAACAATCACAGATATATTGAGTCATCAATGCAAATGGAGGGAAATGAAATGGACAATTGTGGTTACATGATTTAACCTTACAACGAAGGTCACACAGCCCATAGAATATATAAAGTTCCCCTAAGTATGCTTTTTGTAGGATTCAGCCCTTGGAAGAAGTGTGAATCATGGTCCAAGATGTAAAAAGAGTCAGAAATTTGGTATTTCTGCTCAGCTGTACACTGAGACAGTAAAGAGTGAGGGCTCTGGCAGAGGCACACATCCCCCCAGACACATTCAGGACTGCAGGGCATTAAAATGCTTTTAGGTAATCAGGAAATATTGCCATTATCCTCAACTCACTTTCTTCTTTGGGATTGCAGCTGACTAATTACCTCAAAATAATTTAGGAACAATTAAAGCATTTCTCAATGCTCGTTGTTTGAGAGCAAGTTCCTTGATGGAGTAATGAGCAAAGGCATACACTAATCACCCATTAACTGGCAGGGTGCTTAAACATCATTTCATCTTGCTCTGGAAAGGGTTGTGTGCTGCTTAATTTAGTGCCTTTGGTAGACTCCAGGGTTGAAGGCTGATGAAAATGGGATCCTCATCTCTGTTTAGTTAGAATCTCACATGACACAGCCTTGTTTCTTTCTGACTGCAAATATTAGAAATTTTTGTCTTCTCTTTCATCACCTTGTGATCTCTTGGGAGGGGTATTTGTGATGTAGTATAAATGTAACACTGGAAATAGGATTCACAGAACTCACCAGCCTCTTATATTTAATCTGATTTTTTTAAACCCAGGTTTCTAATGGTTTTCTGATATGACTATGCTTTTTGTGTGTCTTGCCTGCTCAGTTTTGGACTTGTGGCTACTCAACAAAATTCGACAAAGTTGAACAAATATATGAAAGGTCCCAGAAGTTTTGTGCAAATGGGCAGCCTGATAGGGAAGACAGATGAGAGTAAATGTCTGTGCAGAATGAAGTGATAGATGACAAATGCAATCATGTTAGTAGGCACAGGAGAATTTACCCCAGAGACCATCCATGGCAGAGAGGATTCAGAAAATTCTCTAACTACAAAACTATAGCTTGTAAATAAAGAAAATTCACGTTTACAAGGTTACTCAGATACACAAAACTTCACAGGAAAGATCTGTAATCCTCTGTTGAAAATTAAGGACACACTTAACCTTTACAGAAGACATTTCACTTGCCTTTTTTCTTTGTCAGTGAATCTGACTTTTAGTTAGCAGACAGATTTTATAAATTACATAACCACAGAGTAAATGCTTGGTGCTTATTACAGAGTGCAGAAAACAAGACGCAGCTAGAGTGGCTCTGAAATATTTCCGTGAGATAGCTGAGGGCTTTTGGTTTTTTGAAAAGTGCAAGATTTGGAAGATTGTGGAATGCTTTATGTCTCTAAAAGTTAAAACCACATATATATCACAGAATGCTGATTAACAGTAAAATCTATTTTTGAACCTGTGGTCAGTGTAGGAGCTCTCTAGCAACTATTTGTAGAAAATTGGCAGGTATTGGTAGTTTTGAATACTATGGATAAGCCAAATATAAAAATATGCTGAATCCTAGAGGGTACTTTTTTTTTAAAGTTACACTTCTTTTTGTTATTCCTGCTATTATTGAGTTGGTCTACCTCGGCTGGGGTTAATTTACACCTCTATTTTGGTGACCCTCATGGAAATGACAGTGGGGCAGATGCTGTATTCATCTCATACCCCAAATTTTTATGAAAATTTCTCCAGCCCCCAAGTCCTGAAACTCTGATTTCCTTCATGTTTATCTACAAAAAGCATCTCTATTACAAACAGTGATTCATCAGAGAAATTACAATATCCCTCAAGATTATCATAACTTTTTATTCACCCAACAAGACAAAACGAGAACATTAGGCAAGTCAAATTTTGCTTTGAGGCAGAGATTTTTCAAGGGTGTTTCGCTGTCATTGATCTATGCACAAATCTAATCCTAATCACTTCTGTGTCTGAATCTTTCTCCCACCTCAGTGGATGTTATTTTCCTGGCATGCTGTCCAGCGTGGAGGTGTTATTGCAGCAAAGGGACCTGCAGCCCTTTGGTCTGGGGAAATGGTCTGGGATTACAAGGCTGTGCAAGAAGGTGGTGACAACTGCTGTGCAACCTCAAACCAGACACCTCGAGAGGAGGCTCAAACCAGCAGTGACCTGGTTTTCTTCATCAGATTTTGCAACAGCAAGACCAGACAGAATTGCAAATACAAAGGCATCTGTCAGGAAAATGAAGTCTCAGTATGGATTTCAGTGAGTCTGTAGCTGGAACAGGAGTTTTAAAATATTTATAGGACATTCACAATTCACGAGTTATAGGACATTCAACCAATCACGTTGTCAAAATCTCCGAGCAAATATTGGAGTGTGTCTTCTGTTTTAGAAATACACAGCAGTTGCTTTCTGGTAACAATTGAAGAATGAGGCTACTGGGGAAAAAAAAACCAATAAAGACAAAAACAAGCAAACAAACAAAACAAAAAAACTAACCAGCCACATAAACAAAAAAACCCACACCAAAAGATGACCAAAATAAAAAAAAANACAAGTGCTTAACAGTGCCTCTGCCCAAGTGTTATTTTACTCTCTGCTCAGGCATCACTTCCCCTTGGCTGCCTGCTACCGTCCTTTCATTTTGATCAGATTTTTGAAATCTGGCTTGTGACTGATGGAGAACAGCCTTAGTACAGCCTGAGACAAACCTCAGTCAAAAGACTGGGCTTGCACATCCCTGGGAAATGTAGCCTTAGGTCTCAAGCACAGTCTTGGTGCTTAGAATGTGACCATTGCAAGTGCCTTGTGCCTATGGAGATGGGAGAAAAAGGTGCTGCTCCCTTGGCCAAAGGGACTGTAGATGCCCAGCTCTGTTGCCAGAAGTTTTGCAAAACCAGAACAAGAGGGTTTCATCCCTTTGACTGAAAAACAGAGGAAACCTCCATCTGGGTCAGCTTCTCTTTCCAGCTAAATTCCCTGTGAGTTTTCCCATACTCATGCAACCCAAACAGCATCACTCATCTATCCGATCTCTGCTCACTGCAAAACTTCTCTTTGCACCCCTGGGTCACGAAGTTTTTTATTCCTTTGCCCTGTGCCAGCCCACCAGCCTGGCTGGTCACCCCAATTCTGTGTCCTGTGGCTTTTTTCAGTGTCAGGGTGGTCTTGTGCCATCACATTTGACGGGCAGCTCCTCAGTGCTGCGGCGTGAGCTGAACACTGACACTGGGGCTGGGGAAATGCAGAGCACAAAGAGAGAGCAGCACACAGCAATGGCTCGTGTTACACATCCACACTGATCAGAGCAGGTGGGGATCCTTTGTAGGCTGCTCGTGGACAGGTGGTTTTCACACTTCAATCATTCCCTCACAACGTGCAGGTTTTCGCTTCAAAGATTTGGCAGTGCTGAAAAGGGGTTTTTCAACCTACACAGAGTTCATTTAAGTTGAGAGAGGTTCATCTTCCCCAAGTTTGTACTGCTGGAATGGCTTTGCTGCTATAGTGTTCAAAGTCCTCTCTAAACACCTTTTGGGGAAGCAGTACAGCTCTCCTCCCTGAGGAGGACTGCTGCACTTGTACATCCACAGCCGTGTAGTGTTTCTGGGGCACACATGGGGTTTTCCATGTCTGCATGTGTGAGAAAATACATTTATGTACATATATATGTATATAT
>VZRM01003040.1:364916-379462 GCA_013397955.1 Grantiella picta
AGAGGAGAGGAGAGGAGAGGAGAGGAGAGGAGAGGACCACAAAAGCAAAAACTCTGACCCCTCTGTTGCCCCCTGCCAGCACAAAAAGCAGTTCCCCCAAGCTATCTGCCACCCCTGTACCTCAGATTTGGGGGGCTCTCTGTCATCTTTGCTCCTCTCAGACCACATTCCTACCTGCCAGCACTAACCAGATCATCATCAGGCAGCTCCTCGCCGCTCAGGGTGCCAGAGGGCTGCTCCACCTCCACCCGGGCAGGCACCCATGGGTGCTGCAGGCTCATCCTCTGCTGCAGGACCCTTCCTTCAGAATGTGCTCAGACAGGGCCAGAGGCTGCCTAAGCCTTATCCCACCTGCCTGTGCTGAGGGTTATCTGCAGACTTTTAGACGCCTCCTCCCTCTCTCTCTCTCTTCTCCCAGTCCTTCTCCCATTAGTGCCTGCTGCAGAGGATGGGAACAGCATCCTTGAAAATGGCAAGTGGGGAGAGTGCTAATTGATGGGCTGTTGCACCCATTAGTCTCCTGTTAAAAGCTGCAAGAGGGAGAGGCAGGAAAGAAACCATCAGGACATTTTCTGAGATGTGCACTCCCTTCCTAAATCCATCTTTGCTCATTCAAATCTGGGGCCATCAGCTCTCACTGCTGCAGGATGCTCTGACACAGCACAGCCCAGGAGCAGCTGTCCTGCACTCTGCAAGGATTAAATGGCATTCAAAAAGGTTTAAAGCTGCACGGTACTGGTGGACAAGCTGGAACTTGCACTCATAGCCTCTGCTTGGCAGTGAAAGGGCAAATCACTGCTGCTCGAGGGAGGGGGAAAGTCCTAAAAGTCTGGACAAACATTCCCTGAACAGGTTAAAACATTTCAGCCTTGTTGCCTTTAAGGCTGGGGCTCAGGCTATAGTTCTTTAAAAATACAGTGTATTTTAATGGCACTTAAATAAGATATTATTTTTGTATCTCAGTCCCTACACATGTTAACACAAGCTACCTAAAATAATACGTATCAAGATATGTATTTAAGAACCAGAGAGACTTAAAAATCGCTCCAGAATCAGTGCTTTTATACCAATTTGCAGCCTGAAGTACAAATATTATGAAGTAGGAAAGTACAGCTGCCTGATGGAATCAGTGACAATTCCAGGAGCTGTTCCTGAAGAGAGCAAATTGCTTCAGCCCACTACCATAAGCATTTTCCAGAGCAAATTATAGGGATTTTTTAAAAAGGCATATTTGCTCCAAACATCCCTTCAAATACTTAGCATGAAAGGCCATAATAGGGTTTTATAGCCATCATAGTCAAAATGGGGCTATAAATATGGGGTCAAAAATGCATTAAAAAACCCTGGAGCTTACACACTTACAGGTATGATGGATCACAATGGAGTGCCCTATTAAGTAAATAATGTCTGCTCTAAACATTTTCTAAATAAATGTTTGCAGAAGAGAATCAGTGAATTTGAAGTAGCCATTATATACTCTCATATCAATTTTCATGTTTCCATGACAATTGCTTTACTTTTTTATTACTAACAAAACTCAGCATGGGTATTTTTTCCGAGGTTGGGGCAAATGTTAACCAGATATCTCTGCATCAGGAAGGACAATTACTAACAAGGTGTCAAAACAGCCCAGTACCTAAAATAACTATTATAACCCTCAGTCCTCAGCAGAGCCCAGCATTCCCATTAAATACCATAATTTGTAATTTGCTTTATGATGACTGTAGGGAGAATTTTTCTAGCAAATACACCAAGAATTGACTACAGAAAGATTGATTGCTTATTGTCTCTACTTTCTTTCCCCCTATAATTAATTTCCCTGGGGTTCTTTTCTGGTAAGTTTGGCTTTATGTCCTTTCTGGGCTGAGCTGGCTGTACCTTCAGGAGTGTAGAGCAAACAGCCACTTCTCCAGCAGGAGTGGATATCTGCCGAACACTTTGGAAGATTTAACTGCCGGTGATATATTCCAACCCTTTGGAGATCAGCATGAAACACAGGCCAGATCAAGAATTAGCTGAAAACAATGAGAGGCTTCCCATGGATGGCAGAAACCTCTGGAGAAACGAAAGTGAAGTTTCCCTGCCTTTTGCTGAAGGACATCCTATTTGGTGTGAAAAATGACAGATACTTTTCAAGCAGTGCTATCTTGGAGTGTATATAATATTTAAAAAATATCTTGAAAGCTTCATATTTTAACAATTCCTACATCCATTTTTTATTAATATGTTTTTAAAAGAGGAGCAGAAAATTAACAGTGTGAGTCAGATCGTCAAGCAGGCATAAATCATCACACCTCCACTGGCTTCAATTTATACTGCTTGTGAGAAAGACTCTCTATACCTTTCTGGAATCACAGAGTGAATTCATCATCCCCAAATAATTAAGGATTTAATTTAATTATCTGTTAATCTCTTCATTTTATGGCTGGATTCTGAAGGATGGCAAGAACTGCAGAAAGCTATTGCAAGGGATGTTAATGATAAGTACAGTGTAAATCATAATTTTGATATATCCATAAATACTGAGCAAGTTAATGCTGAGAGCTAAGTGGATGAAGAAACTGTGTGCCATATCACAGACATATAATCTCCTGCATAAATATATTATGGCTTATTATAAAAGCACACTCTGCACAATATAAGGTCTAACCCTTTTGGTTTAGTCCTGACCATAAAAGACCTCTTTGAGATTTTGATGTACTTCTATCCAGAATGGTTCGAAGTAAGAAAAAAGGAAACAGTAGTATTTAAAACTGACACCTGATTCTGCAGAAATTTAATTTTGAGCTATATTACCCTGAAATACCATGTACCACAATGATGGATTAAGGACAAATGCTTCGGGGAGAAGAGCAGAAGATGCACCAATTAAAGGATGTCTAATAGCCTGCAGTTAAATAGCTTTCACAAATAGGAGGTAAAGGACAAAGTGTTCAGCTGCACAACAACATACAGAGCTATATGCAAACAAAATACTTCTATCCAAGAAGGACATTTTGTCTCTTACAATTAAACTGCTCCCGGAGCCCATTTAAGTACCATGCTTTGACTACAGTAATTATCTCATGTCACTTAATATGATATAATATCTACTTATGCTTAATGAATCTGTTTTAATTTCTAAGGAAACTGCCTGTTTGCACAAATGAAACTTGTATGATGATTAAAATATAATTTTCAGTCAGGCAATAACACTTTTCAACAAACAAAACCATAAATAGAGATGTTACAACTATTTGAAGACAGACTTACAAATATGAATATCCTCTACTACTCAATGTCCTGACTATAAATTGCTGTACATTGTGGAAATTAACCATTTCTCATCATTGAAAGAATATCAAATCAAAGCTTATTAAAATAAGCAAATCAATGTTATCACTAAGCAAGTCATCTGAGCTTCAGATCAGGGAAAACAAACATTATTTGATTAATAATGCATCATAATTTATATAATGAACTGATATCGGAGCCCCATCTTCTAAAAGCATCCAAACAAATGTATTTAAAGACTTCTAAATTCCTTTTAAAGTGGCTACTGTTTGCAGCAAATTTAACAATGAAAAAAACTAACACATTACTTTTCAAGGAGAACCAGTTCATGAGACATCAGAGAGATGCCAGTTTCACTTGTTGCACCAAATTAACTTCACATTTTTTAAAGAATCATCTGTTTAATTTCTCTTATTTCCAACCTAAAAGACATGCAATTGTTTATAAAGTTAACATGACAATCTATTATTGTTTAATTTGACCATCATGCTAGATTCCAATGCTGCAAGGGCTTCAACCATGTTCCAATTAGTTCAGCTCTACAGTAAAACTCAGCTCTAAAATACAGCCTGAGGGAAAAAGAGGCTTGTTTTTTTTTTTTTTGTAATGCCTTTTTTATATTCATCCAACCTTAAATGGCATTTTTAAAGGCCACAGAGGAAATCAGTTTAGCTTAGTTTCCTCGAGAGCTCTTACTGTATAAATGTTGTTGTTGCAAACTCTCTAAAACTTTTCTCAGAAGTCAAATAAACCTGAATGCTTAATGTCTCGAGAAATTTGCAAAGATGCAGCTAATATGCAAAAACAGGAAAAAAAAGAAAAGAAAAGAAAAAGCATACAATCAAACCCTGCAATGAAAAGTCTGATTAAACAATGTGCATGCAGCCAGACAACTTGTCCACAAACACCAGAGTTATCTGCTTGCAATTTATCTGTTACCATTGCAATCTTTCTAACAGACTAATGTATATTTTTCACTCACCCTCCATATCTTTTTAAACCTCTTCATCCTGGACAATTTAGTTTTGTTCATCTCTGATGTCTGCAGATCAAATACATATCCTGTGTGGCTGTAGACATATTTTACAACCAGTCTGGAGGCTAAAACAGTAGAGTGATAGATATTCTTGAAAACAGAGGCACTCCCTGGCTTTTAATGCTGCTTCCAACAACCACACAGTTCACAGCTCAGCATAAAGTAACCAATAGCTGAACATAGGCATAAAAAAAAAGAAAGCCAAAATCCCTTCTTTGAGATTCATATAGGGAGAAGTCTTGATCCATCCAATACTTGATTTAGGTCAGTGAAAAAAAAAAAAGATGCTATTATGTCAGCCATCCAACTTTAAGATGACTTGGGAGCTGACAGTCATGGCACTTTAAAGCACAGTCATCATGAGTCTTTACAAAGGGATTGTTTTAATCCTATATGAAAAAAAAAACAAAAAAAATCCAAACTACTTAGAGAGTATGGAAACTGCATGATATTACAAAAATATCTGCAAAGTGCTGCAAGGGAATGAAGCTAAGAAATACCTCATGTAGTACTTTATTTTTGTGGTTTCCAAAGGATGGGAGATTTTTTATGATTGTGAGGATCTACAGACCTGTCATTCCACCCAAATGATTTTTAACTCTTTGTCCCTCTTCAAATAAAAAACAAAATATCATATAAAATAGAAAATGCAGAGATGTTAATTTTTAAGTTCCCTGAAAATCAATCAATTACTCAGGAAATTGTACCAATTCTTATCATAAAGGAAAGACATGAGTGAGAAAATGTATCCAGAAGGGAGATGCCATAGAAAGTCCTAACAATAAAAATTTTGATCACAGTTCATGTTATCCAGCTCGTAGGACACCATAAGAGAGAAGGACCATTTGGTTTTATTGTTCATACATATGGGCTTCTTATGTTCCCTTTTACAATTTCAGGAAATGGAAAAGAGAGCAGCAAGAGTGTGAAATATCCCTCTCTGGTAAAACATAAAACCCCCTACCAAATCTCAAATCCACTTGGAGAGTGAGAAAATAAGTTTGTTTGACAAACACTGATTTATTATGGACAGTTACAGCTGCAAAGCTGATCTCCTGCAATGTGCTGCAGCATAGCAGGCACCTCTACAGATGTGACTGCACAGAGGACACCCTTTTGAAGTGTCAGCTCTGATTGAAAGCCTGGTGGTGTAACCCAGGTGCTGGAAGGAGCTATCTCATCCAGCAGAGATACATAAAAGAGATTTGCTTTGAATATCTGGTGTGTTGGCTGGCTTTCTCAATGAGAAAAGGGGTGTCCACCACATTTTCGTGGGACTGATACTACTTTCTTTGCCACACTGTGCTACATAAATCTTCATCTTTGTGCTACAGCATCACAGAAAAGTCCTCTTCCCATCCTACACTATAGTGCAGTGTGTACTTGATCAGATTACACTGGATGTAAGACCACATATTTGATATATGATAGTACACTGGCTATAAGACCATATATTTGATATATGATATGCTATATGATATCAAATATATGGTCAAATCAAATATATTTGATATTCTGGTCAATACTCACACAGCCCTTACGAAATCTTTCCTCTCCTCCTGCCATGGAAAGGCAGAAGCCTTCTGGATCTGAACCTGCAATGTTCAAATTGTGCAATATGTCATTACTCACTTGGTACAGCAAAATCCATATGGGGATGAGCATTGACCAGCAACTTGGGACCTGACCCACACTTTCTAATGTCTGTGAGGTGTTTCACTAAATGTAAAGCACCATTTCAAATGTGGACTCCAAATCTAGTTGACACCAAGAGCTGTTATGTGCTAATTACAGAAATGACTGCCTGGTCCTGTGGCTCTGTTTGGTTATTTTATTCTCACATTTGATATCAAAGTCCTAATGTTGTTCCATAAGGAGCATTCCCATTTATTTTAATGGCAGTGGAATCTGACCTTTGCTCAATAAAGAATAAAAGTGACTCATCTCATATTTACCTAAAAAGACTAGCTATACATCATTAGCTTTCTTCATTCCCCTCTAGTAATCAGCCTCTCAATTACCTAACAGTATTCCAAATGTTTTCAGACTTAATTTTCTGTCATTCTGGCAATACACCCTTAATCTGCCTGCCGCTGAAGAGACGGATAAGAAAATTTCAATTTTCTTAGCGTTCATTGTTAGTCAGATTAGTTAATGATTAGTTAGACATAAGAGAATGTCTGGAAGCCCTTCCTGATGCTATGCAATTAGTATTGAGGCCCCAAGCACTTCAGTCAAGCTCAGTGCAGACAAGTGCTGCTCTGGGAGCACGTGCTCTGTCTGCAGGCACAGCTGTGTGACTCCTGCACGGAGCTGAGCCTCTGACCAAACCCACAGTGACAGCTTTGTCACTTTGCCTGCCCAGCAACAGCTGGGTCACTTTCTGAGTGCTATTCTCCTCTTTCCTGTCTTTGCTCATGCACCGCTAGACACCCACAGCTGAAGGTGCACTTTCCTGGACTCCAGTGATACCCAAAATGAAATTGAATCCCTCCATGAAATGGCTCCTCTAAGCAGTAGGAGAATGTGCTTTATATTCCTTTGTCCTCAAAAGATGGGAATGAGCTGCTGGATTTCCAGGCTGCAAGAAGTGGAATTGTTCAGGAGAATTCTTTTGCTTGCTCTGACCAGGGCTTATGAAAAACACAGCACATCCAGGCCAAGGTCAAGCCAAACGTGACTCTACCTTGTGGCTTTTTCCTTTGTGGTTTGAATGTTATGGTTAGGAGCAAGGGAAAATATTTCTTCTGAATTAAACCCATTTCAGCATCATCCAAAATGCTTTCACTAAGTTAAGGGCTTTTGACATTGTAATGTGCTGGAAAGTGGCTTTCAGCACATTTTTAAGGTGGTTTCACAATAAAATCCTAATTCCCAAATAAACTGCTGTAGTTCATTCACTATACTCATTACTCTGACAGATGCACTTTAGCAGAGTACCTTCTCTCTAGACTCAGGAAGTCTGAAGCCCACAAATGTCAAAGCAGTGGCATTTCCAAGGTGTTGCTGACAAGGGGGTTTGAGGAAGCCGGAGTAGAACCCAGCTATTAATGACCAAATCACTCTCTCGTCCTTCAACTCCTTTCCATAAACTCTGACCTCTAAATAAACTTCCTCCCAGCAAATATAAGAGGTAAGTCTAATTCTGTCTTCATTGAACCATAAAATTTCTCCTACATGACCTGCACTTTGGAAGAAACAGATGAAGAACAGACAAACACAGTTACAAAAAGTCACATTAATATTTTGGGGAAAAAAGCAACAACTGTCAAATTTCCCACAAGTTCTTACAGATGATACTCCAGTATTAACTTTTTCCATTTGGCTGCCTTGGTGGGTTACACATTGGTGCCATCCAGCATTGACTGCTGCTGTGGGTTTTGCTGCTTTGCTTCCAGTAAGGTGAGACGCTCAGCTTTTTACCCAGTAATTTAGTTAAACATAATGGGATGAAATCATCCTAGAATATTTACTGCAAGCTCAAAATCTCACCCCAGCTGCATTTACTGAGTGCAATAACACTATGTGTGTTCCTGTAAGTATAATTTGGTTCCTATAGCAGCTCTCAAATTAACAGAGGAGGAAGAAGATTTGATTGCAGTAATCGATCACAGGATTATAAACCACCGACGTGGAAGGTGGTGAAAACAAAATCTGCACTGCAGGGAGTTACTGGGAAAGTCTTTGTTTTCCATTAAAAGCTGAGAAATATTAGTAGGAAATCACAGAGTTCTTCTGACACCTCATTTGGATAGTGGGTACAATTTTGGTCAGTCATATTCATGAGAAATGAGAACAAAACTGGAACAGGTGCAAATAATGGCTGGCAGATGATTGGGGCAGTGCAGAAACTGTCTTGTGAGAGAATCTGCAGGAGCCCAATTAAAATAAGGCTGCCATCTATAAATATACCAGGAAAGGAAGTAGAAATGGGAAGAGCTACTTAACCCCAAAGTTAACACTGACACAGGACTTATATGTATAAACCAGAAAGAACAAATTCAAGCTAAAAGTCAGAAAATGACTTTTATATGAAAAATATTTGTGACCATCTAACTCTGCAGTATCTTCCTAATAAAAGTAGAAAGGAATAAATAAATAAATGAATCTGAGATCACTGTTGAGTGGTTTATGAGGGGGACAGGAGTACAGGGTGCCTGCACTATGAAATCCTGAAAAGCTGCCAACAATTTCCCACTCCTCACAGAGCTCTCCTGACAGGATTAGGCAAACATCTTTGCAAGTTGGACCTGATGCTCAGCTGCACTGTGAGCACCAGCTGTGACTCTTTTCTGCTCCCAGTGAGAATGCAGTGCCCCATGAAGCGGTGTTAGTGCTCTAACTTTCTCCATTTCCCTATGTCCATAGGTCCATCTGGCCCCAGAGCATTACCTGCTCACCAGGACATGATTTGATCATACCTCTGTTCCAGGGATCAGCCACAACAGCAGGATGCAGGATGTTCTGGCAAGTAAAGAAAATATAAACCCGAGCCAACAAACAAAAGCCAACAAAGAAAAGCTACAAAAGAGGAAAAGATGGCAATCTGCAGTTCTGTTTGCTCATGATGTTCTCGGAAGTGAAAGGAGCAGAATCACACTCTGATTCCTATCACAGCTCATTAATTGACTCTGGAAATGGGTATGGTACCCAAAGCCACAGCCCAAGCCAACAGAGAGGGGATGTAAGACACAAAACCCATGGAGAAAGATCAGACCAAAAAAATCCCCTGTATTATTGCAAGAGGAAAAGCAACTGCCAGAATTAAAAGGAGCAGAATTGGAACACCCAGCTCTCCATTTCATTTCATGAACATCTTACGATGGCTGAGGCTTGGACATGTGTCAGTACAGCTGAGCTGTGATGAAAACAGGTGCAAATACAAGGGCCACAGTGACAGGAAGATGCTGTGCCCAGCTCTGCCCACAGAGAGTTGTGGCTCATGGACAGAAGCCTGGAGAGAAAAATTTTTACACCTCCAGCTCTCCTCTATCTCTGCAGTCTGAGCTGCCCATTGTAGTCTCTGAAGATGACGGCAGCTTTTGGCCAAAATACAGAAAACTGACGTGTTCCATTCTTTCCTTGCCTCCAGGACTGGTTGTACTCATTCTGCCACTGACAGCAGTGATTCTGCTGCATGCTCAGAAGCAGGGAATTGGATGCCAACCTTTGCCTGTTTCCAGCAGGGAGAGAAGTGACCCTCAAACAGTGTTTTCCTGCTGACTGCCACTGTCAGGAGACTAAGAACAGCATGTCCATTGCTATCCCACCCTGCCCTGTCAGATGGAGCCCATGTGAGCCTCACAGATGTCTGCATATGAACTCCTGCTCACATTATTTCGGTAACAGACAAGCCCAGGAGATAATTTTAACAAGGTTCCTCCCTTACACATGTAGCACACTGCAGGGTGCAGCCACTTCAGTTGTGGCAATGCCACTGCTTGTGGGGTCACCTTGTGAGATGGATCAGAAAATTCATCTTTTTTTACCAGGTTATTTTCAGGGCAGGTCAGTTCACTTATCAGCACATTGATCTGGCTCACAGCAGGGCTCTACAAGCCATTGTGTTGACAGGCTGAGGACAAGCAGTTCCCTTCTCTGGCATTGCCTTCCAGCCCCTCATGCTGGGAGCTTCAGTGATCTCATGAGCTCCTTAGAAGCACCAACCCTCACGGGGAGTGCAAATAGCAAGGGATGAAGCCTTTGCAAAATGCAGGACCTATTTGTGCTTAGTTATTCCAAGTCACACTCTGTGGCTGATTTCCAGTCTGCAGGAGACGTGGGAGAGAAGGCTTGAAAGCAGCGTGGGCTCTAGGTGGAACAAGATAATCCGAGACAACCTGCTATCTCCACTGTCTGTCACAAAAGGCCCCATTTGTTTCAGATTTTATACTTCCTACAAGCAGTGTCTTCATCAAACTCAGCTACACAGATTTTAGGATCCCAGTATGAGGAATTTAACAGTTTCTCCTTCCCTCCGCTGTACATGTTCTGTGTCTCAGCTTGCATAAAAGCTGTAGGGAAGAAAAAGCAAAACTGTCCCATCTCCACCATCTCACGTGTTTAGACCACAGCATACAAGATACCAAACATCATCACGAAATTTCGTGCCAAGAATCAAAATCTTCTTACTCATATTGAAGGTAAAAACAGTCAGAAATCAAAGATTTTTTGTTTGTTTGTTTTGATTTCTAAGTCAACTACCTGAAAACTTCCATTCTCACCTACATGGCAGATTTACAGCAACCTCTATTCCTGATTTGTACCCCTGGGCTCACTGTGAGCAAGGGCCCAACTCCTTGACCAGCAGTAATTTTCAGGACAAGCAGCTCCACAGCTGTGCTCCTCTAAATTTGGGTAGTTTGACAGATCACTGTAAACCTGTTCTACATATAACAAGTTACAGTGAATTATATAACACCTTGTTGTAAGAAAGCCTTGATTCTCTGGAATAAAATTAAAATAAACCAATTTACAAAGCAGGAGTAAAGGGTTAAGAAGTTCCTGTCAGACATTTGCCCAATCCTGGTTTAGAAACTTCCACAGAAGGAGATCTGACAACCTTTGCAGGCAATCTAGCCCAGCTGCTAGAGCTGGAAAGTTAAATTTCCAAGCTCATTATTCTATGCCTTGTCTACATCAAGACCTAAGGATAGTTTTCCCCTTTGCAATTACTCTTTGGATAAATAAAAACTGTCACTGTGTGTCCTTGTAAGGGCAGGCATTAAACAATACCTGGTTTAACACTTTAAAAATTAATTTTCCATCCATGGAGTAAGATTCATTCTCAGACTTAATAGATGTTATTTTTTGGAGGCAGTTTCTATTTCTCTCCCTTATTAGGTACAGATAAAATTGTCTACATTGTATTTAATGGTGTGCTGCACTCTGAGTGTGTTTATTCTTTCTAAATTATGTTGCTCTCTGACATTGATTGGTGATACAACATGATGCCTTCCTGTTTTCTGCTTTTGTTTATCTGTCCTGTGTATTCCTGGGTTTTTGGGAACAGTAATGGTTTAGCAGCCTTGGTATTATTTTCACTAGAGTTTTTCAGCCACCTAAAGTCAGCTTGTCCCCATTTACTGGAGGCAAAAAATCATAAAATGAAAGGTCAACAAATTAGACTTAAAGAAAATACGCAGAAAGCGATTTTCTGCCCTTAAGAATATAACCTGTATTATAAATAAGTAAATATGGAATTATAAACAACATGAAAAATAAAGCAATTAGGACAAACACAGATGTAGTGACTTTGGAAGCTGCCAGACATGAGGAGGGCAAGTCACTCTCTGAATCCAGAGGTTGTGCCACCATTCCCTCAGGGTTTTTCCTCCTTTAAAGGACAAATTCTACAGGGCAAGTAAAACCCAACCACTGCCTCTGTTCAGACAGATTTTTCATCTGAAGTCCCCACCAAGGTGACCAATTAATGTTAATCCAGAAGGCATTTTGTGTGATCAACCATTAGCGATGCAATCAACCCATTCATGGCCATCTACTGCCAACACATTTGGGTCATTATGAAGATGGATCATTTTGAGCTGCTAGTTAAAGGTAAAAAGCTTCTTATCCCACTCCCATAATCATCCAGACTGTGTTAGATGTAATTACTGCTGGGCGATAAGGGAGGCTAAGGAGAGGGACAGACTGAAATATGTCCTCAAGAGCCTTAACTGTTGTGGATCTTAATTCCTTAAAGCTCCTTATCAGTCTAAAAATATTAGCTTTGCCACCAAAGGTGGGACTCATTTGGTGAAACACAGTCAAAGCCATCCTGGACACCTTTGGAAGTCAATGGAGCTCCAGTCTGTGATGTCACTGGCTCCTAAAGCAGGCAGCCAAACCCAGACAGCAGAGTCAGGACCTGGAAATGCCAGAATTGCTCTTTTGATTATAATGGGATTTCAAAGTGACTGGATCAGAAGCAAATGTCTTTGCTTCATGAAAACAAATTCTGCCCCGTGAGCCTCCTGAGCAACTTTTCACCTCTGAGAAAATCCTTCACAGTGCAACCCTTGCACATTTTTTGCACTTAAAAGAGCTGGAATTGTGTGTGCATCTGGATGCACGTGAGCACACCAGGATAGGAGGAATGATAAATGTGCCCAGGGCTGGACACAGCAGATACCAGTGTCCCACAGGGAAGTGCATTTCTTTGCTCTATTTACTAGGAAAGCAGAAATGCTGGCAGGCTCCTTCTGCCACTAGATTTCCAAGCAGCTGCCCAATGACCATGTTAGTGGCTGGTTAGGGCACTTACAGCATTCTCTAAATGTTTAATATTTTATTCCTCCCTTGAAGCATCTGGTGTAAGTCACTTCTGGAAACAGAATGCTGGACCAGATGGAGTATTAGTCTGTGACATTCTGATCTGGTAATTCATATGTTAATTTTTATGACAATTTAGATGGGCATTGGCCACAGGGCTCAATCTGAGTCAATTTATTATAGGAAAAGAATGCCTTTCCCCCCTTTTTTCCTTTTCTATTGAAAAGCTTTTTTTTTTTTTTTTATGTTGACTTTCACAGTGCAGCACCTGGGGAGAAAAAAGAGGCATTGCAGATTTCAGAGGTGGGCTCAGATACAGAATGAAAAGGGAAGCATTTTTTACAGTTGTTATCTGCAGATTTGGCAGATGTCTTCTCAAGTTTTCAGGAGCTTAACTACTGCATGATACATACCAGTAAATGAAGTGTTTAGTGGTATTACAGTCAGCATCATATAGAGAGAGGTCTGAAGGTTCCCTTGGTAACCCCAGTTGTGGTGGCTTAGAGGGATACAGAAAAAAAAATCTATATTACAATATGCAATGAGGCGACACTTTTAGAAATGATCAATAATCCTGAGCGTATCAGAGTCCAAAAGGTGCAGCACAAATGATCATAAAGGGAACTGATTTTCACCACATTTCTGGATATCAGACTCCTTTCCATGTTACACTCAAGAATAAAGGCATCCCAAACTATCAGGAACCTTTGAAGTGCCCCTTTGAGATATAGAAGTCTATTCTAAACTGCAGAAACACAGTCAGGCTATGCTGTGCCCCCACTTAAAGACAGTTTGATTGATCAAGGTCAGCTATGAATAATGCTGACAATTTTATAGCCACATAATTTTCTCTAATTAAACCTCCAGCTTCCATCTAGGTACTTCTCCCTTATGTTGTTTTTGCTTATACATCCTTGTGATGCCAAGCTGTGAAAAATTATATGGGTCATATAATCTTGTCACTGTTCTTCCCGTACATTAACATATTAATTCCAAAAATACAGAGCAAGAATATGAACAAAAAAATTCATTACTACACTTCAGTGTGTTTAGATGTAAGTCCTTGCAGGCATTTTAGAGCTTAGCAGTGCAACAAATTATTAGTTCCTCTAAATATCTGGTTCTGGCTAAAGAAACTAATCATATAAAACTGAATCATTAGCCTTTGGCAAACTGCCGCAGTTCCTGTTAGAACAGGCTGGTACAAGATGAGAAATTGAATGAGGTGGTTTGGGTTTTTATTTTTTTTTAATTTTTTTTAATAGCACAGGAATGTAGATGATTTTTGCCCATTAATTTTTATGTACTGAATAAGGTCTGCAAACATCCAGTAAAAATAGATCTGTTGTTTTTCCAGTTGGGTTAATGAAGGATTCCTTGTCTATGTATGGCTGTTTGAAAAATACTGAGATTGCACTTAAAGCTTGATGGGAAAATTAATAAGTCATTTTTTGTTGGGGTTTTGTTCCCTTAAGTTACAGTGATGAAATGACAAAGTGGTGACTTTTCCAATGACTTTCACAGGGCTGCACCAGCAATCACACTCTCATTACTGCTTAAATGGAGTTTTCTGCATGAACCTACTCTGGGGAGAGTTTGTACCAATAAAGTTGTCTGGGGTTGGCTACAGTGGAATTTTCTCCCCATTCCTGTTACTAAGCAATAAATAGCTGGGTGATTAGAGCCATCAACTCTTATGTAAGACACAAAGTGGTGTGCTGGGCAGGGCAGGAGAAGGAAGGAGCCCTCAGTTGGAATTGGCTCTCTGCTCTCGTCGTTTGGACACTGAGAGGAGAGGCTGCTCTTTGCTTCTGGCTGGGACCAGAGGAGATCCAACTGTGCCCTGTTTTCTTCTCCTGGCTGGGTGAGCTTTGATTCAACCTCTTCTCCCACTGGGAAGTGCACATTTCCCCGGGCTGCGTTCTCTCGCAGTAGCTGCCGGGAGAGTCCGGCTGCCTCTGCCGCC
>VZRM01003040.1:380328-400969 GCA_013397955.1 Grantiella picta
TTTTGAACACTTCCAGGGATGGTGACTCCACAACTTCCCAGGGGAGCCTGTCTCAGCGGGCTCTTTCCATATCAAGGGGCATGGAAAAGTCAATTCTCGTATTTTCTGCAAAAGATGGCATGAAGTTTATGTCTGCCTCATCATGCCACCCCATATCTCCCCAAAACCACCCTTTCAGCAGCAACATTTTGCCAGTGCATAGGGAAGTAGTGATGCCTTATCCAGGCTTACCTGAGACAGAGGCCAGACAAGGTCAGGAGAATAAAAAGCAGACAAATTTATTAAAGGCCTTAGGTACATTCAGGGCAAACAAAGCCCACTACACCCAAAATGGACACTGGGTCACAAGATCTTCACATTTTATTAGTTCTGTCTTATTAACCTGTTGGGCCTCAATTCTCCAATTACACCTTCAGGTGACGATGTCAACCACCCCAAGCTTGCTCCCCACAATTCACTGTTGTTTACATATTTTGGGGCTCTGAGGCAGCAAAAGTGTCCTTGGATTTCCACTCAGAGGAATTGTTTTGGCTAAAGGTGTTGGGAACAGAGGTTTTTAGCATTGTATATGAAGCCTAGAACTACACCAAAGCTTACAGATACATGAAGAATAGAAGCTAAAAATCCTTAAGGCATCAGTAGAGCCAGGGCAGCAGCACAAGGCTGATGGCAGAAGACAACCTGCCAGGAGTGCTGCTCCTGAGGACATCAAAGGCCAGCCTGGGATGGGCTGGGTTCCCTCTGGAGCCACAGGATCACACAGCTGCCTCTACCTGAGCCTTCCCACAGAGCTGGGAGGAAGAGGAGGACGAGGGAGAGGAGGAGGAGAGAGAAGCAATTTATATATAGGGANCCCAATTACACTTTCAGGTGATGTCAACCATCACAAGCTTACTCCCCAAATTCACTGTTGTTTACATATTTTGGGGCTCTGAGGCAGCAAGAGTGTCCTTGGATTTCTACTCAGAAGAATTGTTTTGGTTAAAGGTGCTGGGAACAGAGGTTTTTAGCATTGTATATGAAGCCTAGAACTACACCAAAACTTACAGATACAGGAAGAATAGAAGCTAAAAATCCTTAAGGCATCAGTAGAGCCAGGGCAGCAGCACTACTGATGATGAAGGCTGATGGCAGAAGAAAACCCGCCAGGAATGCTGCTCCTGAGGACATCAAAGGCCAGCCTGGGATGGGCTGGGTTCCCTCTGGAGCCACAGGATCACACAGCTGCCTCTACCTGAGCCTTCCCACAGAGCTGGGAGGAAGAGGAGGACGAGGGAGAGGAGGAGGAGAGAGAAGCAATTTATATATAGGGATAGGAAGGCAAGCCTGGAGCTGAAAGATACGGGATAAGAAAAATCCTCTCAAAGCACATCTGAAAAGATTGAAGGCCACGGAAGAAAGAAACAGAGAATCTCAAGGAAACAGTGATAAAGCAGCCTGGTGAGAAGGATGTGAATAAAAGAAGGTTACAGGAGCAGGAGGTTGCTGAAAGGCAAAGAGAGGTGCCAAGAGGAAAGGTACCCAGTCCTGACAAAGTGAGGATAGACAGAAGAAATGTTATCTGGGGCAGATTAACTCCCAGAATAGAATATGGTCTTCTCCCCTATTTGGAGTAGGAAACGACAATTCCTATCTATAGACAAGTTTTAACAACTTCCACATTTTTTCCTTTTTTTCACCCTGCCGCCTTCACTAAAACCTTCAACTCTCTGAAGTCACATTAAGCAAGTTCTAATATTCTCATGGAAAATTCATCATTTGTCCGTGGGGTAATGCACATTTGTGACATTACCTTCACCTGCAGGCTGGTGTGAGAGACATTTGTGTGAGATGAGATATATCCTCTGAGCTGAAGTGCTTGTGAAGGTCATCAAAGATCAAGGAGCAATATATTAGTTAGAAAGGCCTGGTTTGGAAGAGTTCTGGCTCTTTTGTTAAAACAGATGATTTTTCTGAACTGATTTCTGAAAGGAATAAGGCTTTGAGAAAATCATTAATTTCATCCTGACTACAATGGACAATAAGGGAAAGGAAGAAGGAAAAAGCAGCGTCCTGCTGAGTTCTCTGAAAAGGTTCACATCTCATTTTTCTTAAAAGATACTATCAGCAGCATTACTGGGCAATTTTGCCCACTTCTGTTGATTTTTACGGGTGTCTATATTTGGATCTATTCAATAATCAATCTATTCAATAAATAAGCAGAATGATTAAAAAGTTCCTTGTTGGATTCCCCGGTCTGTTTGTTACTTTGAAGATTCCTCTCTTCTGTTACTACTGGAATTAAGTGAACAAGTACAAGAGTTTGGGAGCCTCTTGTGTGTCTATTAGAGGGAAAGTTGAGGTGGTATCCCCAATCTAGGCAAGATTCAGTGAGAAAGAGGACCCAAAGAGAGATCAGTTTTGTAATTGGAAACTCTATGCCACATTGCTCTCTCCCCATAAGCAATGAGTTTTGGAATGGCTCAAAAAATCCAGGAACATCTGTGCTTTATTTAAGCTCCTAATTTATAATGCATGCAAATATGTGCTTTTTAGGTCTGGCTGCATCCATCAGACCCCAGTGAGGACCCTGGGGCTGCCCTCACACCTGAAGTGTTTCTCCCATCCTTTGAGAAGGAAATGAAACTTTTCACTAAAACGGGCTGATGAAGAAAATAGCCTATTTTGAAAATACGGATAGTCAAGAGGAAAATCAGGCCAAACATATTCACGTTTTTTCAGAAGAACTGTGTTAATGTAACACTTCCAGTAATATTAAAAGAAGGGAAAATATGACAGAGCAGCAAAACTTGATGAGTTGATATTAATGGCCCTACCTCATGTAATGATCAGAGGGAACAGTCTAGATGAGGAGACCTATAAAGTCTTTGAGAATAAGCAATACTTCCTTGTGAGAGTGAGAGGTTCAATTAAATAACCTGAGTGAGTTTTTGGAAGTTTGGCCAAGGCAGCTTATCTATGGGAGACTGCTTCTGAAATGAGCCTCGAGGCCCCAGTGGAATATGCTTGGCTAAAAGGTAGCAAATTCCATCAAAATCATTAATGATGTTACTTTCTGAATTCTGGAGTGCAGGGGATAGCCCTGGGCTCAGGAGGGCCAGCGGTGAGATTAGCTGAAATAAAGTACTGAGCCTGTCAGAGCTCAGTCAGGCTTCTAAGAATAGCGCTCAATGTTTTATTCATATGGGTAAATTACTTAATTTCAAGTCCCCTCATGGTGTTCAGCTTCCAGCAAGGCTGGGATTGGCCTTCTGCCATGAAAATGACCCTTGTCTTGACTCAGGCACAGAAGACTCAGGAAGAAAGCAGTGAGAAGCACCTCTGAAGGGAAGCTGAGGCAGAAGCGACTGCAGAGGGAATGACAGCAGAGAGTGCAGGATAACCATTTGCTGTCCTTTCAACAGTGACCCCTTAAGAACACTTATTTATTCAAAAAATGGGTAACTTTTTTGAACATTCGGGATCTACCCTTTCCTTTTTTTTCCCCCTGATGTTCAGGTATTAATTTCCTGTGAATACTTGATACATGAGTTGGATACATTTAGTAAGTGATTTTTTTTAATCTATTTTTGAAGGTAGATACACACCTCCTCTGTCAACCTCTGTACATATCACCAGGACTCCCTTATTGTCAGTTTCTTACATATTTCACCTGACCCTCAATAAACCAAATACTATAAATTGATTGGCCCAACAGCAGATCATTGCAGACTTTGAAGGATTCTTACAAGTTTGATCTGAGGGAAGAATGGGAGAACTCATTAAACGTGCCAGGCTATAATTTATGGGTTAGACTTTAATATTAGCTATAGTTCCTTGTGTTAATATTTATCCCTTGTAGTGCAGTTTTGATAAAGTCTTTCCAATATTAATCACTAGGCCTGGACAGACAAAAGATGCTAGGGGGACTCTTTTTTTAAAATTAACTTTGATTTTTTGCTTTTAAACTTCTACATTTTGCCCTAGGACTTCCACTGTCATTAGGATGCTATTAAATTAGGGGCACAAGGCAATCTCTTTGAGGATGAAGTTTCAAAGGGCACCAGCTCTACTCTGCTTATTTTTTGCCTTTTTTTCACTAATAATTGCACAAGTGTTCTACAGCTTTGATGAAAAAATGCACATTCTCCTGTTTTCTTCAGTGTCAGAGAAGCAATCATATGAATTGATAAAAACTAATCCCTCTTAATATGGATTTAAGTATTGGAAAAGAGTGAATACTCTAAAGAAAAATGGGTCAATAAAACCTTTTTGAATGAAGAAAAGCACTAAAAAAAAAAAAAAATCAACCAGCAGAAATGAGACTGAAATAACCCTGGACCTCAACTCATCAGAGGCAAAAATATTTCCATGGTAAGAATACCCAGCATTTCAGGCTGCAGAATAACCTTCCAGTGCATTTCACACAAAACACTTCAAGATATTTACAACAGAACTGGACACAGCATTGCACAGCAGGGGATACACAAACTGGATAATCTAATAGATATTTTCCAATTCCAATGCCTGATGGTTTTGGAAAAGGAAAAAAAACAATTGTTGCAACAAATACAATAAATCTTTTACAATACCAAACAATAAAGCAGCAAGTACTAAAGGTCATGACTGTAATTAAACAGCATTATTTATTTTATTGCTAGTGCCTCATTTTCTCTTAAGTTAGATGCTAACTCAGTTAAGGCAACAGCCACACTTACCTCCAAATTTTTTTAAAATCTTTGAGAAACTTTATTGCTGGAGATTTGAGTCTCTTGCTCATGCAATGGTTAGAATTTGCACCTTTTCATACAAATATGCCAATATATAACAGCTAACGTTTTCTTGAGTCTCAAGATTAAAATGAATTTTTAATGCTTGCCTTGTTGTGTTTCTAGCTGTATTCATTCATTTTTTCAGTGTAGGCAAACTCATCTGAATCCTACCTGCTTACCAAGTCCTCAAAGCCATACTTTGTTAATGCATCACATCTACTAATAAAAGTAGAAAAACATCATGATTTCTTCTGTTTATATTCCTTCATTTTAAAAATTGGGATGGGGACAGTTTTCCACTCAATGATGTGTGAATGCTCACTAGTAGACTGTACTGTATTATTTTGTCAAATACTTCTTCTGACAATCACATTTATGCTATTATTTTTCAACATCTTGATTTCCAACTCCATATTGTTTTGGGGTTTTTTTATCCTTTGTTTCCCTAAGGTTTATTTACAGATGTAAATGGAGTTTTGCCCTCCTGCTCCAAAGGTAATTTCTGGATATGAAATTTACATCCTCAACTTCCAATTAAAGGCTGATGAAAAGTCATTAAAAATTTGCAGTGTAGAAAAGCCTGAGCTAGCGCGGAAAATAAGAAGAAAAGGAGTGGAATTGCTGGAGGCCACGCGTCCTACAATGTGAGACACATAAACCACACAGCTCCACACTGCCAAAGCACCATCCCTCTGCTCAGGCACAGCAGCAGAGCTTTGAGGAGACATCACAGGGCTGTTCCTGCCCTACATTTGGACATGGCACCTTACTCAGTCTTGCTTGTGAATTTAGCCCAGAGTTATTTACAGGTGGAGCTGATCCAAAGTGAGGATCACCAAGCAGTTCCCCACTCAGTTTAACATCCAGCAGTTTGGGCACTGAATGAGCACAGGGACTTCCTATAGATATTAGAGATCAAATTCTTCCCAGAACTGCAGTCCTGAGCCAACCTGTGAGGCAAATCATGGCCCTGTGGTCTTTTCCACAAAATACATATTTTAACTCTCCTCACAATCATCCCTTTCAAAATGTTTTCTAAGTGGTCTCCAGCCACAGGGGATTTGAGGTTTATAATCTCCATGTGTTAAAAAGCACAATTCAGCACACTTAAACACTGGATTCTCAGGAACTTGGCTGCAGGGGCAGAAAGTTGTCAGAGAGGAAGAGATCCAAAAATGTCAACAGCGATAAGTAGAGAGATGAGGCTGGAAAAATGGCAGAAACACATTCAGGCAGAGCAGCCTTGGAGGCAGACAAAGCTGGGGATGGAGCCCCAGGTTACAGTTCTACTACAGCCTCTCAGGGTGACCTCAGACAATTTTCTATTTACTTTATGGGACAAAAAGGACTATTTTATAGGAAAAAGGAAAAAATCTTACACTGCCATGGGTTTGGGGTGGATAAGGCACTGTGATACTCCGTTCCACCCCAGACATGGAATTTGGAATTCCTGGTAGTTGTTAGCTGAGCTCCTTGTAGGCCAGACAGGAGAATTGTTCACTTCCCAGCACAGCAGAGATAGTAGCATTACACAGCTTTTAGTTACATCGAGAACTGCAAATATGATGACTATTATTCTAAGCTATAGAAAAGCCTCCCCTATTTCAAATGTTTATCTCAGCTAAACAGAATGCTTTGAAGAATTTGAATCCCCATCTCTCAGCTAAACTGTGCAGATTTTCAAAGACATCCATGGACTCAGGAAAGGGGAGAAAATGACAGATATGAGCCTCCTCTCTGCTTTTCAACATTCACCCTGTGCAATAGATTTAAACAAGTTGCAGGATCCAGGACAGCTGAAGAGTTCAAGTTTTTGCAACTTGAAATTCCAGTGCATTGCCCTTCTATCTCCTATCTGCATTTCAAATTGTATTTACCAAGTACTTCAAATTTTTCTTTGTAACAGGTTATTAATCTGACTCATGATTTTGCAATACTTGTGCATTCAAATTCCTGCATAGTTTAGCAGATACATCTGACCTTGCTATTATCCTTCCTTTAAGAGATTTATACAGCATTCCTGCTTTGGAAAGATCATTAATTAGCATGCCAATAGAAAAAATGAAATTGCCTGCCATCTCCTATGTAAATGCTTTCCCATCTGTTCCTTTCTCATTTCCCCTGCACAGACTCTACCAAAGGTAGCTTTAGTTTTTATGCTGCTCTTAGAAAATAGCGCATTCATTGTTTTGCAATTTAAATCTGTTAAATTGTGTTGCATTGTGAAATGTGGCTCTATTAAAGTAATGTATGGATTCATGCAGTCTCTAAGAATCTGAGCAAACTTCCAGCAAATTTGGTGGATGTCCTTTCATTAGTACTTATTAATTCAGCTTTAGGTCTAAAGAATCAAGGTTTTATATTTTTGCATTCAATACTGCTAATAATAACTGTTGATAAAAAATCTATTTATTAATTTATAACTAATTATAGCAGTATTCCTGTAACAGCCCAGTGAACTCTGCTGGGTTTCTGAATTTGGAAGCTCAAGGTTTTATCTGACTGCCCCTCACTTCCCACCTGGGCAATGAAGCCTTGCATGATGACCCCTGCAGGTTGCAGTGTAATTGTGTGCTGTGTCTTTGCTTTATTTTTCCTCTTTATTGCAAGTTGAAAAGAGTTTCCTGCTCTCTTCTGTTCAACAAAGTTTTGCACCACATTTCCAATGAATTTTCTGGACATGGAATTTTAAAAAGTAATTAGCCAAATATATTACTAAGTTATCTTACTCATAAATATCAAATAGCAACATAAAAGAGGCATATGCTGTTGTGGTTCTCCAACTGGGTGCCAGATGGCAATACGAAGATTCAGACAGAATCTCTGTGAGAGTCAGTTGGGAATAAACTACATTTCCAATAACTTTTTCTTTGTAGTAGGAAACACAATTTCCAGGAAAATCAGCATTTTCCATGTGTCTTTCGGCTCATGTATTTCAGTTTTTCATGACTGCAGTACTGAAATAATGGTATCCCAGTGCTGTGTGGGGTCAATCTACCAGCACTCCCAGCTGGCACAACCTCTGTGTGTCCTGGATGCACCAAGGATGTGTCTGGGTGTGGATTAAGCACAGAACCCTGTACAGCAACATGTTTGAATGCACCCATTGTAATTCGCTCAAGCATCTGAAACAAAGCTGCTTTAAGGGCTCTGAGATATTTCCCTCCAGCCAAACAACATGTCTTGCTTAGTCAAATCAGAGATATCAGAGATTCTGATTTTCTCACCAAGTGTATACCACTGCTGAGGGAATGGGAAGATTCTCTGGTGTTTATACCTCTAAATAAGACAGGCTGTCTTCTTGGATGACAAATTGCAAGTATTGCAGGGTTTGACCCAGAGACAGGCGAAATAAAAGAGGGAAAAAAAGAAGTTACATGATCCTATGGTCTTTTGTGAATTCAAATCTTATAAAGTATAGGAACTTGTAAAGCACTACACCTCGAAATAAGTTAAAAACAGGAGCTACAAGGTTCCAGGAACCTGCAAGGAAAGGCAATGTTTTTTTAATGAGGTTTATTGAGCTTATTCTAGGGTGACATGTGGAAAACACAGTGACAAGACTCCCAAGCTTTGATCATAAATGTGACACCTCCTGGCCAGACAGCTTATCTTGTCTGGTAGCTGGCTCATTAGGTGACTCACTACCACACTGTCTGAACCCAGATTTAAATTCTTAAAATCATTGGCCAAAGTTATGGATTTGGATTGTTTTGTAACTTCAGCACAGCATGATCTCTTCATGTATTAACAGCAGCTCAATGATTTTGAATTTTCTGCCATTTGGAACTCGCTGCACAGTTTGTGCATTGCTTTGTTTGCATTTCCCTGTGCAATGTCTGTTTCTCCTTGCAGGTATCATCTTCCCAAAAGTTTAATATCTCATTCAAGTTCATTTTTAACTTCTTTAAAGCTTTCTTTTCCAGACTGAAGAGGGGAGCTCTGCCAGCTCCACACACAAACAATGGCACACCAGGTTTCTCCTCTTTCTCATCAGTGTTACAAGGAAGGTACTTTCTGCTGCTATTCATTGTCATTGCTTTCCTTGAGTGTTTAACCACTTCCATTTCCTTTTCTCCCCTGCACAGACACAGTGTTTTGTTTTGAATAAGAAAGCCCAGCAGAGAGTCTTCGTTAGTTCAAAAATATTTCAAAAAAGGGCCTTATATTTTAACTTCAGTCGCTCCAGCAAAAGGCAACACTGGGAACTTCAAGGAAGAAGTACCTATTTAAGTTCTTAAGAATAACCTTCATCTAATATTACATCCCATTTCTTCCTATCAAAGCAAAGAAGAAAACATTTTCGTTTTGCAGGGAACAGATTATGTTTTTATGATAAGCTCATTAGAAAATGTGTCTGCTCTTCTAGAATAGTTTTGTTCTGCATATCCTTGATTTCCTGAAGTCCTTTACTTGGAGACCAGAGAAAATCTGACGTGCCAAACTTTCTGAGCTGGCTGCAGCCATGACATTCCACTGATTCTCTGCACCATGCACAGCATGGCTGAACATTCATTCTGCCTTCAGAGGTGCAAATGAGTTGGGACATCACTCTTTACCATACCAGTTAAATCTTCACCATCCTTTTCACCCGCAAATACACAAGCCTTCAGTAGCTTTGGACTCTGGAGTCCTCTACACCGCAAAGCAGCCTACTTTCAACACCCTGGTCTCAACAAATAAAACAAAGAGGGATGGAGTTATTGATCTTTCAAAGTAGGAAACTGATTAGTCAGACGTGCCAAAGAACAGGGAACATGAAGTAATCTCAGATGGTGTCAACAGAGCCTCCAGAATATCTCTGGAATCTCAGCAGTGGTGATCAGAACACATCATGTCTCACCGTGAGCCCATCCGTTCAGCTCCCAGGAGACACCAGAGCAGCCTGGAGGGAGACACAGGATCTGTAACACTGCTACAGCAGAAGGAGGATGTTATGTGGTGTTTTGGGCCATCTGCTCTCCTAGGTTGTTCTCTGTGTGTCTCATGAAGACACAACAAAGCATTCAGGTTACCAGAGTAGCAGAGTGTCACCTTTCCTTCAAAACTGCACAGTGATTTTACAGAAGTCAGGAGTAAAATTGAGTTCTTCTGGATATTTTTTATTCATATAAAAATAGCACTATATAGTGTCTCGTACAAATAAATTGCATATTTTATACCTTGTAGTTATATTTTATAGTTGATTTCTTGTTTGTCTTAGCAAGTGTTTGCATTTGAAGCAAAAGGTTCAATTTCCAGAGCGACACAGCCCAAGCACCAGCCTGACTCTTTAGCTGAATGTGACTTCAGCACATGCACACAAGGAAGCCAAGACCATTTGGGCTGACACCAGAGGCTGAACTGCAGCATCCAGGAGCTGAGAACTTCCCTGGAGTTGATGCATGCTCTCCACGTCAGAGAGCATCCTTCAGCACACGTGTGTGTGGCTGAGCAGAGAGGAGGACACATTATCATCTCTGACTCATCCATGACAGCAACAGACACCAAAAAGTTTTCCTTCTTTCCTTCCTGTGTCTCTGATAATTCTCCACATTGAAATATATTGAGGAAAGAGTAGGAATTATCTCTACTTTTCTCTAAGAGTCTGGAGATGCAGCCACAGTGGCCAAGAAGTGAGTTTTAAGCTAGAGCTGAAAGCCATAGCTGAGAGAGGACACTGCAAGGGGCATTCACTGCAGGTGCCTCAGGAGAGTCTGTAAAATCCAGCATTGTGCAGTGGGAATGCCAGGCAATCCCGTAGATAACTGGAGGCATGCAGAGGGAATGCAGCAAGGAAAGATAGGTTTCCCTCCCCAGATGCCAGTGGTCCCAGACCCTGTGTGCATCAACAGACTCTGCAAAACCTCATCCTCACTCCCAGTGCTTGTCTGAAGGTTTGGCTGCCCCCAGGCCAACTCAGATGAGCCATGGCTACAGTCTGGGACCGGGCTACTGGGAAAGGCTGTGGGAGACACTCTGGGAGATGCTCCATCAGGGCTGACCCCTTCCCCTGGGAGCTGCCCGTGCTCCAGCCCTTGCCCCAGGTCCTTGCTGAGTGATGCTCTATCTCTGCCTGAGCCCAGCCATGGGCTCTGTTGGTCCCAACCTGCTGATTTGAACTCTGGCTTGCTGTGGGCCTCTCTTATCCTACAGATATGTCTGGAGACCTGTCCTGTTGGCAGAGCCTGGCTGCCATCCCTGGGCCAGCTCTGCTTGCCTCGCTCTGCCCTGCTCACCCCACTGACTCGCAGCTCCTGGATGACTTTCCCTCGCTGAGCAAACCCACTTTGGCTTCTCCCCAACACTCCCTCTCCAACAGAATCCCACAGCTCCAAACAAGGGATGCATCACTTCAGGATGGATTCAGAAATTATCTAATAATGCATAAAAATAGCTTCTGTATCTCAAAAGTGCATTTCTAGAATTCCCAAGCACCTACCAATTCAAATGGCCATCTACATAAGTACCATAGGGTAGTGAGACATAAAACCACTTAGAATTTTTTTCCTGCATTCAAAACTACCTCAGAGGCTTTAGAAATTCACCTGCCTGCCTCACATTCAAAGAAAATAATCTCACAGGTTTAAACATTGTATTTAAACTGAGAATTCAGTTTTATTTCCCCTTTGAATGGAAACAATAGATGCCAGAGGAAGGAGCATGTGAATGTCATATCACAAACCCTCCTCCTGCCTTCATTTCAAGGACAACCAGAAACAGCTTGGTCCCTTGCTGACCTCAATACTCACAGTCTGAAAAGAACAATCACAGCCCTCAAACTGGACTAAACAGCTGAGTAACAAAGAACCTTGAAAGTAAAAAAATCAAACTCTTTTTCATAATGGCCACATGCAAATCAAAAGTCTTTGATACTCATGGTGATGTTTAAATTCACTTAAGCATTGTGGAGATCAAATTTCAAGTTCCATGAGTGGGAAATACTAAAAAAGTGCTCAACATCACCTCATTATCGCTGAATCCCTACATCTCCCAAGACTCAGTGTCCACTTCATTGCAGAGCTGCACTGAATATGGGATGCGGGGGCTCAGTCCACCCTAAGTCCACCACCAGAAAAGCTGCTGGTTTTAAACTGAACTGACTTCAGGAAATAGTTTCCCTTGAATCAACAGTGCCTAAGAAAAGTAAAGAACTAAATACAGAACTGGTAGGGTCCTACATAAACAACTGTATCCTTCAGATGCTCCAGGGCAGACACTTTTCTTGTTCTTAACATTTTTTAATATGCAAATGTGCTATTATTTAGCAGACTGATAGTTCCGCAAACAAGCTACTCATCCAAAAAAATGCAATTACTTACAGAAAGGATAATTAATGATCGTTATAATTTTGCCCACAGCCCTTTCTGAAATTAGAGCCTGTGGACTAGTTGTCATGTAAATATCTACCAGGAGGCACTACTTGCCATTAAGTCTTACCATTAAAATAAAATAAAAAATCAGAGAGAGGACTAGAGAAGAACAAAGGGACATGCAGAAAAGTGACTTCCCAAGGATAGCTGCAGAGCACATACCTCCTGCAACATAAAACTTCATCTTCGCTGCAGCCTTCCCTCATACTGTGTGTAAATACAGACTCTGCATTTTGAGCAGTTGTTTCATTCTAACATCATTATTGGTAACTGTTGAGAAGCCAAGAGCACAATCTGTTCCTACTGAACTTTCCTTAATTATCGCTAGATGTAGTCTTAATGGATTGCCTGGAAGTGTCAGTAAAAATGAGAGAAAGGACTGTGGTTCAGTGAGGTTAAATTAAAATCAAGGCCTTTATAAAGGATCTGAAAGACAGAAAGGTTCCCTCTTTCCTGGTTTTACACTTTTTTCATTAGCATTAAACATGGCTTACAAAAGCATCTTGCACCACCTTTGAGTTCCTCGTTCACTCACTCTTCAGGCTGAACTGAGCTGGTGACAGAGGCAGTGAGCACAACAGAAATCCAGTCACCACTTACCAGGGCAATTTAAGGATGAGCAGGAGTTTCCACTCTCTCCAAAAGCCTTCCAAGCCTCACAATTTAAAGTCTGAGAAGCAGCCACAATGATGCATGCACGGAGCAGCAGGATGGCAGTGCCCGCTTGCTTGCAAAAGTGGGGGAAAAAGGATGAAGAAAGAGGATTTCTGAGGAGAAGCAGAACTGTGACTAATGGAGGCTAAGAGATCCAAAAGTGTGGAGTCGTGCTGTGGAGTCAGTAATTCTCAATCATCTGCAGACACTTTTATAGCTAGAAAAATACATCCTAAACAGGTTAAACTACCCACTGCGACAAAAGCAGGCGCTGCTTGAAACAGGGATGGCTCATTTTCTCTGTTATACCTGTTACTTTCACTGGAGTCTAGTCAGTATTTAATAGTCTACCAAACAGGGCAGAAAGAATGCTCTCCTGTTTCATGTCCCTAGGCAGAGCTGTGATTAGTGACGTTTTCAGGTTGTTGTCACATTTATTTCATTAGTATGAAATAGTGTTGCAACTCTCATTTGGAGGTGCTGCTTCTAGCTGCAAGGGCTGTAAAAAAACCTAAAATGTGTCAGCTAAGCAAAAACACCGAATTCATCCTCAATGTGTAAGATGTCTGTGAGAATAGAGTGGGGGGAAGAGCAATATCTGTTCTGGTCCCCTCAACAGATTCTCAGCCATGAGATTTAAATAAATCCTTAACTGGGACAATCACTTCATTAACTGTTTCACTTTTGATGAATTTTACATTAAACAGGCAAGTGTAATTACCATAGAGTACCCAAATCTCTCACACGCATTTTATAGGCCAAATACCCTATTTATTGCCACTTCCACCGTGACAACTTCCACAAGGCTATAATGAACTGCATCTGCAGAATCTTGTGAAATGCTAAAAACAGATAAAAAAAAGGTAGAGAGGATTATGCAGCATTTAGGGTGGGATTGGCCTTGCAGAGGAATACCTGAGTGTGACCACAAAAACCACATCTCCAAGTTCCCACTACAGACCACGGAGATCCAGTCAATGCAGTTAATGAAGTTCCAGGCACAGTTCAATTGATGAGGCATAGATTTCTGTCTTAGGGTGATCTGAATTCTTCTGACTTGACTAATTTAATCAGCAACCTCCACTATCATGGAAACTTAGTGGGTTGGCTCAGGGTTTAGATGGCTACAGTTTAGATTTCATCCTTAGAGTTTGTTTCAGTTGCCTAAAGGCAGATAATGACACCATCCAACGAGGTACCAGCAGTGCTCCAGCTGCCTCCTCTGAAGGGCTTTTTTTTTGGAAGATGGCCTTTATTATTCACTTGCACTGTTTAAATATCCTATGACAGCTCTAGTACCTTAGTATCAAACTCATCTGTTTGCTATTTAGTAAAAAAAACCCAAAAAAAACAAACAAAAAAACCCAAACAAACAAAAAAAAACCCAAAAAAAAAAAAAACACCCAAAACTTTTTTCATCAATCTTGGAGTTGTAGTCAAATGTTCTCCACAGGGTGGAGTAAAACCAAAACTTCTACCCTGAAATTTTTGGTCTAGTTTACCTGTGAAGCACAAGCCAGTGCCAGGGAGCATTGATGGCAGGACTCACTGACTGAGCCACCAAAAAAGTGTGTAACAGAACTACTTTATATTGCACCAGTTTTGTATCTGTTTTATCTTTTTGTCTTGTTTTATAATTTGTGCCTCTCACCTTTGTGAGATGGCTGTGCTGTTTTCTTTGTGTGAGTAGAATTATGATTTATTATGGAAAGATCTATGTAAGTGACTCTCAAACTACCATCTGAACTGTACAAATGTTCTCACAAGTACTGCTACATGCTTCGCCATAAAATCTCAGAATCTGTCAGATTTAAGGTTGTTGAGAGGCTTCGATTAGAGAAGTATGGTTTGCCAGTGATCCCTAAGTTTGGAAACTGCTGCTCTTTCTTAATTCTTAAAGAAAATAATAAAATTGGGGGTGGGGGGGAGAATCTCCTTGCTATGTTTGCCCAGCAACTGAGGAAGAGAATTGGGCTTTTTTAAAGATCTGGATTTCTATGGATGCTGCTCTACATCAAGAATGAATTAGGTAATATGGTAACCTCAATGGTCAAGGAAAATGCATGGATGAAAGCCCACTGATTATGAATGTTAAAAAGGGTAGATTCATCAAAAGACCTATTGAATGCCTGTCAGGAATAGTACCCATTCACAGAATGGTGAGTTTTTCTGAGTTTTACTGTTTTAACTGTATTCTCTAGGTAGTGCTCTGGTCTGTTTTTTCTTGAAACCTCCATAGATAAAACACATTTTATCTGGTTGCAATGACATTGTTGCTCTTTATCTCTCTGCTTAGTCTGGAGATGTGCCAAAGAAATGTCACTACATCATTTGCAGTGATGTATGGTCATATAAACTCCAGTGTCCTGAAGCTTATCCTTTACAATTTTATATGCAGACATTAAGGACTCCTGAAAGAAACAGCAATCAGTGCCTACATTTCTGAAAAACTGGCATCTTTTTCTGGGTCTATTTGGTCCATTGCTTTATTTGAACTTGTTACTTCTGAAAAAAATCTGACCTTCTGTAGCTCCCCTTGGGCCTGAGAATCAGAGGTTATTTTAAAATCCACTTCTTGTCTTTCTGCAGAACAAGTAATGCTGTGCTTATATTTGTTTGCTTAATTGAGATCTGGAGATCAAATACACAAAGACTGGAAAGACACATTTGCTTTTTCCAATAAAAATGGAGAAAAATTAAACTTCTGGAAAAAATGAATAAAATTCAAATTTCTCAGCTAATTGGTTGATTTATATTTACAGACCTACTGTCAAGGGCTGCTGACTGTATGTTTTTTTTTTTTCTCCTGAGCAGTGTCTAATTTCTTCTGAGGGATTTCCAGGATCAGAAGTTACCACCTGGGTGGAAGCAGGCTGCAAACTCATGCTGTTTGTAGCTGGTAGGGGTCAGATTAACCTCAGTGTGTTCTACATTACTCTGTTGCATTAGGCATATAGAAAATGCTAGAAACACATAAATCAGTATCTGTGTAAAGAAATGCCACCAAAATATACTCCATCTCTAGCAGTGCAAAGAGTATAACCCACTTTTAGTTTTGTTAGAGTTATCACTTTGAAAAAAGGTCTACAGGAACAAATCACTTTGATAGCAGCATTTTCTATATCCTAACAATCCCATCAAGAGCCCGTCAAGAAGAAAGGCATCACTTGAAAACAGATGAAAGCATGATAAATAACTTTGACTTTCTCATAAATTTTTATGCTTAGCATAAAAAGTACCAGAACTGTCACAAAAATATTTTGGAAAACCATTATACCCATTCAATTTAATTAAATGGCTAACATAATTGAGAGAATTCACTGCCTAGTTCCAGATGGTATGTGAAATGTATTGGCTTTTATATTAGAAAGTGATTGTTAAACTATACTGATTTTAATGAAGCCTTCAGATATGTAAAATACTTTAAAAATAGTATTGCTAGTAATTTTGGATCTTTTCTATAAAGATAATCTAATTCACATGAGAAAAGAATAAAGTCAAAAGTCTACCAGCCTTAAAAATCCCAACTCAGTCAAATATAGTAAATACAAACAAAAAGCTTAATCAGAGATTATTTTTCTTTGTAGTCTGAATTGAGGTGGTAACTCTCTAAAGAAAGCAACTGAGGAAACAGCTACTTCCCCCCAGCCTGAGCACTGATGGATGGTGATTCCAGAAGCCCTTTTCTGGCCATCAGTTTTTCCTGTGGGCAGAGGGGCTGGATGAGAGCCAGGCTGAGGAGACACAGCTTGGACGAGATGATTCCCTGATCTTCAGCCACAGCAAAATGTTCTCTGAACAACCCCAGGGAGATGTTCTCTGATCTGACAAACTGCGTGTGCAGTGTTTAGCTTAGGTTTACATGGGAAGATACACGAAGTGAAGACTGAATACTTCACTGCTAGAAAATTCCTGGCACGCTCTGGAAAGCTACGAAATAACATTGAATTTGCCGCAAGGACAGTTTGATCCTTCATTTTCTTTCGTCTCCTCTGTGGAGAGGGAGTTGTTGTGTCACTTATATGATGCTGTCCTCCGTCTCCTGGCAATGTCACTTGTCCTGCTGCACCTCTTCTAGCGTGGGGAACAAAGTTAATCAGTTTACTCATAAAGGGGATCAGGCTGGAGGAGGTGGCCAGACTCACCAGTGAGGGCAGAGGTAATAAATGATCTGGGATATCAGAGATAGAAACAACTCCATGGCTGATGAAGGCAGAGCTTCAAAAGGGGAAAAGCTTGAGCTCTCCACCTCCTCATCCCTGATGTGATGGGTAGGCTTTTCCCAGAGCCACAGCTTCTCTGCAGCTCCCCAAATGTGGCATCTGACATGGACAGAGCAAATGCCCAGATCCACATGTGGCCACAGTGGGGTGGAAACAAGGCTAAAAATCCCACAGCTCCTCCAGGAAGTCTGTGCCTGGTTGCTAAGGACTGTCATCAGATGGTGGAAGGACACCAAGGGTGGGATTCAACTTGCAAATTAAAATACCTAAAATTAAGGACCTATATTAACTGTAAAATCATCTTTATTTCTCTCAGCACAATTGGCTAGATATTCACAGGATGTAATGGGAGTTTAGACAGCTCTGCAGACACTGATATTTATGTGTCTTAATCTGTGAATTTAACCCCCTTCTAGCACCTAATAATATTACCCAATGGGTTGACACATTTGGCATGGAGTGGCTTTCAGAACATGCATCCAGGAAGACTGCAATGACCAGAGAACTACCCTATTTCCCAATCCTTATTAAAATTTGGTAAGAAAATAGAAAAAAATAAATGGTATTTAAAAAGACAGTAGATTTTTTGTCCATCCACAACACCATGTTGGAAGGATATATGATCATACTTAGTCCAAGTCCTACAAACCAGAATTACCTGCTTACGATTTCTTTTTCTAAAACTTCAGCACTTAGGCCACTGCAAAGGAGTTATGCTGTATTTGTATTTCAATTCCTTAATTTTGTTTTCCCCTGTATGTTTTAAAATCTGTTTTGCAAGTCATTGGGGTGACTACAAGGATGTCAGGTGAAAGAATAATGACCTTTGCATGCAGGAATTTAGATGGGATAGTCCTTTCTTCCCCTAACATCTATAAATGTGGTTATATTCACGGTGAATCATATGGTCAGCTACAGCTTGGAGAAGCCAAAAGTTGACATACTGTTTGAGACTTATAAAATCACTTGACTTTGAGGTTACTTCTTTTCTATGTAATTGGATCTAAGGTGTTTCCTCTTATCTTCCCAAATCCCTCCGTTTACTTTCAGTACAATCTACATCTGCAAGCTGCAAAATGGATTTGATGCTGATGTACCATTTTTGACAGAAAATCTCCTGTCCCACTTCTCAGACATCCTTACAGAAATGAAAAAGGAATATTCAGAGAATGCCTTAAATCAACAGGATTAAGGACTGTCAAGTGCACTGCTTAGTCCTATCTACGTGCTAAGGATTTTATTGTACTTTCATGAGAATATTTGCACTGGCAGTTAGGGATGTCTCTAGGGTTTAGCTTATTTTTTCTCTTTAATAATAGCTAGAGAGGTAAAAGAGCTGCCAGTTGGGATAAGAAATTGAACTCCTGCCTCCCCAGCTCTCTGCTGTCAGTTTAATTGAGTTCATTGCATAACCTTTAATATGACATCCTTTACACTCAGCAGTGCATTATTTTACTAACCCTTGAATTATCAGTGTGTACAAGTGCTGATGACTTGGACATCATGACCAGGAATCAGTGCTCCCTGGGAAATCAACCACAGTGCAGGGAGATCTGTGACTTGGAGAGGCTGGAAGGTGGCAAGGTGGCAAGGTGAAGCAGGGAAGGAACTTGACTTCTGGGGATAGATGAGCCAAAGGAGGCAGTGGATATCAAGAGAGAAAAAAAGCCTGACAGCCACCAGGGAAGAATAAACACTGAAAAACTGGGCAGCATTGGAGAAACAGGCAGAAAATAGGGAAATATAGAGAAGATATAGAAATTAAGAGTAACAACCTGATTAAAAATAAAAAAACAACAAAAACAAACCTGACAGGCACAATCATGGTGTTAATAAATCCTACTGTGTTGGTGTGGTAGAAACAGAAGGCAAATGATGCAGACTCTGCCCCAGTAAAATGAAAATCTGCATTTAATTCAGATACACAGAGAGTATGGAAAGCACCTTCTGCACATTGGTACTCTACAGTCTAAGAGTGAGTGAAGAACTAGGATTCAGAGTGGTGTCTGCTGGAAAGATACATAATATGCTAATCTTGAAACATTTCCAAAGACAAAAAACAGAAAGAAAAATCAAAGAAAAAAAAATCCACTAAAACATTTCCAATAGAGGTAGTGAGTATTTTTTAAAAATATAATTCCTGTGTTAATATCCCAGAAAAAAATAGAGATTTTTGAAAAAATCATAGTGAATCAGAAAGTTGCCCTTTTTTCTGACCTCTTCCTAATCTTCCCTTTCATTCTATCTTCCCTTCTTCCTTTCTTTCCTGCTTTTCCAATAAATGTGAAATAAGGAAAAAAGGCAAAAAACAACCTTTTATCACCTCTAGAGAGGTAATTGCAGAGACAAAAAAAAAGAAGACCAGAACAGTGGAACAAAAATGCTGTGGCAAGCTTGGAACAGACATAAAACTTTATGGCCAACTCAAGCAAAAAGGATGAGAAAAGGTGGGAAAGAGAGGGAATTTCTTCTCCACAACAAAATGCAAGTCACTTCTTTTATATGTTTCCAGCCCACATATACAATTAGTCTATTTACAGACAAAAAAAAGGCCTAACTAATTAATAAAAGATAACAAGTCTGCTAATATTTTATCTGTGTCTTATTAACATGAAGCAGTACAGTTGCAGATCTTTCAATTTACTCAACATCAAAGAGTAATTTTGAAAAGTGGATAAAGTATTCAATGGTTCTATCTCCATCCAAAAGGCCAGTTTGTTCAAGGATGAGGAATAACACACTAGAAAAATGATAGAGCTTTTATGGGAAGTAATAACAAGGAAGGATTGCATTGACTTGGCCCCATTCAGAGTCTGAGTTTTCAAGTAGTAGTACTGGGCTGTGAAAGAACAGGACAAAAAAATTCAAAAGTCTGAATCTCTGCTTAATGTTTCATACATATGGAGGAACCTGGGGGAAGGAGGATCTAACAAGATCTCCTGGCCTGCCAGTGCTTATGTCCTAATCAGAGAAAACACAGAAAGTCACCAGGAGAAATGAGAGGTCTCAGAGTCCAGCTCTCCAGGGCAGGGACCATCTGTCTGCTCTGTTTGTACAGAACCAAGCCCAGTGGGGTCTTTCTTAAAAAAAACTTTAAAAATTATATTGGCTTTTACCTGAAGGTAATTGAAAGGCTGTATTTTGGGAATACCGATGGAGGAACAGTGACCTTGGCTGCTTTATTAAGATACCATGCCCATGGGCTAATGATTCTGGCAGCCAAGATTTTCCTGGTCTGGAAACATTTGCATTTAACAGAAGGACATGCCATTTACTGGGACTTTAATGTTCTATAAGAATACAACCCAAAGCACAATGGCATTATTGTCTTTTCTAATTAAAATACCACTGTCTTTCTTGACCATGAACAAATCACAGATTTCATCCTTCTCAGCTGTTACTACCAGAGAAGGAGAGAACTAGAAGAAAATCATCAAAGAAACAAGATCTGACATCTATAAACCAGAGAAGAAAAACTGAAGTGTTGTACAGTGTGAGATGCCTTTATCTAGCTGCCAGCTTCTTTGATGAGTTCACTCAGAGCATTTACACTGAACTGGGGCTGAAGGTTTTGTTTCTTAAACATCCCCTTCACTCAAGTCAGACTGTCTCAGGGCAGCTCCCACTTGGGCTCTGTTTATTAGGGAGGGAGGGAGGGAGG
>VZRM01003040.1:401108-458056 GCA_013397955.1 Grantiella picta
AAGGAAGGAAGGAAGGAAGGAAGGAAGGAAGGAAGGAAGGAAGGAAGGAAGGTCCCACTGTCCCAATCTGGATTTATGATTAATTGCTTTTCTTCAGCAGGCAGCTGTCAGAAATGCTGTAAGGTTTATTTCAATCTCCTCCCATGGAGAATAATGCTGACCATCACTTAACCCATTCAAAGATATTAAAAACAATGGGCACTACAGCAGAGTTGGACTATAATTTAAAACCCCAAATAAGGGAGAGTTCCTCCTTCTATAGTAAATTTCCATCTTTTTAATGTTGTTTTTAAAGACGATAAAGTATCTTCAAGGCTTTGGAAAGTCACAAAGTGGAAAATATGTTGACCACCAATATAACATGGGTTACAAACATTTTTAACAGGAGGCACAAGGGTGAATTTGTCTCACCACAATTCTTGGCTTAGATGCAGTAATTATGCTGAAAGATACAAAATGTTCTCAAGAAATTTACCTTTTAAAGTGGTTTATAGGTTTTAGAGCAAACAAGTACAAAGGACCAGCTCATCCAAATTGAGTACATCCAGTCTGTTAAACAAGCCAGCTTAATTCAAGAGGCAGTGGAGCTACCCTGGTGAAGCAGATATAAATGTTGAAAAGTCCCAAATTCGACAAATCTGTCACAAGACCAGGTGTGGAGCAAGAGGGGTCAGATCCTTCTCCGAGCAGCTGTCCAGAGACAGCCCAGGCTCCTCTGGCACACACAGAAAAAAGCATTTCACAGCTCAAGTGAGGAGTCTGCCCATGGCAAAATTTGGTGTTCACTTTTTGCTTCCAAGACACACTTGTTCTTCCTCTTCAGATATTCCAGTCAGGCTGCAGGAGAAAATCTGGTAGGTCGGACTTTCTTCCAGAGGGGTCAGAGCTTTGTGCATACTGGTTGCACTTTCTTTGCACCTCTTAAAGTCAAAGTAGACAAAATAATAAGCCATCAGCAACGGCAGGCTTAAAACAGCACATCATCATGGTCTCAATGTGATTATTTAGTCAGAGAGAGGCTACCTGAACTGAGAGGTGTGCAGTGCATGAAGATGAGCCTATCACACAGTGCCTTGACCACATTTTACCCTACAGGAGCCTGCTGTATGAATTTCAGAAGCTTTGCAAATGCCTCATTCTCTGAAGTGGAACCTGCTGTGGTTTGTTGTGGTTTTCCTTGTGGTTTTCTTCTTTCAGAAGGAATTCTTTATTCTTGATTGAATAAGACTACACTGAGATTTTTAGAAAAAAATATTTTCTTACCATCAAACTATGAGGCATGAAGTATTTCATGCCTCATTTCTCCAAATTAAGTATCTGCCCTAATCTGTGCTTTAGTTACTTTCGATTTTTATTGTGCTCGTGCTCTGAATGCAAACATCAAAGGTGAGATCCATGTGTTTCTAACAGTGCTGCAACCATTTCTGTACCCTCACCATGAAGTGTTATGCAAAAATGGTCTAGGAATGCTCCACAGTAAGAATGACAAACCTCAAGTGATAAAACAAACAGAAATGAAGGAAAATCGTTCCTATTTTAGAGGAAGCACAAAGTACTCATTTTGCTCAGACCACCATGAGAATTTCATGGTTTAAGTATGAACTTCCAAGTCCGAACCAAGAAAATACTCTTCCTCATTCCACCTTTTCTTAAGCTTTCTCCACTTAGTTTCTGCAGAAAAATATGAGGTGCAACAGTCAAACCTGAGTGGATTTATACATAGTAATGTATTTATTAATACATTACTATGGCCAAAGTGCTTCCAATTTGATGTGTGTGTGTTTTTCTGACTAGTGACAGATGGGGAAAAAAATGTCCACACCTGCATTTGTTTTGATCAATAGCACTGAAAAACCTTATAAAATCCCTTTTTCATCTGAACATGCCCTTGAATGAAGAAAATATAATGAAAGAGGAATCAAGTTCCTTCTGTGACAAATCTATGAAATAACATTCTTTATTACTTGTTCTACCAAAGGAGATTGCAACCTCTGTATTTCAGAGTTCTAGATATTTCAGACCACATGTGTATTTAAATATCTGTCAAATAGTATTAGCAGCAGTTGTAGTAGTAATAACAGTAATAATAATAGTTATTATTATTATTATTATTTTACTACAATGAAAAAACATCTTTTTTTGATATACTAGAATAAAACCACTGGTGGCTAATAAACAGAATTAAGCACGAGCTTAAATAAATGTGGATTTCAAAGGGACAGTAGCCCATCTTCAGATATGAGTAATTTCCTTTGCTGGGCTTATGATCAGAAAGGCATGTTACAATTCCATGATTTATCAAGCTCATACTACATTTGGGAAAGGCACAACTCTGTGCATTTCAGTATATTTGATTTCATAAATACCAACTTCTCTTGATGCATGTGGAATATATTTAGCAGACTGAGACCTTCATGATCAATGATGAGGATGCAGTAAATCAGCAACTCAATCAATGATACTAACACAAGTCCCTTCTATAATGAGGCTTTACAGAGATTTCTGTTTAGTGATTTATATCTCAATATCAAGTTGTGACAAAAGTATAGAATTTAGATCCAGGCTGTAATATATAAGGAACCAAGGGTGTTTCTCATATCTATGCTTAAGTTTAGAAGAAATGATTGAGTGCATGACCCAAATCCACAGAGGCTTTCTGCTTCCAGTGCTCTGAATCATTTGTCCTTCAAGGGTATTAAATTTTATTTTTTTAAAGTTTGCTAGTAAGGGAATGAAAATGCCTAATTTATTTCCACATTTTCAAGCTCATATTTAAATTTCAGGCCATTATACCATTTCCGAAAAGGAATGCATTTCAATTTCCAACAGAATTCCCACCATACAAATATCCATGCTGCATTATGCATTTGTTTTCTCATAAACAGGAATGTTAAGAAAGGGACAGTCAACAAATGGAATTAGTTTTCTTTCTTTAAAATGTCATAAACCCATCACTTTCTCAAACTGTAGCCAATATTGCAGCCTGAAGCTAGGACCAAAAGAATGACAGAACTTACTGTAGTTTTTTTTCATTTACTGATTAAATGAAGTACTTTAGATTCAAACCAGTTTTGGATCAGAACAGCTTTCTTTAGTTTTCCCCACAAAAAAATTATGTGGTTCAGTGTTTGCTGAATTCACCAGGGACAAGTGATGCACCTTTCACCGAAAACCTCTCTTTATAAGACATCTGTAAGATGCAAATTGTAGTTATCCCTGAAAATTATTATTAGTATATTCCCTACTAAGAGCATAGAGATATTATAAAGTCCTTTAAACCTTCCCTCATACTTTCCTTGTATATAGTGGGGAAATAAAAACACTTCCATCCCTATGAGGGGTTGAAGGTTAGATCTTCAGCTTCACTGAAATATTGACTGTGACTTTTACACATTTCAGCAGGAAAAGACTGCAAGGGCTGATTGTTCTCCCACACCCTTCACATGTCCCTCCACGAAGGGCAGTTGACTCCTCCTGCCAGTGGCTGGGAAAACAGACCTGTATTGGCTCATCCAGTGCATCCCTGCACCCCCAGGCTGTGCAGACATGGCTGTTTATATTGGGTATCTATTCTGGGGACTTCAGGCATAGCTGTGGTGGCTTCCTGTTATTTTCAAGTTTTAAACCAGTTGTGTTTTATTTCTTTTCTCTACTCCTTTTAGTACAATTTTCCCTTCAAAGAAGGCACCAGGACTGAGATCGCTGACACCAGCAGGACCAGCTTTTCATTTCACCATCTTTGGCACCACACAGTTCCACTCACACACATCCACCCAGAGGCTCACGTGAAAATGGCACAGAACAGAGCTAATTGTCATCTGGAAACCTGTGGTGCAAACTGCCCTTGTTAAATTATTTCAAGTGAGGTTTCATGTTGGGCATATTATTTTTATTATGCAATAGGAGTATACAAAATACATGCACTGTAATATGTATATTTGCATTGTGTTTTGATTTTTTCAGTTATCTGTCATTAAACAGTCATTGAGCATCAGGAATCAACAACTTAAGATTTCTTCAAGCTTTTCCCAAAGCTTAATTTTTCTTGGAATCATATTTTTTTTCCCTGCTAATAAAGTTATCTGTTTCTTACTGAAAATAAAGTCCATTCACTCTTATTCCGTTTCTGACTCACTGTTCTCCATTTTCTAAGAAGCTATTCTGGACTGGAGATGCCTTGAAATCCTCTCATTTTAAATCAAACAAATTCAGCTTTCAAACAAGCTTAGTTTAATTTAGTTTTTTAAATCTTGTCAGTCTTGCTTTCCTCTTGATTCTTTTTGATTTGTACTTATAATTCTGAAACAGGGACTCAAATCACAAAAAAGTATTTATAGCAGAATAACTATTTCCCACATCCTATTAACGCTACTCTTATTAAAACTTCCCTCAAGAAATTCCTTACAACTTTATAACAGCATTAACAATGTCTAACTAATTTATAATCTAGCACCAGTGCTTTCTGTGCTGCCCAGTAAAATATTCCCCATTTTATATCTCCACATTTGATTCCCTTCAGCCTTGTAGATAGTATCTTTGTTTACTTACCTTTATTTTAACGTTTTTAGGCTATTTGGCAAGCAGGTCCATGTCACTCTGTATTCTAATCCATAACCCATTCCAGGCAGGCATCAGTAGGAAATGTCAGAAGGGCAGATTTTCCTCTGTCATCCAAATCAGTGAAAATATTGCCCACAAGGCCCAACGTTTTATGCCTGGGTAATCCAGGGAAATGCTCCCCCAGCTCAACAGCAAACCATCAATAAGTTACTCTACTGCTTTTCAGGCTTCTCTACAGCCATTTTGAGATGATTATACCCTGATGCACTTTCTTCTACACCTTTTGGGAAACGTCATTTGGAATGGTGTTGAAAGCCTTGCTGGATTCAAGATAAGTCACATCTACCACTTTTTATCCACTTGGCACATCTTATCCTTTCACAGGGGTGATGCAATTTATACCTGACAAAACCACAGGGTCTATTTTTATCTCCTTATTATGTTCCACAGGGTTATTAATGAACAGATCTATTCTCCTTTGGGCTATTGGAGTCAGCTTGACCATTCTCTTGGGTTTCTTCTTCCTTCCTCATGGTTCATTCCCCAAATGTGGTTCCTTCTCACAGGTAATTTTAACCACACACTCCTAAACTAAATGTGTTTGACTTATCTACATATTTTGTAGTGTTTTCTCCTCCCCTATTTTCTCCAGGTCATGTCTCCTTGTTAAATTTAATCACTTTAATTAAAAGGTCACAAATTTCTTTTACAAAAATGACAGAGAAAACTGTAAAAATTTCAACTTTTTCTCAGCTATCTTGTTTTGATTTCTTTCTGTGTTAATTCTTTTCACTTTCTTTTGCCTTTCACATACTTCTAATGTATTTATAGTACCATTTCTTGTCTTTTAGGTGACTTGCTTGCTGCAAGTTCTTCTGTGCCTCAGCTCAACTTCCTCTCTTTCCAAATTCTTGTGCTATTCCTCCACTTTATGTTTGGAAACAGTCTGATATCTGAGAGCTCAACCTTATGTAAATTTTTGCCCACACTAGAAAATACCAGAAAACCATCATGTCACAGAGTTTCCCCCACAACATGTTCCAAGCAATCTGCTCAGATGCACAAATATTTATGATCATGGAAATGTCCCACCTGGGAACCTGCCCTACCAGACCACACAATTCCACTGCAAAGAAAATTCAACTAATTTAAAAATCTGATCCAAAAGTATGTTGTGGTTTTTTTTCTTTTTTTCCCCCTCACTGTGCCCAGTGGTGTAATTGCCAAGTCTTTTGTGAGTCAAAAAACATGATGAGCCAAAGCCACAAGGAAAGCACTAAATGAGCTATCATTTGTGGCTTTCACATACCATTCTTTTTCTCGATAATACAATTTAAAATTATAGTGGTGAACACGCGTAAATGTCAAGTATAATAGCATTTGGCGGCGAAATAAAACAGAAACTGGCAATCTAACAGTTAGGCTCTGCATTGGAGTCCTGTGCTACCTTTTGCTATTCAGTTTTTACAGCTGTGGGAATGGCTGTCTGTCAATACAGCCATGTGTTATTGTCAACCTATCTGTCCTTGCGATCAAACCGGCAGCAATTTGGGCTGATTGCTATGCAGCCCGAGTAATTTGGGCCCTGCTCTCCCAGACACTCTGGTGGCAGCTGCATTTCCATGGCTTCCTGCAGCACACCTGCAAAGGGCTGCAGTCCGATGGCTGCAGTGCTTCAAAATACCATAATTAGACTGTATTTATGACTGGAACGGAACAACTTAATTACACGGGAACTGGGATTGAGCGTTCATGGATAGCTGGGATGCTACCTGATGCAAAAAGGTGAGCTCTGCTATTTCACATGCAAAGCAATCACTCCAAGTGCTTAAACCCAAAACCCCAGCCTGGAAGAGGAGCGGAAATGCAAAGCTCTCTCGCAGCATCCACGTGCTCCGCTGCACCTGCACATATCCATTAGAGCCAGTCGGAAAGGGTTTGATTGCAAGGGGAAATCCTGTGCTTGTCTGTTATTTCCCACCCTTTGGTATCAGAGCAGCAGCACCCAGCAGTGCTGCGAATCAGAGCCTCATTTACCACCCACCGCTTAATGGGAGCTGTTGCCTGGGATTGCTTTCAAGGGGAAGTATTTGCTTTTAAACTGGGCTCTCAAACAACCCGGGGTGGTCAGACAAGGGCACCGCCGTGTTGCAGGGGGAAGGGCATCTCCTGCCTTTAAAACTGCTCCTGGGTTCCGTCATTTTTGAAAAATAATAAGGAAAATTACCCACGTAACCTGGACCTTCATTCACAAGCAGGGAGGTGGAAGTCTACCCACTGAGAGGTATGGAAAGCAGCATGAAGAAGTAAAAGAGGGTTCCAAGAGATTGCGATAAACCCACTGGTTTCACCGGAATAACTCGCTGACTGACAGTTCATCACTGGGAAATAAAATGCTTTGTTGCCAATAAATATCCTTTCCCTACATAAAATGAAAGATGAACCTGAAAACTAGTGAAAGTATTTTTGAAAACCTGTGAACACCAAATTTGGTTGATTCCACTAATCCTCACTGCAGGAAACAGCCTGACTTCATGCTATTGTTCATCCAATTCACATATCACTATACTTTTAAGACCACTACTGCTTAGTAGGGTTTTATTGTGACCAGTGATAAATCTCTAAATGCAGTAGATGTACAGCAAGAAACAGTTCAAGGACTAAAAATACTAAGCTTGATTTTCCAAGTAAATAATCCTAGGTAACAAGTTTAAAAAAAAAAAAAAAAAGACCTGTAATTATTTGATGCCGTGCATACATAATAGACTTTGAGGCAATTATTAAAGAAAATTCGGATGGCCAGAGTTCATTTCCCGTGCAAAGCTCACCCTCCCCTGAGATTGCAGGCAACTGGGCTACGTAGCCCAGAGCACAAACCTCAATAACTTCATCTTTGGGGATTTCAACCCATTTGATCACTTTAATAGAAAAAGTGATGTGACACCTGTTCGTAATCACAGGGGTTTCCTTATGTACGTCAGCGCCGTGTGAGAGATGTGACCCCACACCCCGTTCCACTTTGTGTCACTAACTAGGCCCCCGTCATCTGAGAAACTTTGCATCTTTGCCTCTCAACAGATCCCCAGAAATAAATTATAAAATGCTCAGCACTTCTCAGGAGAAGTCCTCTGATGTGAAAATTCAGACCATACAGCTTCTCTTCCCCTGTTTCTCTCCAGTGCCTAAAACCTGGGCAGAGATCTGAGAGAGCAGCTGGAGCCCAGCTTAGTACTAAAACTGAGTATTTGCAATGGTAATCTATTGGATTCTGCATCGTTTTCACCCTCTCCAGTTGTAACTGGCCTCTGGAAGGAGGCTAAAGGAAAGGTAGGTATGGGCAAAGCAGAATGCAAATTGAGAAGTAGCAAGGACTTGTTTAAAACAGAAATTACTCCAGAAGTGGCTGTTCAAGAGAAGTTATTCCAAATAACTCACTATGTGTGCACAGTCTTATAAATATACAAAGTGTGTTTCAAGGACCCACTTGTGTGGGTAACACAAGTGTGACAACACAGGATGTGTTTGTGTATCCTGTACCAAGGACACATTTGTGTGTTCTTGGATCCACATTGAAAGCGAGCAGGACCTAACCCTACAATAAGCAGAAAAAAGATTTTTTTGGTTTTTTGGTTTGTTTTTTTGTGGGGTTTTTTGGGTTTTTTTTTTTGTTTGTTTGTTTGTTTGGGTTTTTTTTGATTATAAACCAAACTTGGACTATGCCCTGAGATCCAAAAGAAGCCAGTCCCACAATGTGCAAATTAAACAACACTAGACATACCAGCTACTGTGTGGCATGAGAAACTTGGAGCTCCAGCATGGCAATGGCAATGGCATCTGTGTGCCTTGCCAGGAGCCTGGCAGTTCCCCACAGCTCTCACGTGGGAATGAGCAGCTGTAGGATGAGCAGCTTGAGCTCAGCCTAGCTGAAAAGCCAAAGGGGGTGGAAATCAGCAGAGAAAGCCAGTGCTGTGATGAGACTACTGAGATCAGGAACAGAGCTCCAGCCATGGGCCATTCCTATCTGAACACCTTCTCTTGGAGGAAGGAGAAGAGAGAGAAACAAAACCTAAAAGGAAAATAATACAATCACTCACCACCTGCTGACCAGTGCCAAACTTATCCCTGAACCATGATCAGTCCTCTCCTGGGTAATTCACCCAATTTACATCCTGGGCATGGGGTTCGATGGTATGGACTGTCCCTTTGGCCAGCTAGGGTCACAGCTGCTCTGGCCATGCTCCCTCCCAGCTTTTGTTGCACTTCCTCCATGGCAGAGCATGAGACACTGAAAATTCCTTGGCTTAGGGTAAGCACTACTTGGCAACCCAAAACATCAGTGTGTTATCAACATTGTACTGAATCCAAACACATCCCTGCACCAGCTACTTAGAAAAAATGAACTCCATCACAGCTGAAACCAGGACACGCTGACAAGAGCTTGCTTGTGTATCATATTTGTGTAAGGCTGTCTGCACCTCATAGCTGACAGGAAACTAAACTGCTTCTGTCGTTTCTTTATTTCATTTTCCAGCAATTTTCCACCAGTGTATGTGGGAATTTAAAAGAGTGACAAACTCATTTTGGGTTTGTGCTGCAAACCCGACCAGCCGAGGTTTTGCTCACATACCACGACTGTCTGAAGAGATTTGGCAGAGACTCAAATCCAGCTGGTGCTGGATGGGGCTTGGTGAGTGATGCACTTTCCAACTGACCTGATAAACTGGCAATCTTGGATGGCTGCATTTTGCCTAATTTGCACGAACTGCTATACAGAGTTTATTGGAATCATAAATTCTGGCTTTCTGGAGTCTTTGTTTCTACAGTTACCTGATTTTGCATTTGGATTCTAATTGATGAAGTATCTTGTTTCCCTAATCCAAAAGACAGTAGGATTACAAACTAGTAAGGACTAGAAACCATTTGAGACCAGATTCCCTAGCAGAATACAGAAAACAACTGTTTTTACAACAAGCACTTTTCTTCCATCCTGCATTTTCCCTTCTGAACAGTGAGTTTCAAAAGGACAGAACTCTTCTTTTTCCCAGCACAGTTTTAGAAAATTATTCCATGAATAATATGGATCAATATTACTAAAGAGTTTATCTCTAAATATTTCTACACTTCATGTTATTTTTCTGCCTGCTACAGATAGATAATTTTCTATCTATTTTTTACAGTTCTTTTATCCTTCCTCTTGCCCACTGACTTGGCTGCTACCTTCATCTCTACCCTGTCTATATTTCTTTATTGCTTTAATTCTTTAGATGTAACCTTTAAAACTGAGTTCTTTGTATTTCTTAACTTCTTAGAGTGACATAGAAAGCAGCAGAAGTAGTAGAAATTTATTTTGGAGTTTCAACAGAACTATCTGGATATATAAAATTTTTTTCCCCAAGAAAATGCTAATACATCATTGACCTGAACTTCACATACTGACAGACAATATCCAGTGACATCTGCTCAAGGGAAGTCTTAGGAATAAATATCTGATTTAAGAACAGTGAAAAACCTGATGGCAAGGACAATTCTCCAGGTCACAACTTGTCTCCCAGTAGCTATTTTTCCATGGTCAAACATCACTGCCCAGTCTGATGGGATGACACAGCCACACTCAAACAGGAGAGGTTGACATTATATAACACAAGACAACTTCTAGAGTTTAAGACAGAAGCCAAATCACCTCTCAGGTGAGCTCAGTGTGATGCACTCTCCAGGAGGCCTCACCTTGCCACTGTCCGTGGAAGATGCAATGACCATCAAGCATTTCATGGGGAGCTGAGTGATGAGCTGAGGGTCCCTGTGAACAGACCTTTGGGTTGATTTAACACACAGGTCATGATCTAACATATCCTATCATTTAAGGAATTGTTTGGCTCCAGTTCTCTGGTATTTCACTGCCTCACTGCCTCACTATTCTCTCCAAGATGGAAGGAACTGATATTTACTCTTTGAAGGGTAAAAAACAAGGAACCGAGAAACTAAGTGCACTGATCATCACTGGGAAAACCTGGAAATGGAGCAAAAGCACTAATTTATTCACAACTAGATGTTTCCTGGCCTGCAGGAGCACCTCTATCCATTTGCAAGAAAGAGAGGCATGTGAACTATAAGCCCCTTCTTGCAGCACCTGAGCAGACCATTCCTTTGAGTCTTGGCACTTCTTCCCTCTCCTTGCTCATCTCAGAGATGCCCTTTCAACACACACTCTGGAAAAGCCTTTAATGTGCACAATTATTGAAAAGAAAGCAGAAATCTCAGAGAAGAAAAGATGTGCAGAAAAGTGAGTAATGATTTTGTGTAGCTTTGATTTATTGACTAGTGGAAGTTATGTATGTATGGTTATTTAATGCCTGTGGCTGGCTGAGCAAATTTGTTGCCTAATTCAGAGTGCGTAATGCTGAATGGTCATTATGTTGCTGTAGGCTTAATTAACTGATGGGTGGACTATGAGTTTTAATGTAGATGGAAGTTTTTTTTTGGTTTCAAGAAGCAAATGATTCCTCAACTTACCTTTTTGTTTGCATACTCAGTATTGACTATGAAAAATGTCAAAACAAACTAAAGTCTCCAAAGTCTTCCTGTCATGGCCCTTTTCATTAATAGTCATATTTTCTTACACTATTCAGAAATATTCTCTCTGAATCCCTACCCAGGCATAGTTAAAAAAAAAAAAGATTTTTGAATGCACTTATGCCATCAGAGCCTTTCACATTTATATTTAGTCAGTACCTTTCGAGATCTGCACTGAGCTGATTTGATGGTGGAGTGTCAGCCCAGCCAACAGACACTGCTCTGGGTCCTAGGGCATGTTCAGTACAAGCAAGATGATGAGCTTGATGAGTTGACAGCCCCCTCTGCTTTCTGATTTTCCTGTTTCTATTTAAATGCACGACTCAAACCTGCAGTATTTCCACAGTGACCCATGTCCCCATGACATTTAAGGGACAGTCACTCAGACTGCAGGTGGTTTGTGATTTATGTCTGAACAAATGGAGCTATTCAATTTACCCAGCACCCAGGACTTCATTACATAAATCCTGAACTAATCTCCTCTTTGTCAGAAATTAGACCCTGAGCTACCTATCTGGAGAACATTTACCTTTGCAGCAGTAGGAAGCAGCAACTTGGAACAAAATTTCAAGCTGCTGAGGCATTTGGAAGGGTCTAGAAAACAGCTCAAAGAGTCTTTCTCCCTCACAAAGGCAGGCACAAATGCATCAGATGCAGTGTCCCCAGAGGTGATAACCACTGGTCCCCCATTTCTCAGGAGCATCCCTAGCTGGCTCACAGTAGCCATATAAGACCATGGCAAGTGGATAAATTCGTGCTTAATTCAGCAGAAACTTTGCCCTTCCACAATCCACTGGCTTCCCTCATCACAACCCTGATGATGAGAAGATCACACTTAAAATTTGAAAATCCCTCTGCGTCTCCTCACCACAGCACTCAGGGCAGCATTGTGTCTCCTCATCAGCTCTCTCCAAGGAAGAACAGAAGCAGAGGGAATGTCACCATCTCCCCCAAGGCTGGCCTGTGGTGGACAGCAGGGAGGAGCAGGACATGCCCTCTGGAGGGGCAGCGGAAAGATGTGAGCAGACCAATTTCTCCATGTAATTAGCCTCTTCACAAGCACCCCTGGACTGGCTCCACACCAGTTCTCCTTGCTGGGCTTTGCTTCAGTGGATCTCAGTTCCATGTGTGGCTCCAAACCGGCTAAATGAGCACTGAAATATCACAAAAAGATTGGAAAAAATGCTGCTCCTTTTTATACTGTGTTACTTCATTTATTCCTATGTATCATTTAGCATTACGTATTTGCCACCAGTGCATCCAGGAGCAATTACTTTGCTACTGTAGACATTTCCTATTACCTGATGTAGACATTTTTTATTACCTGCTCCTCAGTGTAAGCCACTCCTAACAGCACAAAAGGTGTCAAGGAATCTGAGTTCTGACCCATGGGGCTTCTCGGAAAGCACTGACATGGTTAATTTATACAGCTCCAGTAAGAATCAAAGTGCTTTGCAACAAGAATATCATATAAACTCTCCCCAGCACAGGTATTTAATTGAGTCTTGCAAATTTTACTTGCCTGCTCAGCTGGGATGAGTAATTATTTTTGATGGACTAGTAAATTGCCATTAGTATTTCCATTCTGCTAAAGCTGGAAGATTAGTCTTTGTGGCCAGGCTGATAAATTTCCATTAACATTTTGCAAGAATGAATGAATGGATGTAGCTGTACTTTCAAAACCAGACACAAAGGCTGTCCTGACAGGTACAGCTTCAACCCTTACTCAAACACAGAGCCTCTGCAATAGGCTACAGGAGTGAATCCTACAGAAACACTGACACATTCCCAGCTCAAGGTCTTGCTTGGTCTCTGCTGTTTAATAAGGAACAGTCATTATCTGAAATGCTAAACAAGCTGAGTAACATCCCATAAGTGCAAACACCAGGACAGGATTTGCTGTGTACCTAAAGCTCCTGTCTACCTCATTCCCACGTGAGTCTTGATCTCATGAATCAAATAATCTCCTCAAGCTGCCCTGACCTGTCTCCTGCAACACCCCTCAAATCATTGCTGCTCTTTTCCCTGATTTCGGTGTTAATGATTCCAGGCACCCCATATCCAGCTGAAAACCTGGCACTCAATGGATATGGGATAGAGCTGGGCCATGTGTCACAGAGTCTGTGCAAGGCTGATGGAGAACACAAACCTTTCTACAGAACAGGCAAGAGAGGTCATGGGTAAGGAGCTGATTGCAGGAGAAAGACTTGGAGATTGCATTCAGTCTTCACAATTTTTTTTAAAAAGTCTTTTTGAAGGAAACTTTTGGCTTGAGAAATAGCAGTAAGGACCAGTTTTTAGGATTACAAAGACACTTGAAAGGGAAGGGGTGTCACAGCAGGGACAGCACAAAGTAGCAGGTGTCAGACATTAGGTGTCTGAATTTGATTGCAGAGGGTGTACATGCCCTCCCTGAGACACATTCTCCAGCAGCCTCCCACCGTGCAGAAGTCTGCCCTGAGCTTCTAACATTCCCACCAGCACTCATGAGCATGGAAGAAAGCTTGAATAAACTCACAGTCACATCTGTGCCTTGTGCATCAGAGGCCACACCAGAATCCCTTGCTAAGGCAAAGCCACGCTCTGGAAAGGGTCGATTGCACAAGCAGGTGGGGTGAGGGAGTCAACACCTTTCCTCCTTGCTGAGTTTCTCACCCCTGCTGGTGACATTCCTACACCAACAGGCCCATGTGCCTTCTGAGAGGACTCTCTGTGTCCTCTGCTAGAGAAAGGTCAGCTGGCTGCTCTGGCAAAAAGCTCTTGCTGAATTTTAAGCAGCATCTTACTCTGGAGGACTCTTCCAGGAGGGCTTTGTCATACAGTCCTTATAGCCCTTGTGTTCTCTAAGATGCTTTTCATGCACTCCCTGTTTGTCTGCTCTTCTTTGTTAATAAGGACTCAGGAAATCACTGCCAGGTTTCTCTTACCCTTATTAACAAGTGGATGCTGAGACATTGTTTAATTATTAAATAAACCTGCAGTCTGAAAGTAGCTGGAGACAGAGAAGGACAAAAAATCGTGCAACACTTTTATCAGATACACTGAAAAATGGCAAGAAAATCTGCCTAGCAAAAAACTTGATCAGGATATGATATACAAAAATAAAGACATTAGCTAGATTTTTTAAACTGATTTCACTGACATGTATAGATACAGTAGAATGTATGTGAGAAAGGATTCCTTGGAAAGTATTTCAAACATAAATTGTAAAGCACTTAATTTGGGGAGAAAATTAACAGTAATTTTTAGCAGCTCCGACTCCTGTCTATAGTAAAAATAACTGAAATAAAGCAGAATAAAATTAAATAAAACAAAACAGAATAAACATCCCCTGCCCACTAATAACATGCTCTCTTCCCTTTCTGCAGTTTTATTTCATTGTGGTTTATACCAACTGCAATTCTATCCTACTAACTTAGAAAGAAGTAGGCTCACAATGATTACATATCAATGTCCTGGCACATAAAGCACAATATGGGGCACTAATGCCCAAAGGAGGAAATGAACCTTTCATTTGAAGCCAAAATTAATTTGTTTTCACTTGTTGCTGTAGAGTGATGCTGTGCTCCTCCCAAAGCACAGGGCTGCAAGCCCAGAAATGGGCATAGCACTGTAAGTTTTTTTGATTACACGGACAAAAATGATGACTGTTTCTGCTGAATTTCAGAGAATCAGGCACACCTGCCTGCTGTGCTTCTGAAAAACCTCCCTTCAAATATATCCAAATCATGGTAAGGCATTCCAATGAGGAGTGGCTGAGGGATCTGGGGGTGTTTAACTTCAAGAAAAGGAGATTTTTATTGGGGGACTTTATCATTCTCTACAACCAACTGAAATGATGTTGTGGTGAGGTCAAGGTCAGTCTCTTCTCCCATATAACAAGCAACAGGGCAAGGGGAAATGACCTCAAGCTACGCCAGGGGAGGTTCAGGTTGGATATTAGGAAAAATTTCTTTACAAAAAGGGTTGTCAAGCATTGGAAAAGGCTGCCCAGGGAAGTGCTGGTCACAAGTCCTGGAGGCCTGGAGATGTGGCACTGCAGGACGTGGTTTAGTGGTGGACTTGGCAGGGCTGGGTTGGACTTGGTGATTGTAGAGATCTTTTCCAACTTAAAAAATTCTATGATCCCTCAGGGATACGTTATGTGTTAACTGCAAGATGCAGTGAGCAATAGTGTTGATGAAATTTCCATCAAACGTATAGAAAAGGGGACAGAGATATTCCCTGAAGTTACTGGCTTACAGTTAAAAAAAAAAAGAGCTTTTTTGTTTCTTCTTACCATGGAATGAATCTGCATTCTCATCACATCACAGATGAAACCTAAACAAGCAAGAGCAGTCCCAGGCTTTGAAAGCATATGCACTCTTCCACCTTCACTGCATCTCCTAAAGCCACTAACTTTCGTATTTCTTTCACCTTGTGAATTCTCCAAACAACCACTCACACATCTTTATTTTGACTTATCAAGGTAAAAACTTGCTCAGCCTTACCTGACTAAGGGAATTTATCATCTGGCTTAAGGCTGCAATTCAAGACACTCTCAGAACATAAAAACACAGCAATATTTTATCTAACACCTTTTCCTGCAATCTATGCAAATACATACATTGCTCCTTGGTTGGTTTGTTGTTGGGTTTTTTTTTTTATTATTTTTTTGCAGCCAGGCACAGGAAACTATCACAGTGGCATAAGTGGCATGAAGAGATACAATCTAATAAATGTGCTGGATCAGAATTGTTCTGACAAGGTTCAGAGTAATAAATAAATGATGAAAACAACACCTTGTTAATCACCAAAACACATTCCCTTACAGACACCAAGGCTTAGCCTGGATTATGGGCACCATAAGCCCAGCAGGATTTGACAAAGCATTGAGAAAAGAGATCATTAGTTTTTCAGAACCATAAATCTCACAAATCCAATTTTTAAACCACTGACAAAGTATCTCCATAGAGTGACTAAATTTTTCAGATGGTACAATCTCCCAAGGTCTAGCGGCAAAACTGCAGGAATCATAAAAAGAACCCCAAAATGCCAATTTATTTTATGATTTATTATTTAACTTGTAACAAAAATATTATCTTTGTGAACTCAATGACTGCACCTCTGGTCATGCTGGCATGCAGAAAATGAATACTATCAACTACTAAATCAAACCAACAGGTTAGAGACCACCTGGAAAGGGAATTTAACATGGCCTGTGAGGGACACCATCTACCCAAGAGAATGCATCCACCAGCTTCAGTGGAGATAAAATTAATGGCTAAAACCAGCTCTAACAACAAGTGAAAACAGAAGAGCCACATGTCACAGGCAGTATGTGGGACAACAAAGGACTGACACTGGGATTTGCTCAAGTGGCTGTCAAGTGTGTTGAGACTAAATCCTCATGGATGAAGGAATGATGAAATGTCCCACAAGAGCCCAGTGAATACACACGTAAAATGATGAAAAAAGAAGAAACGACCCCAAAGTTTACATAGAGAGTGATGGGTTTTGAGCAATTAGCACTCAGGGGGAGAGCTTGGGTTAAAACAAACAGATCTATGAAAATGTCAGCTGGCGATCAGGATCAGTCAAGGATGCAAGTCAAATGCTGCAAGTTGTTAGGCAAGAAATAGGGAGCAGACTAGAAAAAACATACAGGATAAGGGTCTAAACAGGGTGGTGTGGAGTGCAGAAGGTGAGCAGGGAATGCTTGTTTATTCTATCTTCCAATATGATAATTATGCAACACTGCATATAATGTCCTAAAAAGTGACATGGACTCAAAATCTAATGGACAAATTCATAAAAGAAAAATTTATTTAGGACTACTAAATGGATGAAGAGCTCTGGCTTATGAAATTGCTGGAAATTGCTAGAAAGATGCACTTGAAAATAGCTAAGAGCATGTTCAGGAAATTCAAAAATCTACGAATTTCAAGATACTTAGTTAATATCTAAACAACCAAACCATAAAAGACTGTGTTGTTTTTACAGCATTCTTTTTTGAATTTATTAATCAGCCACTGAACAGGAAAAACACTGCAATCATAATTTGCAGAGGATCTAGATACAGAAATGTGTTTTGTACTTAATGGCAAAGACAAATACACAGGAGACAAGGCTGATCTGAAAGCAGCTTGAGAAGAGAAGAAAGGGCCAAGTTAATTGGATAAATTTATTTTAATTGCTCATTGATCCAACTCTAGCAATACCATAGTACAGCATTCTCTTATTTCCTCTTACTTTATTGTGGAAACTCAAGCAGTCTGACGTACAGTCATGATCATCAAGGGAATAAGTTGTTGGTTAGGCTGTTTTATTCCTTCAGGGAAAAAAAAGTTAACTAGCTGTATTGTAATGACTTTTGCCCTTTTCATAATTTATACTTGAGTTCTGGATTGTCACAGCAACAGACAATCCACAAGAACTCCATCAAAGTGATCAAAATGTATGACATAGCAGTGTGCTTCTTAAAATGTCAGTTGGCTCCGTTAAATCATCCTTAAGCTCTAACAACCTCTCTTCTCAGCAGAAAGCTCCAAGAGTTGTTCATGTTTTGCATTATAACCTTGCTAAATATCACCAGGCTTAGAAATCCAAGAATATCAAGATACCAGCAACAACCTCATTTATGTACCACAGAAAGAGAATGGTTTGGGTTGGAAGAGACCTTATAAAGACCGTCTAGTCCAACCCCTCCTGCCACATGCAGGGACACTTTCCACTATCCCAAGTTGCTCAGAGCCACATCCAACCTGGCCTTGAGCAGCTCCAGGGGTGTGGCATCCACAGCTTCTCTGAGCAACCTGTGCCAGGGCCTCACCCCCTTCCCAGTAAAGAATCTCTTTCTGAGATCTAATCTAAACATCTACATCTCTCACTTTAAATCCTTTACTTCTTGTCCAATCACTACATGCTCTTGCAAAAAGTTGCTCTCAAGCTCTCTTATAATCATAAAAAAAACCCTTGAAGCTTTGTCTGACTCATCCTCTTACTTACCTGTCCCCAAAGTCAACATATAATATAGTGAAATACCCTCTTTTTCATTAAAAGGTTGGAAAATTCTAAAATAATGATTGCAAAGATCTTGGTAGGTAATCCTGTGGTAGGGACAGGTTACCTGATGTTAGAGGATGATGTCGAGCAATATAGGATCACTTGTTTCATTTAAAGAACCAGAATTCTTCCAAAACTTGGTATTTATAACCTCCTGTTTCCTTAGTAAGCTATTTTTAACCAAAGGGGAGGAACAGCAGCACTGCTCTCTTTGTGAGAAGCAGCCCTGACATCCACGTCCTGCCCCAGCTCCTTGGGACCACAGACATGGATAGATCTTGTTTCTGCATCTCTCTTCTATGCCACCACAAAATTCCCCTGAAGCACATAAAAATCCTTTTTTTTTTTTTTTTTTTGTTTGGGCATAGCCTGTACTTTCCATAGCAATGGAATCTACAGAAAAATTCTGCTGAAGAAAGCCCAGTAGAATTTCTAGTCCCTTACGGCACAGCTACCCAACTACCACTGACAGATGTTTGTCTTCTCTGTTCTGAACCGTTCTCTTCACAAAAAGTACTCCATATCCTTTCCTAAAGCCATGTATAATTACAAAGTTTCTTCTAAAATTTAACCAACATATTATTGTGGCAAATTAAGATTTCCCAGTAGAAAATTTTATTACAAAAAAAAGCTGACACCTAAATAGCTTTTCATAGCTAAGACACCCAAATTTTCATAGCTAAGACACCTAAATTTTTTCTCTTCTGTTTTCTATTTTTTTCAAGTAAACAAAGACAGTTTTTCAAATTTATTTCATGTTTCTCAACCCTTCCCAGTTCATCTGGACTCCTTCCAGTTACCCTAATTTCCCTCCAAGCATTAGGCCCAGCATTCAATTTCAGACTTCTCTGGTACCAAGTAGAACTGAATAATTACTTCCCAAAACTTAAATACAACCATCAATATACCCTGGAATGAACACTACAATTTCTGCAATTGCACACATCTTGGATCTATATTTAAATTGTCAGCAACTATCTATAAAAGCCACAAACTCCCTTTTCTGCAGGGAGTTGCTTAGCCAGTTATTCCCCATTTTGTCCTGGTGTCAAATTACTTTCCTTCCTAACTACAATACTCAGCATTTGTTTTTCTTGACTTTTATCTTATTGATTTCGCACTGTCACTCACATTTATCAGGATCATCTGAAATTCTATGCCCATCCTCTTTGAGAGTGCTTGCAATTACCAATTTTGCAAACTTTAATTGCACTCCTTATTCCATCATCCAAAATGCTTACAGAACTAATACTCAGGTATAGTGCACACTCTCTCCTATTCATACTAAAATATCAGCCTTTGAAAAATGACCGCAAGCATGTGGAAATCTACAGAAAGTTATAATCGTTGCATTAAAAGTAAAACACCAAATAAAAATTACTCAGTTCAGAATTTCACCAATTCAAAGCCACTTTTCCTCAGTACCTGCTTCCAGGAGTTCTTGTAAAAGAAATAGCTGAATGCAACCTTTTGCAGGGGTCCTACAGTGCTGACACAAAACCCCAAGGGAAACAGGGCACTTGCAAAGTCATAAATTCCACATAGACACTAAGTTCAAATCCTGTTCTACTTGGCAGCCAAACACCTGCATCAATGCAGAGGAAAACAAGTTACCCAGCCCAAGCAAATCACCCATACAGACTGAGCTTATGTCTAATTATTTAAATCTGCTTAAGGAAGGGGTAGCCTGTTACTGATGTGCTTACTTCATTATCTAACACAGGAATATAACTCCTCACTCATCTTACTGCTGCTATCCATTAAGAGAAACTGCTAAACTCAATGTACACTTGCCAAATTGGTTTAGAAACAGTGGGGTTTCACTTCAAAGAAAAGTTGGGAAACACAACATGACTTTGCAAAACATTAATCTTCCAGTTCCAAATATTATCAGATGAATGTCCTGAATTTCTTCAGATTCACTGAACAGGGCTCAAATTCTTCTGAAACTTCTCTAATCAGAGACAGATCTCCTCATAATGTTCAAAATACCATTTCAGGCACGAAGTGAGCATAGTCTACGCATTTAGGGTCCTCCGATATAGCTACAGTGCCATAGCATCTGGCAGACCCATGCAGTATTTATCCTCACCTCTTCCCCAGGAGGTAAGGAATATTGTTATCCCACTGTAACAGTGAAGGACTGGAAGCCAAATAGATGAATAACTGCCCATCCATGCAGTAGAGCTCAGGATAATGAATCCCTAAGTTGGGGCATCCTGAGTCTGCCCAAGAGTCCACTGAGAAATGTATTTTTGGGTGAATGATCGCTCAAAGTCCTGCTTTGGCAACCAGGCTTTGCACCATAGCAGCCACTGGCAGTGTCAGATCCACAGCTCCCACTGGCTCTTGATTTCTCCTGCACTCACAGGTTACCTGTCAATATAGTGTATGTACAGTGTGTTCTCAGATATTATCTGGGTTAGGGTCACTGGAAAAGTGTGGCAGGTTCTGAAGCTGCTAATGCTGCAGATGTGTTCAGGAGTTACTCAAAGAGCAGCAAAACTCATCCCACATCCCCTGTGGCATCAAAGAGGATAGCTCATTTCAAAACACGCTCATAGGTTGAAAAGCCAGTTCAAATAATTAGCTTTTGTTTAACATTGCTTTCCACCCTGAACATCTCAATTTATGCAGTTACATCTTAGAAAACACAGCTCAATGCTAATATACAGCTCTTCAAACACTGCAATGTCAGCCTGTCGGAATGAGAGAAGTGTAACAGGCAACTTCTACAGCTGTCATTTTTCCCAATGAGGAAAAAACTCCCCAAATCAGGTTTGGCCTAAAGAACCTGCAACAATAGCAAGTCACCTGCTGCTCTGCATCCTTTTGGTCAAACCCCACGGCATTAACCAGCTTCACATTTCTGCCCCACGCACTGATTGCTATAAATCATTTTGTCCATAGGTAGCACTCCCACGGAAATATGTCTGCCTAGGGCAGGGCTGAAGCAACAAGAGCATTGGCAGAGGTGTGAATGAGCTAAAGAGTAACCAATTCACAGAAAAACTACCATCCAACCAAACAAACAAAAACCAAAAAAAAAGGAATCACAAAGGGAGAAAATTCCATGTAAATATAAGGCAGACATGGCAAATCCAGTCCTGATGTAACCTGTGCTGCAACAGTGCCCTGAGTTATCTGCGTCCGACACATCATGAAATGGAAAAGTCAGAGAAGCAATAAAGGTGCCAATAGACCCAACTGTGGACAGATCAGTGAAACACTCATCACACCCAGGCCTGCACAGGAAACTTCTAACTTCCTCATCTCCTTCCCTGCTCCGGCAAGGCTTCAGAACTTCTCTTCTCAGCATCATTCCTGCTGAATTCCCTCCTCCCCGGGACGCAGAGGTCTGCTTACAGCTACACCCAGCCCCATGAGCAAAACAAAAAGCTTTCTAGCCACATAACAAACTTTTTAGCCTTCTCCTGATGGACACCAGGACATCTTCCTCCACAATTCCAGACTGCTCTTGGCCACACCTCATGTGTCTCTGAGAGATCCTCTCACCCCTGCTCCCTCACAGGTAGAAGGAGACTGTAATCTGGCTGGAGCCTGGGTCTGTTTGGTTTAAATATTGCCAGCCCCAGAGCACACTCAGGGCACGGGGTGCCCACGCCAGCCCGCCTACCTGTTTCACTGGAGCTGCCTCCTCCACAAAGAAGTCTTCCATGGCTGCAGCTGCTCACGTCTGTGCGAGGAACCGGGGCGAGGGGCGGGGATGGGGGTGGAGGGGAATCCTGGAAACTGGCACAACCTAGATACACACACTGGCAGAGCAACCAACGCTTAAAAAAAATCTTAATTAATTACACAGAACCCAGGAAAATTCTGAACAACTGAGCTAACGCTGGGATTGGTGTGGTTTTTTCAAGCACTCGTTACTCTGATGAGGCAGAAGGTACTTTAAAGGCTGTTTGCTCTCTGCAGAGAAGTCAGCAAGGATGGCAGCCACCCTTTGAAGAAGGCACACCACCAGCAGCCAGCAGTGTGCCTTGGATGGAGCTGAAACAAGACCAGAAGGTGCTCTTCATCTGTAGTGCTACCTAAAAAGAGACAGTTGTTTAACCTTTCCAGTGCTACAGTGAGGTTTGGAAGAGATATTGGGAGTGCAAATGTCCCTCTGGAGCAATGGCAGGGGGAAAAGCGAGACAGAGGCATCCTGCAAGGGCATCCAGAAGATGGACAGGCTTTGCAAAGGCTGATCTTGGGTCACCACTTGTGGCTTCCCATGGGTCAATGGCTTTGAGTGACTCCAAAGGGAAGAAATTCCTACCAGGACAACAGCTCAGGCACTGCCTTTTCCCCTGCAAAAACACTGCAGGCTGTACCCATGTGGCTGGGATAAATTCTCATGGAATTACTGGCAAAATTCCCTACTGATTCCTAGGGGTAAGGACCAGGCCTGCAGGCACAGGAAAAAAACAACTCTCTGAGGAATGCCAGGTCTCACCACTGTAGCTACAGGTTTTCACAATTCACAAGGAAAGTATTTAAAATAAGCTGAACAGTCATAAAAAGCAGCAGAGGATTCCTGAAGTAATAAAAATCTGTTCCCCAAAGAGCATGGATTTGGAAAAAAAGTTATTAATTGAAAAGTAAGTGATGTAGGATGGAGACTCATACAACCAACGAAGGCAAAATGCGCTTCAGATCTTCACAGAAATAAAATGAGCTGGAATCTTTCAGCTTTTCACATCACAGCTTTCTTCCTAGCAATCACTTTTTTTTTCTGTTGTAAGTGGAGAAAATAGACTTTGAAAGTTCAAGAAACTCCAAGAAACTCTGTAGAAAAATAAAATTACTCAGAAATTTGTTTTTAAAACTACTACAGGATAATAGACACCAAAAGCTAACACTATTGGGTTCATTGCTAATGAAATGACCTTAAAAATCTACATTTCATTAAATGTTGTACGCAACAAAATGCCACAGGGGAAACATTATTTTATTTAGTAATATCAAGACTGTCATTTTCTGCAACAACCTGGGGCTACAGAAAAGCATATTCTCATGAATAATTAGCATTTGGCATTAAGAAGTATTTTCTCAAGAAACCTGCCATAGCTCTAAGTAGTCCAAGTAGAAATGCTGGAGAGCATTAATGAAATGTTAAGGTGATCGTTGGTTTTATCCATTAATTTGCCTTTGTAGAAGTAAAATCAGAACCTTTTCATTATAGTCAAATTTTGTTTTAATATTAATGAAACTAAAGCCATGTGAAAAGTTCTGTACAAGGAAGAAAAAAGATGGAAAATATCAAGAAAAACAATTATTTGCAACATTCTGACTTGAAAATAGTACTTTTCCATATTAATAAATATCCCAGTTCAGGAAATCACTTAAGCAAATTCTTAATTTTAAGGATAGAAGCTTTTTGGAATCACACTTGATGCTTCAAAATCTAATCTGCTTTCTATATGTTAAAGGAAGACTTCACCACATTTTACTATGTGTAAGAACTTTTGCTACAAAAGCAGAATTTCGTGATCTTTATGGCCTTTTTCACCTGTTTGCAATTAATAGCTCCCTTCTATTTCTGAGAGCTAGGGCCAGGAAAAAAAAATAATACAGTTTATGGCACATTACCTGCTGGCATTTCTAAAGGACTTAGCACAGGAAATTACTAGATATCAGTTTCTCTGCAATAACTATGTGCAATTTCACTTTTATGACCTGGCACTCAGAGGTAAATGTAAGGTAAGCTGAGTTAATCAAGCCTGGGCTGATTGAGTGATACCTGGAGCAAAAGGGGAACAAGTTGCCTCAGAGCTGATGGTGGAGCAAGACAGGTTCATATCAACAATCCTGAATCAGCTGCCCTGAGGCAAATCCTGCAGTGCAGTAACAGGTTCACAGGGCAAAGCATTCACAAATCAGAAAGGTTAATACATGCAGTAGCTATAAAGAATGTTTAAAGTGATTTATCCAGAAGTCCTGATGGTTGCAGGTCCTCCCTGAATTTGAATTCTCTTTGAATTAGACTATCCACTAATCCTGACTAAAACAAAATCCCAAGCTGGAGTTCACTACAGATAATTCTTGGCAACTTTTTCAATTAGCAGGCTGCTCTTACCTGCCTCATCTAGAAATCATCTTTTGCCACCTTCAGTTTTCTTTACTATGTTCTATTTACCTATTCTTCAAGTGGATCAAGGACCTGATGTAACAGAGCCCCGAACTTCCACTTCAACAAACAAATATTTCAAACCCACTCAACTCAGAGAGACATATTTTTCCTTCTCTTTTGCAACATCAGAAAATCTCTTGATCCTATTCATTGTGCTCAACACTTTTTGAAATATGGAAACCTGTCACTCATGTACTTTTTAATTAACAATCCTGTCAGGGTCAGTCAAAATCCACTGTAATTTCCTTCTTATTGAAGGGTCAAAGACATGTGAACATTTTTGGACACACTAATGTACAGGGAGTTTGTCCTTCACTTGATATTCCTCAATATCACCAAGTCGTCTTTTCACAGGCACTACTTCTCTAACCTTTCAAATATGACCTGTATTTTCTGGTGTCATTTGTGACTGACTTGAAATGGACGGGGTTTGTGTTCTTTCAACAGATCCCAGCTGTGGTGCTTGTGTCACATTATCTTTAGTATTGACACAGGTCAGTGTAACATAATCAGAAAACTTGGTGTGCCATTGCTTCTTGCATTGTGATGGGTGAGTCACACAAGCTTTGAGAGGGTGGATCAAGAATGAGCTCGTGCAGGACTGAGCAGCACATTTTCTCTGTGATGTTTCTCCATGTACAATTACACTATTGTACAATTACTGGCCAAATTCCAGCCTAACGTCAGCACAGGTTGAAAATGTTGGTCTCTTTGGGATGTCATCATCTTTGTCTCTTCTCATTTTAGAAACTCAATCTTCTAATTTATTATGATGATTACTACTAGTGATTTTTTCTTTACTTGCACCCTTTGTGTTTTTATATTTATAACCCCTTCTCTGTTTGCATTCAAAAATTTCCTTGCACCTTTTCTCAAATACAGGCTAGAAAAGAAAAACAGTGATTTTTCTTTCTAGACTGAGTAGTCAGGTCACTTAGAGGACTATTCCTGAGCAGAACACAGAGAGAGAGAGATCCTCTTGTCAAAGTTAGTGTATCTGAAACTTTCCTGAGCTTTAGTTCCCTGCAGTTCATGGCCTTCAGCACTTGTTGAGAATTCTGTACTCAAACTGATATGAAAAAGCCACTGTAAACCTCTGTCAAAGTTGTCAGATATTGGTTGGCCTTTCTCTTTTGAGACTGTATCATTTCTACTTGAATTCTCCACGAAACTATTGAGGAACCCAGCCTTGCTTGAAGAAATCTGAACCCTTAGTCAACCTTCAGAGGAACCTAACCTGAATTTTGAGAACTTAGAGCCAGGAGAGGTTGACTTTCGCTGGGCTTTTCTCACAAATATTCTGCGCAAGTCAAGTGATGAACAACACGAGTGTAACTCATACCATCATCCAGCTTTCCTGCATGCAGGAAATAACAGCAGCAGCCTCCCAATCAAACTAAACTCACCCAGGGATATGGGGCCATGACAAGATGCTGATAACTTGAAATGCTCTTGGCTTTGTTCAATCTACAGTGCAGACTGGAAAGAGTCATAGCATTTCCCAGTTCTCTTTTCAGCAGTATTTATCACCTCACTTCCTTTTACCGAGTATTTGGATGAAAGTTATAACAATTACAATCTCTGAAAAAAGACATCCTCTGATTTACTGATCTTTGCATTGTAAACAGAGAGTTCAGGACAGAGGGATATTTTTAAAAACCCAAATAGCACAGCTCAGTTTTATTCCTTCTTTGATACTGTTCTTTTTTATGTTGCTACGGTATGTCTGCTCCATGTGAAAGTGAGGTTGCTATGGAAACTACTCATTATTTTTCAATAGTAGGCTAGCTACTTAATAAAAATCCTACATCTTTTTAATCCCTAGAGAGTCCTAATTTATCCCATACACAGACTTTCCTTCTTGACAGTTCCTTTAATATTCACTGCACTGCAGTGCACATTAATCTGAACATGTCCAACAAATCCACAACTTACTTCTGAAATCAACTTTCCAAAAAAGTTCAGGTTTAAAAAATATATTTTTTTAGCCTGTCTTTTACCTGCTTATATTTCTGTGAAAGACTGTAGACAAGGACAGCAAAGTCAAGAGATGGCCTGTGTAAGAGTCAGACATGGAAATTTAAAAAAAAATCCTTTATCTATAATAGATGATAAAATCTGCAGGAAGAGAGAGAGAGGATGGACCATGGTCAGAAGTGTTAGCCTGGAATTGGAGTTAATTCCTTATGGTGCCACAGTCTTCCCTGGCCAGCACAGACAACATTTTTGGTCTCTTCTTTCCTCAATTCACCACCTATAGAATAGGTGGTGCCCATTTGGCAAACTGGAGCCAATTCCCAATAGGAAATTTCCTACTCCCTGTTTGACAGACTGAATTCACCAGTGGTTGTCTCAATACCTAAGGCAACAAACCCCATCAGGGCACCAGAGAGTTGGAGCTCTGGGGGCTCCACTCAGTCACCATGTGTTACAACTTTCCACTTCTCTGATTACACATCAGACTGTCCTTCCTTTCATTTACCTTTTTTTCAAAGCAGCAAATTAAATAAGTATTAATGATTAATCAATTAACTCTTTCCTACCCAAATCCTTTTATACTGCGTTCAGTATTCTACATTGGGTTAAGTGAACGTTGTTGGTTAAAGGTCCTAAATTCAGAACCTCTGCTGGTGTTCAAAAGAAGCTCCTCTCTTAGACCAAATATTCACTTCCCCCTGAGGATGTGACTATTCTGAAACATTTATTCCCCTCCAAGGATCGGACTATTCACATTTCTTACTATTTAACTGAGGCAGATCCATGGCATTTCAGTGGAGCAGCTCTCATCTCATCAGAACAAGAAAGAAAACTAAGAGTTGCAGTAGCTAATTCTCTGATCTCTCCTGTGTTAGGCATGTCTGAGGCACTTCCTCAGATTACTACAGTTTAACTGCTTCACCAAATAACAGAACTCATCCAATAATATACACTCAAAAAGCAACAGGAACTATTGAATTTAATGAAAGCAGAATTAGGCTTACACAAAATTAAACCATCTCAAGTATTTCAGAGATCACAAACAACAGCTTCATGGTTGTTGCTGTGACTCTTCTTTTTTCCTCTACATTTTCCTGCAAACAACCCTGAATGCATTTCATATGGGCAATTGCAAGTACACCTGATTAAAATTCAGCCACAGGTGAGAGAAGCTAAAGGGAAACTTTTAAAGCTAACAGGTCTAGATTTAAGTCTTCCTACATATAATCAGCTTTTCCTTATGGGATTTCTAAGAGGAATCAGCCTTCTTATTCACTGCCTATGAGTCCTTGCACTGTGCCATTTAATCTAATTTTTAACAAAGAAAGGAATACAGTCAGGCTTTTATGTACTTTAAAAAACTTCCCTACTAGCAGGCTGCTTACAGGTATTCCATATCAACATCAGATGACATAAATTGATCAATGATTTGCCATACTCAGTCTGAAATGTTTAAAGCCTCAAATTTCTTTACCACCAATTCAGGTAAAAGACTGCCAGCATACTTAATATTCTCCCCAGCCTTTTTTTCAGGTACTTTTTACCATCCTACGACAAGAAACTCCAGAATTTATTCTTGTTCACTGTAATTGAAACTCCTTCCTGCAAGAGTTTTTGGCTTTTTCCTGACCTCGGCTCAGAAAAAAAAATCCCTATTACTCTCTCTGTACTGCAATTTTACTTTGTTGAACCCTGTCACTTTTTTAACATTCCCAAAAGAGAGAATATGACCCACAAATGATTCTCAAAGTTATATAGTCCCTGAACCTACAAAGCTCATAAATATATCCTAAACAGCTTAACTGAAACAAAAAGTTAGAAGTACAATGTAGGTGGACACAGAAAGAATTATCAATTTTATTCAAGGAAATTTAAATAAGAAAGCTGAAACTGAGAACAGATGAATTAAACCGGGGCATAGGCAACTGAACGCTGGAAGGGCACTAAAGCACTGAGAGTGGGGCTCTGGAGCTCGTTCCTGAGCCTCATTTCTCTTAGCAGAAAGAATTTCTGCTCAGCAAACCCTGCCCTCTGGTGACTAAATGCCATTAGTGCCATGCATATATAAACATTGGAGGGGTTGCCTCTTTGCACATACATTGCCAAGAAAAATGCAAGCAAATATCCATTCAGCAGCATGATCTGGATTTTATTTATTCATTCTTCAGATATCAATAAAAAATACTATTTTTTTTCTTTTGTTTCAGAGAAATGTTCATGCTGCCTATCTGGTACCTTATGTAAATAAACATTTCATATTGTATTCACCTCTCTTCTCTGGAAACAACCAGGCTGATCACTCAGTGCTACTGTCCAGCCTCATCCTTCTGCCACTGCAAAAGCAGAGGCCTCAGCCAGCCTGGTACAGAGGAATATCCTGGAGCTCATCTCTGGCCCCACACCTGCAGAGCTCAGGTTCATTGCACACACTGGGAATTGCTCCTTAGAGATTACCAGGACACCAGGCAATTCTGGTAAAAAAAATTACGGACACCATAAATGATTGCCATAATCCGGGTCCTAAACTTATCCTATTTGTAGAATCAGAAATCAAAGCCTTCCACAGACAATAAGAAAATTGTGAAATCCAGCTATGTACATGATGTTTGGCAAAAGCCTTTTTTTAGGCATCCTATTAAACAGCTTTATTTAAAGTTATTTGCTAAACTATTTTCCCAAACAGCTATCAGCTCAGCACACAACTATTTTTCTTTGTGAGCCATACAAACAGTGGATGCCCCCCTCCCATTGTGCAACCTCTGGTGTGACTGTAGCAAAAAAACACATTTAAAATTGTCATAAACCAAAATCCAAGCAGCCATCAAAACCAAAATAGCAGTTGTGGGGCAGAGATCAGCAGGTCACTGGATTTTTAGAGCAGTTGCCAGAGTTTATATATTCACTGGCAACTCTGCTGAGAGCTGCCAGGTGCACACACTGTGTTTCTTTCAAAAGTGAGGATTTACCAGAATTTTCAGTGGATTTTTTTCCCCTGCAGATTGTTAGGCAGCATCAAAGGCCTGGCACAAAGCTTGTCATGCTGAGACACACCTGGACAGGCAGGTAGAAATGTAGGGGAGAGACCCATAAATCACAACTTCTTCCCTGTCCAATGGCTCCACACCACAAAATATTGGGGTTTTTGCTGCTTCCAGGCTGGAAGCTGCACTGAGGAGGAAGAGTTGGGTGCCAAGTTGCAGAGGAGTCTTGAACAAAAGCTCCAAGTGACCCACAGAGCACTTAGCTGGGACTGGAGCAGAGCTGAAAGATGAAACAGCTGGGAAACCTGGTTAACTGAGAGCATTTCTATTGCTCTCACTACAGCAGGACCCATTTGCTCCGTGGTGTTAAACACTACAGCTCCTACAAAGATGGCTTGGGAAGGTTTTAAGCTGACACCACAGACAGAAAACTTCCTGCCTTCTCCATCCTCTGCCAGGAGCACAAATGCCTGTGGGGTCAAATGATGACACACAGTGGGAAAGCCAGAAAAAGCCCCAGCAAAGGGATGAAAGACAAGTTTTACCCTGCCCCAGAACTTACCCTTGGCTCCCAGCACTGCAGCTGGCAGTTAATTCGTTACAATTCCTCAACATTTCTATGAGACCCAAAACTTGCTATTATTACTCAGCAATGGAAAACACCTGCTCATTTCCCAGACCTATCATGCAAATCAGCGAGGCTGCTCTCTGCCCTCAGGTGATTCACTGGGTAGGAAAGAGATCTGCAGAGACCAAACTCTGCAACAGCAGTGTGAGTCCTCCTGCTGCTGCTCCAGGGAAGTGCCTTCCTGCACAGCCTAAGGCAAGGAGAGTGCCACAGGCAAGAGCGAAGCCACCAAATGGCCTGCAGTTGCACCAGGGGAGGTTTAGATTGGATACTAGGAAAAATTTCTTCACTGAAAGGGTGTTCAAGCACTGGAACAGGCTGCCCAGGGAAGTGGTGGAATAACCATCTCTGGAAGGGTTATAAAGTCATGAGGATATGGCACTTGGGGATATGGTTTTGTGGTGAACATGGTTAATCGTTGGATTCAATGATTTTGGAGGTCTTTTCCAACCTTAATGATTCTTGGATTCCACGATTCTTGCTAACGCACGAGGCAAAGGCAAAGCAGGCATGAAAAAACAAATAAAGCAGTAAGAACAACAGAGCTCAAAGCACAATCAAGAGAACAATTATCAGCCTAAGAGGAGAGACATTTTATGCCTTGCTACTTTCTCTCAGTCACAGCGCTGCCGCTAATTAGCACAGATACAATTTTCAGGCAGAGTGGGATTTTCAGGTTAATAGTGCCCTTAAATTTTTTTTTCTGGCGTTCATTGCTATTCATGGCACAGGAGTTTTCTGCCACTTACCTTGACTCAGCAAAGGTCTTACATGTGCACAGGTTTAAGTACATGCTTAAACCAGTGTGTAATGAGAACATGGGTCTTCTGCTGAGCCAAGAGCCCCACGAGGAGTGCCTGGAGCTCCTGGTCTCAAGATGGGGAGGCAATGTGTGCAAGCTCACCTGGGGAGCTGAAATGGAGCACAGAGGGGTCAGGTGTGGCTCTGGGGTCAGGGCAAACTGACTCGTGCTTAAGGGGACATGTGGGCACAGACTCAAAGTAAGTCAATGTGACTCTAAAGAGGTTCAGATCTGCTGTGGAGCTCAAGAGGTGTCATCAATTAGCAGGTGCCAGAGAACTAGGAAATGTGGGGCACAACCAGCACTTGGAGCAGTGGGAGAAGAGCACCCTGCTGTCCAACTGGCCATTCTACAAGCTTGGAGAATTGAGTTCAACACAGCTCTCAACAGAAAGTCTCCTTAGCAGGAGGATTAGCCATCTTACTAGCCAGGGAGATGGGCTGTGCCACAATCAGGTGGCTTGAGGCTGATAGAACATCACAAGACAACTCAAAAAAGAGGGATCTTCCAAAATCTTTTATGAGTGGCACCAGTCTCCCAACAAGTAGAACTGAAATTGCACACTGAGAGGGGCAGTGGCTCAGCCCTGGATTTGCAGTCCCACACAGTGTGGCTCCATCAGCTCATGCCATCCACACAGCAGTGCCAGTGCAAAGGAGGGTTTCTGCTGTTGCAATGATTGTCAAATTGCTGATTTACTGAAGACATGCTGAATGGCTTGGAGACAGAGAATATTTCTTTATTGCTGACAATGCTGAGACTGTTCTTAGTACTAAAGTGCTGGAAAAGGAGGGAGAGAAGAGGCAATTTACTTGTAATTGCCTTGTCCTCAGTTCTGTCACTTGCTTTATATTCTTGTTTTTGTCTCTTCATCTGCTCCTGCCATAAATTTCTGGCTGTGCTTGCAAAGCCTTCTACCTGCACCCGAGTGCCCAAGGGATGCAAGCCATACACCGAGCTCACCTTCTGTCGCAGGACCTCCGGAGGGCACAGCCAGAGGGTCTGAGGGAACACTGTGATCTTCATTTCAGTGACACATCCTGTTCATGCTATTTTAATTGTGGTTTAGTGGCTTACAGCCAAGGCAAGGAGTGAATTTCAGGGCAGAAGGCAGACAGCTTTATACTTGCACTCTCATCTCTGATACCAGGCATGGCTTCAAACCACCCTGTAACTTGAAAAGTGCATTATAATGCATGAGCGTGCCAGCCTGGTGGCAAAGTCTCTCAGATGAAAAGCAATGACACACATCTCTTCTTTCCTTCTTTTTGTGAGCATTGTCCCTTACTCTCTCAGTTTGTCTTCCCTTCCTTTTATCATCGTCTGTTTTCCTGGAAATTTGGAGAACTTCTACAGGAGTTTGAAACTCGTGAGTTTTATGCAATTCTCACCTGGATGCTGAAAATCAAAGTGAAGTCTGAGTCACACTGCTTAGAAGAGACTGGTGTCTTCTCTCACCACTCCAGCACAAACTCACAGGACGAGGGCAAATGCACTGAAAGGCTGGGCTCCCATACATTTTCTTGGGAAGCAGCAGGTTAACTTCACATGTGCCCTCCCCATCTCTCCTGCCAACACCGTGTATTCCAGATATATTGTTAATGCAATCCAGAGACCTCCAGAATATCCAGATTTTCACTGGTCACCTTCACTTGGGGAAGCCAAATGGGTTTTTCATTTCACTGGTAAATAATAATACATTTCTTGCTGAAAGTAGTTTGGCAAATTTATTGCATTGCACCCAGGGATTGCTCTGACTAGACACAAGGTCAGCCTCTGTCCCAGTTTCTCTGTTTTCTAGGCAATAATTTAGACTGCAGAGGGGAGCCCTGCTCCTTGATACACTGAGTTAGGACATGAGGGAAACTATTCCACTGTGTCCCTCCAGAAAAGGATTACCTTACTGATTCTCAGAAAGGGGATAAGGTCTGGCCAGGTCCTGTGTGGAAACACAGAATTGATGGCTTTGCTGCAGGGATAGAGCAAGAAGTGAAGGGGCACATCAGGGCTCAGCTGTGCAGAACAGCAATGCTTCTTTTACTTTATCCTCTTCTTACAAAAGATCTCTTTCTTTCTTTCCTTTCCCTTTGCAAGAGCAGAGAGTTAATCTTTGAAGCTCATGGCCCCAGGATTCTGTGTGTGCCAGAAGTTTATATGTGTTTGTATGAAAAATCCAGTGACATGGCCTTGGGCACAGAAACGTCCTCAGCCACAGACCGCAGGGAGGAGCTGTGCAGTCTGTTTATACTTCTCTAATGTTCTTTCTCCAGGCAATTGCTATTGACAATTGTCAAGGAGATGAAAAAATAAACTATTTTAACCTTTGGAGTGATCCAGTATGCACTCTGCTATGTTCTATTATTGGAATTAACTTGGTGACTTCAGCTTTCTTTCAGAAGCTCAACACCCGAAATTATAGAAGCAAATCATAAAAGGCATTAAGGGACTTAGAATTGTTTAATCTCCTGATTAACTTAATCAAATTTTAAATCGTGGAGGCTTGAGTTTACAGATGCTGGGAATTGGCAATATTAATGTCACACACCTTTCATTTCAATGTTTGTCTCCTCTATTTCTCCATGACGGTGCACTGATCAGCTCATAAAGTTCTTATCTCCTGCTGCCCTGTGCCAGGATAAACCTGGGAGAAAACAGAAATAGAGGAGATGGGCTGTGCCTTGCTCTGGATGCTCCTCTCAGGCTCTGTGATTGTAATATAAATGACAAAAAAACATATGCATGTCCTGCCAGGTGACACTTGAGACACAGAGGCAGCACACCTGGTCCTGTGGTGGAACAGAGATCGTGATGTGAATCCTCTGAGAACCTCCACATCCTGTGCACCTTCCCAGAAGCAACAAGGGAGCAAAAAAATGAGATGCTCCCTCCCAGGAGGGGAAGGAAGCTGTCCAGGACTGTTCCAGATGGCAAAACAGACATGCCCTGCTGAAGCTGAAAAACAAGCCCTGCTGACTTGCTACCACCAACTGATCAATGTGGAGTCCAATGCTTCCTTGGGGATTTCCATTGACTTTGCTCCTGAAAAGTAAGGAGTTCACCCCTCTGCATCGATCTGGAAACTGGCAGTCGAGAGGAATGGCAGAGTCAAGTAATGCCAAATCCCAGGCCATGTGCAATCCCATTAATGGTGTCCCCACAGAGCAGCTATAACCCAGACTCCACGAAACTCAGAGCCCTCATGGCCCTCAGGATGGCACTTCAAAATGCCTGCAGAGAGAGGTTAGTGCACACATGGTCAGTTGGTTTGCTTTAAGCTGAGATCCACAGCTTAGATTGCAAGGTCATTCTCAAGCCCTGCGGCTGGCCATGAACAATTTATATTCCATGGCCCATATCCCATCCCAAATCAGCACATGCAGCTCTCCAGAGGCATGCAGAGGGGTTTGTTCTGTGAACTGAGGGGCTCATTGAAATTCTAGTTACAAAACAGGTTACTTCAGGGATGCCCACAGTTTGAATAATTTAAAGTCAAACTGGACAAACACAGGAATATATTATGCAAAAAAAGCCCATTCTGGAAGAATAGCAGATAACCTTCTTGGTCTCATCTCTCTCCTCATCACTTCAACTGTGTTAGGAACTTCAGTTGGAAATTTTTTTTCCCAGTGGAGTAACATTAGGGCCATTCTGTGACGCTCCTGTTTAAAAATCAGACCTAAGCACACCAGGAAAACTAGTGTCAGCTTCAGTGCTGAGGACTTGGAAATGTATCTGGTGAATCATCAGATCTCTGCAAATCAGCTTCCCCAGCAACTTCAATTTCAATTTCAAAATACCCAAAGTTATCCAAGTCAGTTTAGCATCTACCCTCTTACCCCCTCGACAGGAAGGAGAAATTAATCCCTCTCTCTGCATCAGTAGTGGCTTCTGTCAGAATGTTTTTCTGCACATATTCCCAGACTATTCCCTTGGTCCTTTTGAGACCATTATTGTATTTTTCATTTCTGCTTTTTCTCTCAATAGGCTGTTGTGTTCCATCATACACCTACAGTACATTTTGTGCAAGAGGACTGGTTGTTCTCCTTATTCATTTTTCTCGTCCATTTTCTTTCTTTTATCCTTGAATTTCATTTGGGGTTGCACAGAAAAGACACAAATCCATCATTTATATGGCCAAGGGGCAAGATTCTTGGCCAGCTCCCCAGAGATACTTAAATGCCAAAGCTGAGCAGAGCTCAGGTCTTTTCCATAACCAGACTCCAATGGTCAAGCTAATTATTCTTACTATTTGTAACATGTTTTATCATTAAAGAGCAGTACATTCTAAGTCTTCATTTTCTGTTAAAAATACAACAGGCAAACACTACTAGAAATAATTCACTCAAAATTCAGCAATATCATTCCACAGAATTTCCGTTCTGATCAGTCCCATAGACAATATACAGGAAATTTTCTGACTCCGAAGTGGCAGGGATTAATTTGCGTTTCACAACAAGAGATAGGATTCTGGGAGAAATAAATTAAGAAATAGAGTATATCTTCATACTCAGTGACAGGAGACTGCAGCCCACACTCACTTTTTTTTTAGCAGGTTCAGATCCCTGGAGCAGTTAAGTCCCAGCAGCAAGTTCAGCAAGGTTGGCCATGCAAACACAAACTTCCTGTCTCTGGCAGCCATGAGGAGCCCACAGTGAGATTTGTGCTGCCAGGACTAAACTCCTAATGGCACCCAGTCAAAATAAGCTTTCATCAGACATGGCTACACCTACAGGAGTTGCAGCTCTACCTCCACTGTTGCACTAATTCCTTTCCAAACATTCAGAGACACAAAATAAGGGGTTTTTTAAATGACATAAAATGTCACATGTAGGGAAAGAAGTCAAAAAAAGGTGACATTAGCACAGGCCCACATTTATAAGCACTAGTTTCTTCCCCTACAAAATATATTGAATGATAGAAAGGCTTTCAGCCTCCCAGCAGAGATCAATGCTTGAAATCTGAAGCCAGACAAATTCAGACAAATCCAGGTGAAAAATGAGGCATATAGTTGAGAGCAAAGTCGTTAATGGTTGCATGTCTTAAACACCCTGATGGATTCTCTGTCACTGGGGCATGGTCAGATCATGATTCCACTCAAAAATTCCACAGCTCAAAGCTGGCACAGCTCCTGGAAGCTCACGACTCGCAGAAGGAAGGTGTCAGTCCAACAGCTTCAGAGCCATTCCACCTCATGCAGCACTTGGCAGTTTTGAAGAAGCCTTCCAGCCACACTCAGCACCAACATTGCCTGCATTGCTGGACTGTGCCTGGATGGGATGAGGCACAACTGTGGCTCCATCAGCATCTGCCACACAACCCTGGCAGCAGCAGCTCCCCTTATTCCACAGGCAAAGGAGGTGCAACCTTTCCTGAGCAAGCATCTTCCTAATCCTGTTCACTAAAGCTAAGAGATGCATGGATGGATGGATGGATGGGTAGAAGGAAGTGTTCCATGGATCACATCTGACCTGTGAGCTACCAGAATGACTACAAGATATTAGATGATTGCAATTAATTTTACCATATAGTAGCCAAACACATCTGTATTAAGTGCACCATTTCTTAACTTATTACAGTCCAGTCTAGTCTGACATGATTAAATGCCACGTCAGGAATGTATCCTGATGAATTCTGGGTGAAGGAGAGATCTTGCAGATATGATCAGCACATGGAGACCCAGACATTTGTTCTGGGAAGGAGTAGAAAGAGTACAAGCTGTCCATCTGCAGAGATGAGAGATTCCTCCCAGTCTCAGAGAAGAAAAGAAATATCCATTATTATGACATGTTAAAGCAACAGGTCATCATTAGTCAGGAAATACAGAACAAGACGACCAGGACAGAGACAGGATACTGCAGCTTTATGCACTAAAAATTTAAGTAAAGATCACAAGCTTAGTCTGAGATTTGAGGCAGCACAGCAGATTGTTCTCACCCACACTGACCAGTCCATCACTGTGTTGTCATAGTGCCACTCACAGATGAGAACTCCACTGGGAGAGGCACAAGCAGGCTAAAGGATGGATTGTTTCTTGGGGCTCAGGATCTCCAAAGGATGGATTGTTCCTTGGAGCTCAGGTGCAAACAGACAAGCTGCAGTAAACAACAAAACCACCACTTGGTTGCTGATGTACAATAACTTTTCTTTACACATACTCTTAGCCCATGGAGATGTGAGGTAATTTGGATTAGTTTAGCCTTTACAGGGCACTTACTGCCTGAGAGCTGCCACTTATCAGCTCATGTGCCTAAACTCCTTGATTTCTGCTTTACCAGGTAGGTGCAAGCTCATGGCAAACATCAGGTGTGCAAGCTGACCTCGCTTGCAATAAATTTGGCAGCACTCTCCCAGCAATGCAGAAAATTCCTGTTCTTTCCAACAGAGGAGCTCAGGGTGACTGGGGAATATTGAATATTGCCTGGTGCTCTCAGAACTACAAACTCTTTACTGGTTTATTATCTGAACCTGAAACCACAGTTCTGTTATCTGAACCTGAAACAAGCAGATTCTTGTGACCAGGGGATCAGATGAACTGAACATAATCGTGGAAAACAGGGATCTGTGATACCTCTCCAAGTAGGTCAGAACTATTCTATTTAGCATAGGACACAGCACTAAATACTGCCCTGTCTGAGCTTAAATCCATAATTTATTGCTCCTGAATGCAAATCACTAAATATTTACAGGCCACAGACTGAAATTAAACTTTCTTTACAGAAAGAAGTCTAATAATCTCATGAATGTCGCCTTTGTTAACCTTGCTCCCAAACAGACCACACTTTAAGCTTGTTGTCCTCTTTGAAGCCAATTCTATGCAAATTTTCTTCCCAAAATACATTTACGTCCTCAGAGCACACACATGAATAATTTCTTTTGCATTCATTCATAAACTTGTTTCTTTTAATTTTCCTCCTCAAATTTAGTCCTTTGAGCCACTCAAGACAAGGCAAATTTATGTTTTCCAGGTACCTGAATTTTCTCCAGCCTCAGAATTTGGAAGCAGACCTTTTGTAATATAAAGCAATAAAATAAAAAATCCTGTGGTGTTGCATTTCTCTCTTAGCAGGAGGACTCCTGTTTTTCATTAAGCAATGATGAACATTTCTTCCTATTGACTCCTCTGGGAACTCTTCTAAAACCCTAAGGATGCTCTGCCTTATTAAAAGTCGGAAAATCCTCTAAGTATGTTACATCAGCTGTGAAGTTCTGCCTAAACTCAACACAGATACAGTATCACACAGAGCAGAAAGATGAATGGGAGACAAGTTTTCAATTATTCTTTCTCAGGAATAAAAACACTGGAGATAAAAAAAGATAAATATCTTTTGAATAGCTTCAGTAGAGGAAAACTGAGTGAAGTAACAACCAGAAAAATACAAAATTCCAGAATACTATCCATGAGAACAAGAAGGAACATGAAAAAAATAGTTGTGCTTTATGTTTTTGGGTATAATTTTTATTTCAGCTTAGTGGCTTTTTGTTCCACTGCTGGACGTCCTGGAATTTCATCCTTGTATAGCCCAGGCTAAAGATTTTGGAAATATGCTTGGAGGGGATACTGTCATTCTTTCCCATGTGAGCTGCTCCACTTTGCGTGGATCAACTTAAATGACTATGTAGGTCAGAGAATTCTCAACCATTGAGGGTCTAGCACACTTGGAAAGTCAGATACCCAGGTTTAAAACTTTGCTCCTAGGACTGTTTAATTATCTATACAAGGTGGTAGGACTTCCATAAGGCAGACCCATAAAATCCTGTGTATTTTTGATTAGGAAACTTTTTCAGAAAGATGGTTTCACCCATCTGAACAGATTGCTACAGCTCCCTCCTTCTATTTTAATTTAGTCTAAATTAAACTGTCATTGCCAAAACTATCCCTAAAGTCAGGACAACCTTGTCAGTTTAATGTAAACTGAAATGAGAGAATTTAGAAAGAAATCAGTTTATTTGGAAAACAGCTCAACTAAGTTTACCTAATTACCCCATCACAAGCCACATCCTCTCTATGCCAGGAACTGCATAAATTCCAACAGAAAGGTATGTTCTATCCAAATAATTCATTGTTATGCATGTTGCAGAAAATAGTCAAATGCTTACAAAAGGGAACAGACAGTGGAAAGGTGTCAAAGCTGTTGATCTAATTTCCTAATGAGTCAGTTAGAAATTACTTAAATACACTCTTTGGTATCAGAAAATAATTCAGCATTCCCAGTTCATTAAATATTTCCTGCATTCTGACAGCTATGACACTAGAGAGAAAAGGGAGCTATTTCCTCGTTCTTAGAGATGATGAGAACAAAATTATTTTCAGTTACTCCATTAACTCAAAGGTCTGTGGTCACTCTGCTGCATTTAATCAACTAATGAACCACTGGGGACTCCATTTGCTGACATGTAATGCCACCTCTTGTTTCCCTGTTCACTTTTGTAAGATGGGGCTATTTTTGTAGAGTCAGCACTCGGAGGACACCAAAGAGGTGTAGTTTTTAGGCAGAAGCTAGCTTATGTAAGAGGAATCTGAAGGGCTCATGCACTTGAAAGTTTTTCTACCCTTAAGACCAGTTACCCTAATAAAAGATACTACTTCTCCCTACAAGTCTTGCTTTAACACCAGGCACAGCACAATTTTGGGGGTTTCTACAGCACTGATACAGTCCAATGCAACCTTAACTTAGCCCCATCCTCAAGCACACAGGCATTTCTAATGCAAAGGCCTCATGAGGGAATTAGTGGAGCCCATGGTGACATGCATGACTGGAGAGCAGCAGCATGCAGTAAATGAAGTACTGAGCTGGAAGGATGGAGGAGGGACGAATTCATGACTAAGCAAGACAGGCTGAAGACACAGATGATTTCCCTGTCTCACACACAGCCAGATTCTATGATGCTGGGCAAAACATTTGAGCTGAATTTTGCTAAGTGAGCATTACAGAGTTACTTACTTCACAAATGTTCACCTCTGGAACTTCTGATACTATTTGAGAAGTGCTGAGGGTCAGCACTGCCACCGAGGTCACAGATCAGTGTTTTAGACTCTCACAAAAATAGTCTTTACATTTCAGTGTTCAGGATACATTAATTGTTCTTCAGCTCAGGGGAATAAACCCCTCCTCATATTCAGCAGCTGTCACATGAAAACAAATTCATTAGGTTTTGAGAAGCATTCAAATATTGTGCCAGTAAATGCAAGACAAGAGCCCTAGAGAAAATTAAACAGCATCTGAACAGAGTGAAGCCTAAGGCCTAGGGCTGTACATTAAACAGTGGGCAGAAACAAAACATTGAAGAGCTTTTCATTAAATGACTCTGAGCATAGGAAGAGGGGTCCTTTGCAAAAAAAAAACCAAACACAACCACAGCCACTCTCAATAACTTAATTAAAGACACACAAGGAAATTAGAGTAATGAATACAAGAAAAAATTAAGGAAGAGATTCACTAGCAACAGTAAGTCCAGCACTGTTGATATTTTTGAGCGCCTGACATGGTGGTGATTTCTCTGATGTATACTGTAATACCCTGCAGAGGTTTGTAAAGGAGCCCTGAAAAACCTCTATCAGCAACTGAAGGTTTGCAGCAGGGTGAGTAATCAGCAGATAAATTAGTCCTGACTAACATGAATGATCAGCAGCCGAAATCTTGCACTGCATCAGCGCAACGAAGTGTTTGTGATACCCTCAGCTCCTCCGCAAGAGCATTGCACTGAGCTCTGCACATGCAGCTCTGGCATGAGAGACTCTCATCCCTTGGGCAGACACGGCCCTGGGGAGGCACTGATTTAGATCCACTGTGTGTTTGGCGGCATGTGAAATTCCAGCTCAAATAACCATAAAAATCCTGAGTCTTCAACACATATTAGCACTTTCAGGCAGTATAAGTTCTACTGCTTGATCTTTGCTGTCTTGAGAAGTAGGAAAAAAGGGAAGAGTTTTAGTGCTTCACAGTTTGGACATTTTGTTGGGTGAATAATTTCTATCACAATGCCTCTTAGCCCAGGGCTTAGAAAACCCATCAAGAACAGAAAGCTCAAGTAAGATTACAGGATATAACAAGAACACTTCATCTTAACAGCAGTGTAGAAACAATATCAGATGGCTTTTATTGCATAATCAAAATCTTCTGGAAAATCTGCCCAATACAACCCAGGGATTTAAACGCTCCCAAAAAATTAAATGCCACATGGGAAGAGAAACCAGCTTTCTAACTCCCAGTCACATGCCACAGCCATGGGTTTGGCTGACTTGCTGCTCTCGTGCAGCTTGCCTTCCCTCTGCTGCTGGGATGAGATACCTGGAGATTTGTGGGAATTGACAACTAGTTTGCCTCAGCTCACAGACACCAACCAAGTTGCAAGCAACTCATACCTGTGTGAATCTTAGCATGGATGGGGGCGAGAAGCAAAAACAACAGGACAGAAAAACAAGAAGGAATGTACACCTGTGAGCAGGAAACTGTTTTTCACAAAAGATGTGTGCTAGGAATAACTGACCAATAGTGTTGTGTAATAACAGCTTAAGAGCCATATGGCCACATGGCACAAATGTTAGAAAATAATATAAAAGAGACTATGTAGTAATAAACTTGGCTTCTACTTTCCTTTCTACTTGGCCTGGAGTTGTGTCTTTGTGTGCCATGCCCGTCTTGAACAGTGACAGAAATTTACTTTGGCAATTTCCACCCCATCAACACCACTGCTGTCCTGTGCATCCAACCCACTCCTGTGCACCTGAGCAAAGCTCTCACCGGCATCCTCTGCCTCTGACCACGCTGAGAGAGCAGCATCATCACCGCTTTCCCTCAGCACCCACCAGAAAGCACCACTTCTGCTGCTCCCCTCTTGTACTGTTCAAAAACATAGAGAACCCTTCTCCTCTCCTAGTGCTGGAATAATTGGCAAGAAATTTGCTGCCTCAGAGCAGTCTTGCCACATTAAACATCTTCACACGCATGCCTGTCACCACTTGATTTGAAGAAGTTTAATTTGCATTAAACCAGTCTGTGCCGTGGGTCAAGTTCTCACAAGTGCTCAGGGCTAGACACAGTGAAGGGCACAGCTGATCACAAGCCATCCTCATATTGGCAACATTTGGAGCCCACTGTGAGCTTCAAAAATCAGCACTAGGGATACCGAGGGGAAGAAGATAACAGGGATTGCCTGGCATTGCCTGTGGTACCCCTTCTTGGGTAATTTTTACACTCACCATCTCTAGAGGAGCAGAGCCCTACATCCCACCTCCACCACCCACCATGTTCACTTTTCCTCAGTTTTCTTTCGAGCTCTCCTGTGTTTCCTGTGTTCAGAAAGGACAAGAGAGAGGAGACATCTCCTGAGCCAGCAGCAAGGAGACATTTGACACTAGACAAATGCCACACGGTAATGGGCAGTTTTGCTCCTCCAGGTGGGTTCTCTAAAACATTTTGTGTTTTATTATTCAAACCTTCCATGGCATGTTAAACCCACTCCGAACAGTGCAATGAGCGGTTAAAGGGCAGAGGTGTGTTCCTACATGAAGTGAACTCTGGCTCTGCCTGTCTTGTGGGTCACAGAGAGACTTTATGAATTTGGGTGCTTACAGCTGGGCAATTATATCACATGAGCAGCACTGCTCCTGTGGCCTGGGGGTGGTTTGTATTAAAAAAAGAAAAGTCTGTTCAAACTCAGCTCAGTGGTTTTGATCATTTGAATGTATTGAGCTACTAAATTCTCTTCAAAATCTGCAACTCACATAGTCTGGAGACAATGTTCATATGCTATAGTGGTCCTATAACAAAAAACAAACTGATATTCTTCCAAGAGTTTCTCATCCATGGGCTTTCCTTTGGAAACTCTCTTTGTTATGGAGATAGGCAAAGCTATTGTCTGTAAAGGACTCTGTGACTCTGTGTGGAAACACTACAGCAAAGCAGAAAAGGAACATACAATTCTACAATAAGAGAAAAAGAACTGCTCTGAATTAGATTTTCCCACACAGAACATTTGCAGCGTAAATGTCTTAGATGCTGCTGCCCTCCTAGTGACAGACCTCTTGACATCTTGCCTCTTGAAATGGAAGTGTTTGGCCTACAGGGGAGGAAGCTAGAAATGCTTATAGAAATATCATATACATCTGACACAACTTGTTTGAAATGCAGCAATCAAAGGACCTCAAATAAACCTGACTGAACTATCTCAAAAATATGTGCAAAGGATGGATTCAGCCCTGAATAACCAATTTTACTGTGATTATTGTTTAGTTTCTTTTTACAAACACTGATTCTAATAACCTTTACCTCTTCAGGAGATTCTTTGAATAGCTATTTAGCCTGCACAATCAAAACAGAGTTCCTGTTACCTAGCTGGCCCTTCACTAGCTCATGCAAAATTTCAATAGTTTATTCGCAAAAGTGGACCCTATGTTTTCTCTGCTTCCAAGAGCAGGTATACTATCCCATAAATGTAGGGTTTCTGAGATCTAGCCTAAAGCTAGATATAACTCCTATCTTTACCCAGTCTTTCTGGAAGATTATTTCAATATTTCAATGGTCTTGCTATTTCGTGCCTAAAACAATTTATGACCAGATTAGAGTCATCAATTCTTATTCCGACAATTTCCTTCATTTAAAAAAAAACTTTACTGTCTCCAGAGAAGGGCCCATTGACCTGAATTAATGAGAATCAGTGATTATTGAAGCTGACCAAGAAAAATGCTGGAAATGCCTTGGTCTGACAATGAAATTTTCTGGTAGATAAATATCCCGAGAAAGGACAGATTCTCCATTTCGGCCATTATCAGCAAAATGGAGAGACCAAGTCATGGAAAATTCTGATCTCATGCTTTGATAAGAGATAAGACCTATTAAGTATAAAAACCCTCTTTGCCTTTTAGTAAGCACACAAATTTACATTTAGAAACTCTAAAGATTACGTCACTGTGATGTAAAGAAAATATTTTGGTGCTGTACCTAGCTAGATTGTTCGAGAGGAAGAAAAGAGAAGTAAGCTCTAACTATGAGATATATTCTAAGTTTTCATCAGAAAGTTCAGTGGTGTCAATAAACAAACTCTCAAATAACCTTTTTGATTAGAAGTAGCCACCAGATTTCTTCACCCAATCTTAGAAATTTGGGGTATCTAAACTGATGTTAAAACGCGCAGTTTCCAAATATCTGGTTGCCCATTTACCCCTCAACTAGCCTCTGCTTGGCACTCAGGAAAACAAATGAAATAGAAAAATAAAACAGTCACATTTTGTTGTTTGTTTGGAAAGTCACAGCCAGCCTGTATGAAAGGGGGGAGAGGGGGAGAGGAAAGGCAGTCCCTAATGCCCAGCATGTATTTTACAAACAGACAATAAATCATCCTTCTTCTGTTTGTAGAAATGCCTTGAGCAGAACAGACCAGCCCTGAAATGGTTCATTACTTACAAACATTTGATGAAAGTGGATTCAGTTTTTGGTTTATGATCCAACATGCTGGAGGAAGATGAGTTTTCTAGATGAGATACAGGCACTACATACAGAACCAAACTGCTTCTTTCTTCTTTTCAGTGCTGTCCAAGGTGCTGGATTAAAGAAAAACACAGGAGTGGGCTGCTGCCAAAAGGAGCCCCACAGTTATCACTTATGCCTGCTAGAGACATTGATCCTTGTACAATTCATCTTCAGAGCATTGTGGCAAACAGGAAGAAACGTCTGTCACATACATGCACTATCATTTTTCCTTTAAGACACTTTAAGTCTTGCAGTTTATTAGTCTTTCCCTCAATTATTCCCTATCTCAGCAATCTGCCATTCAAGCAATGCTCACCAAGCCTCCCACAAAGACCCCTGAAGCCTGCTGATTGAGTTGTCTCACAGAAGCCTTGCTAATAGTATACATTTGGAGCGCTTTTAATCATTTTATGAAGTTAGGAAATTCTCATCTATTAAACTCCAGCGGACCACAGAGAAATTTTATGGCTTGTCACCAGTCGAGATCAGGTGAAAGGAGTGCAGAACGGTGCTTTCAAATTAAATTACAGTTTTTCAGGTTGGACTGGCACAATCTGTCTTCAGCAAAAGTGGAGCCTTTTGTGGAACTTTTAGAGCAAATTCAATCCTCCGATTCACACTGCTGCTCCCTACATTATACACTCAGCTGCAGCGTTAAAAAGCTGACTGGGGCATTCTCATATCCTTCCAGCCCAGTGGCCATGTGCAGTCTGCCAAAAGCCCCTTTCCAGAAGGGCTCCAGCTCAGCAGAGACAGGGAGACAGTGAAGGAACACGGTTGTAATTTGAGGGATTTCACATGCAGATTTACAGAGTGTGATTAAACTGACTTTAAGCTTGCTCTTAACCTTCACCTTCTCTGCCCAGTGCCATGAGGCACTTCCTTCTATCTCATTCAGAAAGGAGAGAGCCACTAGAGAGCTGGGCAGTTGCTATGAGCATCCTTGTGTCTGTGGGAGAAAGGAAGTATTTCCTCATGACCCAGCATGAGAGAAGACAGTGGATTTCCTCTCTTCCCTCTCCTCTAAGATGATGTTTGCCCAAAATCTGGAGAAGAACAACTTTCTGAGGAGCATTTAACTTGCTATTGACCAAATAGTAAAAATTAAACAGAACAAAACAACAGAAGTAACCATTTTGGCCATGTTTATATGTTCTCTGAATTTGCACCCTGTGAATGTGCTAAGTGACATTCTCTGAACATTCATGGGAAGGGAATTTGAACCCCCCCGAGTTCAAGTGCTCACAGAGAGTGAAGGTGTCCCTGCCCATGGGAAAGATGATCTTTAGGTCCCTCCTAACTCAAAACATTTTGAAATTCTGTGATTCTCCTAGAGACCTCTCCAAACACGCACTTCTATACAACCCTGTAATACAAACACAGTTAATCTAGGCTGAAAGTACACCAAAAAAAGGATATATTCTGGTGTAAACTGAAATTTAAAGGGGCAATATTTTCTGAACAAATATACCTTGAATTTTTTATTCACAATTCAAACATTTCATAAGGATAACAATATTTTTTCCCTAAAAGTGCAGATGCAACACTACATAGCTAGTCACAAGTTCAGTATTTATAGAATGCCTTTTTTAAGGCATTACAGAAGAGGAGAGGATGAGAACTATACAGCTTTTCTGTCAGGTATTTAATAAAGATATTAAATACTTGGTGAATTCTAAACAGAAAAAAAAAAAAGATAAAAAATATCATAGCGCTAAGATACAGGATATAATGGCTTCCAATATCTTCCCTCTGGATGCACCAGAACACTTCACGAGAGGTGAAATAAGGGTAGAAGAGACATTTCAGGAACAGGAGACAAAAATGCCTATTTTTCCAGATTACGAAGAACATGCTCTTCTGTCAAGAACTAGCTCCTAGATTAGGCTAAGTAGGAGGAAAAGGGAAATATGGAATATTCTGTCTCAATCACAAGAAATATTTTGCCCTATAGCAAAAAAAATTTAGAAGCAAAATTCCTTCTCTTCTACAGAGAGAGATGGCATCCAGTTCAGTGCCTCATGGCTTTCCTCTTTCTTCTTCCCCTTCGTTTTCCCTTGTCTGTTTCTCACCCTCTTGTTTTTAATCTTTCTTCCAGAGTCTGCCTTATTCTTTCCCCCAGAGGCAAATTAAACTGAGGGCACTGATTGAAAATTCACACCCAGCCTCTTAATGAGTGCATCATGGCTGTACCTCCTTTTGGGCAAAGCGGTTGTCTCAGAAAGGTTTTAGCACACTAAAGCTGCCAGAACAGCCCAGACACCACACACACAAGGCAGAGAGTCTTTGAAAAAAGGAAAAAAAGTAACCTTAGAGACACGAATGACACAAAACCACATATGACTCCATTCTGCCCATATTCCTTCCCATATTTGCTTCTTTTTTTTTTCATCAGTGGCCTTTCCCCTCTCCCAAGTGCATGACTTTTAACCTAGATGACCCTTCCATCTATCAAAACCCTGACATCCATGCTTATACTCCCCCAGGACCAACCTTGTCACTTTACCACATTAGCTCACGTTTCCATTGCTGACAACTCTTGGCATGTTTTCCCTCAGCCAAACACCACTTCCTCTTATACGACACGTAGCACTCTAACAGCCAAAGCACTACAGTCTGATAACTGCTCATCCAGTATCATGTATCTCCTTATTATCTGCTACATTATCCTTATCTAATTGCATGCACTTTGGCTCAATCTGACATTTTCAAAACTACAGATGCTTATTAGCTCTTCTTAGCTAAAAGAAAAAATGTGTATTATAGTGATTATCAGTTCCTGGCACTGCCTGTGAAACATTGTAATGAGAGAGACCTTTAGCCCACCATAAACAAGCACAATCAGGGTCTGTTTTTGTTATTAGAAATGCTCCCACAAATGTTGCCACTGTCAGAATTAATGACTGCACCACTAATTATTAATAATCTCATGTTTCTATCTATGGGTTGTTTTTAGCCCAAAGCTTTAGGTCAAAAGCAGAAATTATTTAATTCTGCACCACCACAGTGAAGCCAGGAATGAAATCATGGCCTTGATTCCTTTACGGTGCCCGAGAGATTCAGGTCCTGCCTCACAGGGGTAAATAAGTGGCTGGAGGTCACGCAGCAGGTTGGTGAGAGACCCAGGAACTGCAAGGCTTCCCTAATAGTTAGTCCGATGCTCTAGCACTGATCCATGCTCCTCAAACAGAAGGGAAATAAATGTGCCCAGAAACCAGTGAGAATTACTCACTCCCTGAAGAAGCCTCCAATCACACTACCCTCAAACACAGAGCGTATAAACAAGGCAAGTACAATGGATGGGGTTACTGCCATCCTAAACCTTGGCTATGTCAGTTTTAATTAATTACTCTTGTTTGCAATGACTCACTGTATGTGTTCTGACAAGTGTTTGTGCTGCAGCTCATAACAGAACAAAGAAGCTGCTTCAATAGCACCCACTTTATCATAGGCACCATTGTGAAGCACTATAATACCTTCAGTGTTTTCTCCATGTGTCTCCTCTTCTATCTGGGATTAAACCCAAGTAAAAGAATATTTTAAAAAAGAAAAAAAAAGACAAAAAGAAGAAAAATAAGAAGTTATTATAGAGCAGGCAGAGGAACTGTATCAATAAAGTGCTTAAATTCAATATGCCTAGCAGTAAGAGTAGTAAAAGTGGGAAACTTCGGTTCCCTATAAAGCATTTATGTGTCTATGGCAACATGGTTGTTGATTTCTAGAGCTTCCCTAATAACAAAGTAATAGAAGTTCAGTCTTTTAAATATTGCTTTTCTTTTCTGGCACCTAAAGGAAATTGAAAAACAAAACTAAAACCAAATTATATTTAATACAGGTTATACAGAAACATGAGGAAAGATTTAGCAATAAATTACAAACAAATAAAGATAGGATTCTACAGTCACATGAAACATAATCCCACGAGCAATCTGTGCAAATCTCAGAGCTGTGTATGCAATAAACTTATCTTGGGACAATCCGTCTCTTATGCAAGAGGTCAAACACTGTTTCAAGCAGATCCCAACACCCTCTTTCCTCTCCGCTCAAGTCTGAAACACAAGATAACCCAACCTGCCTGTCCTGAGAGAAGTGCAGGGGACACAGGCAGAATGTGAACTCTTCAATGCCTGAGGGCACATCACTGGGAGGTGGCTGGAGTGGAGCCATGTGGGTTTTTGCTGGGATATCCATCCCTGGGCGCCAGGGCACAGAGAGATAAGGCTGCCAGCAGCCACCCGTTAGATAGGGAGGAAGAACTGACTCATGACTTCCCAGCAGTGCAAAAAACCACGGAATTCTTCTCCTATGAGATAGGGCTGAGGGATGGGATAGAAGAAGAGATGAGCTGTGCTTGCTGCCCCTATGGGTTTTCAGGGATTTGGAAGTCTTGGGGGCGAACGGGAAGAGCCATTCACCACAGAGCCACCTCCCATATCACCCTGCCAGCCAGCAGCAGCAGCTGCCACCAGATTCCTTTTCTGTGACCCTGGCACAAGCATAAATGTCTGTTTGCTACACTTAGCAGTTCATCCTTTTCCCAAGGGCTAGCCTTATAAATAAAAGTCTTTTTTAGTCCCCCTTGGCCAGAGGCACTGCAGGACACTTGAATTCATCTTCACAGACACAGACACAAACTGCCCAGACTGTGGCTCTGCAAACCACTGCTTGTACCCTTGAGAAGGGACAACAGGCAGTAACAAACCTCCTGCTGCTGCCCAGGTGCTGGACTGCTCCCTCTGCCTCTGCCAGGACGGGAGGAAAGCAGCAGGCAGAGGAATCCTGTGCAAACCTCCTGCGGGTTCTGCTCACCAAGAGTCTTCAGATCCAAGGCTTGGAGACTGCAGCAACATCTGTAATTGCTCAGTCTGCATGGGTTTCATTTCTCCTCTGACCAAAATACCATAGCTGCATTCTTTTATAGAGGGTTTGAGCTTATTTTAATGGAAAATGAGGAACACGTACATACTTTTGTCATAAACACTTTAAAATTAATGACTGTGGTATAACTGGAGCTGAGGTTACCAGGCATTTCTCACTGCTGCATTTTCGTTTCATGTAGCTCTGTACATCCAGGAGAGAAAGCCTGGGGACAAATTTGCATTCGCCTTTGAGGTCTGCCTAGACTGAAATCTGCTTGAAATGCTGGAGCAGATGCTATTGACAAATACAGAAAAGAAATATAAAAAGGCCCAAACCACCCCCTCCCTGAAATATTCTAATGAAAGCATTAAGATACTCCTATCCTTCCTTTTGGATGCTTTAAATCTCCTTTTGCTCAAAGCAAACTCCAAAGCCTTGAAGAGCTAGAGGGAAACATCAGACATTTGAAATGTCACAGGAAAACTGTCAGAAATGAGTGCTAGATACAGCAAAGGCTTAAATGTGCCAGACTTCACAATTAGTTTACACCTGAAAGAATATCCGTGGTGATAACTGGAACAATTTTTAGTCTTAAAGCCCTTGGGGCCCAGAACCAGAAATTGCAACAGCTCACAAGGCTTAGCCACAGCAGACCATGGCTGCCATCGAGCTGAGATGAACTGTCCATGTGCCACCTCAGCCTCCAATTTTCCACCTGCAAAGTGAAGACAATAATAAGTGCAGTTTTAAAAGGTATGGAGACTGTGACTCATGGAGGATTCTATGTAATAGCTGAATTCTACTAACAAGCCCCTTGTTTATAGTAAAATAATTTACACTATGTAAGTGATAAACAATTAAAAACCATGTTCAGTTTTCATCAGCAGAGGGTCACAATATCAGCATTTTTCAAATTACCTCAAACACTTCAGTACATCTGTGTAAACTTAAATGCTTGCAGAGTGAACTAGTACCAGACCCCTCTCTACCTCACCCCCTGGCTCGACATTGTAAGTTCCCTGAGGCTTAAAAACTGCATTAATCTTTGCTGTAATCTTTGGGACGACTTTAAAGTGCTGTTTTAACAAAATAAACTATGAAAAATCTCTAAATTAAAATGCTTAAAAACAGAAGATGTAATTAAAACTCTGGTTGCATGTGGGAAATTCAGGTTCCCAAACACCTTACAGATGGAAGTGTTGTGAAGAACTTGTCTTTCCCCTACAAACACTGCCCATTCACCCTTCAGAATGCTTTACTGGATTGTACCACTACATTCTCCCTCTCTTCCCTCCTGCATAGCTCTGTGCTGCAAAACATCCACGAGCCCAATGCTCATTCTGACTCCCTTTTATAGTTATATTTTGGCAGTAAAGATTATGGCACAGTGATCTATTCCTACAGATGAATGCACACACTCAAAATATGTCTTAACTCAGTTAACTCACCCACACTGAATCTTACCAGTACCAAACACCCACAATTTAATGAATACACATAACATTTTCCAAGGTGCATGTATGAGAAAATAAACTGATCCAAAATAAGTATTTGTGCATCTAACCGGGAAAAATACTCCAGTATGTGTTTTTGTATTTGACCACAAATCTTTTGAAACACCTTGAAACTACAAAACTAAATAATCTGTGTGTACTTTTCAAAAGATACACTGTAACACAACCTACTATGAGTGAAAAAGGCTTTTGGGAAAACACTGGCATCTTTTTGCTTTCTTTTGGAAGAAAAGAGAAAAACATTCCCTTAGAAGAAAGATTTGTTCCTTCCCTCCTTCCCCCATGTCTAAATAAGGGGCCACTTAAAACTATTGTTGAACCATTTTTTTATGAGCTTTAAAAACAAGTATTTCTCCCTGAAGGTGAAAAAGAGAGTCACAAGACTGCCATCAGCTGCATCAGACCTGGAGAAAGCAGTAAGGAATTGAAGAACCCCCACGTGTGGGTGTGAGTGTGTAAATAAATGGGTGGTTGGTGCTTTCCTACAGAAGCAGGGAAAAGCCAAGTGCTCCACAGGAACAGTGTGATCACCACACGCTGCCACCCCTCGGTCACGGGATGAAAACATTCGTACCTCAGGAAATGCGTTGGGAATCAATCAAAAATCCCGGAAAAATCAACCTGCACTTATGGAGCTACAATGGGAGATTTTGCTGCTCCAACACAAGCATAAATATATTAGCCCAAAGTAATGTAAAGGTTTTTATTTCAAGAGACAAAAATCTTCTGAGTCCCAAAGAGTATTTTCCAAGCTGTGATACACACCCTAAGGACTGTCTTCAGTCTGGCCTTTCCTGAAACAAAAATACACAAATGGGTGGAGAGTGGCACATATTCACAGATTTTTTCCCCACTCTCTACATCTTTAAAAGCCCCTCGGAAACCAACCTGAGCTGCTCCAACCCTGGGCTGTCTGTTCTTTCTGCACTCAAGCTCTCAGCTCAGAATGAGAAATAACATGAGCTGAGTACTCTACATGAGGTATCCCAACCCATGGCACAGTTCACTACTATCAGATGATTCAGCCTCTTCACACAGTTATTCCTGAATACTTAAAAATACATTTTCGCTGGCAGATTTTTAGTGTGTGCATCATCACCATAGCTAGTGAAGAACTGCAGAAACAGAGGCTGATTTTAAACTGGCAGCAAATATCATACGTTGGTTTAATTATAAATACAGCTATAAAGCAAAGTTTAAAAAAGCGTATCACCTGCAGATCAGAGTGTCCAGTATTGAGTAATCATAAAATATATGATGGGCTTCTGCAAATGCAACCCATGATTTTTATAAGGTTTATAACTATTCCTTTTGAAGGAAGTAAGCTGCAATTTTTATTCCTTTTGAAAGGTGAGTTACAAAATATCAGCAGGGCCTAACTCTTTCCACTGAAAGAACCATTCCAGGTCTCTACATCTTAATGGCTGTAGGATAACTTAGTTCAGCATCCAAGAACTCACCAAGAAGAGGCAGAACAGGAGATTCTTATAAACAGTAGTTTTTGCCCATACACACAGCAGTACAGATCTATAGATAGACTCCTGGTTACAATTCAACCTACTATATCTTACCACAAAGTTAGGATTTCTGCCGTCATACCAATCCCTCTATGCAATCAATTCACTCCTCTCTTTAGGAAAAAACCATCCCATTTCTGAAATGCCTGTTGCCTGCACCTCAGGCCTCAACCTTTGCGAAACACTGTCCTTGACACACATTTCTAGAAGGCAATATCTCTTCCCATTAGACAAATAATGAACTGAAAATTACCACTTTCAATTACATGCAACAGCAAGTCCAACATACAAAATTACTTTTTTTTTTTACACTGATGGCTTTGATTCTCAGTTTCTCAGACTCACTCTGTTAACAAAAAATATTTGATTTACTAAATCCTTAATTTATCCAAGCTCAAACCACAGTTTTACTGAGGCATCTCAAAATGATCTCTATTATATCTGAATGAAAAACTTTTCAAGAGGCAAATCAGTCTGAATAATCAATTGCACAACTAGTAAAGTATAACATATGACCAAAGCAATTGCAGAAAAGAAAGCAATATTCAGCATTCACTTTTGAAAGAATATTCATAGAAATGAAAGCTTTTGTACTTGGGACTTTTATGCTTAAGTCTACTAATAAAGCCAAGAAGAGGTTTGGCTAAGTAATGAACCTGTAAGAATGCAGCATGGCTTTCTTATATAAAAAAGTGTTATGATGTTTCAGTGCAGGATTCAATACTTTTAACAAATAACTTATCATACAAAATTCAATTTAAAAAGAACTTCTGTGATCATTGTTTTACAGTCAGTGCCTTATAAAATAGATCAATATTCCATGTTAGAGAAAAGTGTTGAATTTTTTATGCACCTGATTAATGCATTGTTATCATCCCAGTAATTAAAAGGAGCGGTGTTACACACAATCAGCATGATACATCTTACTCAGCACCTCCTGGCAGTTGCCTGCAAAAATTAAACTCATTAATCACAGTGATGCCGAAGAAGAAGCCTGGAAAAGATGAAGAAGCTCTATTTTATGGGGAAAAAAGTTCTCAAGTCAATATGTAGAAGAAAATCCCTTCCACTATACAATATGTGAAGCATTTATTCATCAGTCTGAAAGGTAAACTAATCAAAATTACCACCTGAAGGGTAATAATATCAGTCTTAAAAAGAGAAATTATGTCACCAAAATTCCACATAACCTGCTATACCACCACACTAAATTAACAACGAGTTTTCACAGATGTTTCCTCATCTAAATAACTGTAGTGAAAAGCTAATCTTACAACAAGGTAAATTTGTCATCAGAATTTTGTTTAGAGCTTTTACAATAATTAACTTTAATATGAGTAATGCCACTGAGTCAACTAGGAAGTGCTTTTCTGGGTTCATTTATACTGGACCTAGTTTCCATATTACTTCTCCCATAAATAATATGATTGTCTAATCAGACTAGCAATTAACATGAAAAATTTGCAAGATTTAATCCAGGTTTTGTTCAGAAGCTGGGTCTGCTATATATATTTTCTCATATAACTGCCATGACTTAAAACATAGTAAAAACTATTTAAAATTCAAAAGAATGCTGTGACCTCTACTTTGCTACACTTTCATGTTACAAAAATAGTGTTCCCAAGTGTGTCTCAATGGTGTCTATAAGTCAGCAGTTGTCATATAAAATCATTATCGGTTTTGGTTTGAATTTTTTTGAGGAGTTACTACCTCCTCCTTAACTCTGTATGGGTTTCACATAGTATTTTTCCACCAGTACTACTTCCAGTGGACAGAATACTTACTTACAATACGGTGACCTTCAAAGGCAAGATCCTGTCTTTCCCTCTGTTTTGTACTGCATTGAGGTCTGTGCTGGTGCTTAAAAATACAGTGCTGAGTGCAGCACACATATTTCAATAGGAAAAGTCATCCTCAGTAACCCATAAAATACACTCAGTTCTCTCCCTATTGTTAATCACATGACAAAGTTAGGAACAGAACAGTCTCATTCTCAGCTTTGTTTTGATATTTCCAAGTGTAGGCAGGGAAAAAAACNTACTTACAATACGGTGACCTTCAAAGGCAAGATCCTGTCTTTCCCTCTGTTTTGTACTGCATTGAGGTCTGTGCTGGTGCTTAAAAATACAGTGCTGAGTGCAGCACACATATTTCAATAGGAAAAGTCATCCTCAGTAACCCATAAAATACACTCAGTTCTCTCCCTATTGTTAATCACATGACAAAGTTAGGAACAGAACAGTCTCATTCTCAGCTTTGTTTTGCTATTTCCAAGTGTAGGCAGGGAAAAAAACCCTTTGTTTCTCTATGTTGGGTTTTCCTTCTATGTTGATGTCAAAAGACAAAGGACAATGTGAATGTCCCACTCGTGCAAAACAGAAAACAGAAGCCTAATCTTAGAAAAGTGTTTCCAATGGTGTCTCCCTTAGCCCTTCCCCATGATGAGTAATAGCACATTCTCCTGGCACCCTGCACAAACAGACCACTCTCCGTGTACTTCACCCTTAGCTTTTGCCTGCTCTCTGCCTCACTTTTCTCTTTTCCTCGGGGGTCTCATGCCCAGGGCTGCATTTGCTCGTCCTGAGTGAGCCTCACTACTGCCACCGGGGATGGGAAAGGAGCCCTCTGTCTCTGCCAATCTCACCATGGACAAGGGCGAGAGGTCACTGCCAGCTCGCCTCAGCACCGGTCCCGGGAGCGTTTGGCAGAGCAAACAGCTCCTTCTCTCCGTAACAGGAAGGGTTCGGCACTGCTGACAGCTCTTTCTGAGCCGGGTCAGGAAGGGTTTGTCACTTGGACAACGCCTTCTCACCCGGGATAGGAGGGGTTCAGCACCGCGGACAGCTCTTTCTGAGCGGGAGAAAGGGTTCGGCACCGCGGACAGCTCTCCCTGCCGCGCTCCGCTCCGGTTCAGCACCTCGGACACCTCCAGCCGTCCAGCCTCCTCCTGCCGGCGCCTGTCCCTGCGGGCGGGACCTCCGCTCCCCGAAACACTCGATTTAAAGACCATTTCCACTGGTTCGTCATGACTTCACCCTCCCGACCTGCACGACTCCCTGCCAGCGCAGGTTGCTCGGTCTCTGCTGGACGAGAGCGCCTGGGAACTGCCGATCAGGCCCAGGGGACTTTCTCAGACCCGTTGCCCCCTTTGAAAACAATTCACACAAAGTGCCCACGTGTATTTAGAAGTCACCCCAAATCCCTGTTCCTGGCCACACTTTTTGCACTTCATTAAGGATGACATCTAGGTAGGCACAGACAGCAGTGTCCCTCAACAGACAGCAGTGCCCAGCAGTACTTTTCACCCACACAACTCTGATGGGGGAAAAGGGAAAATAAAAAAAGAAAAATCTCTCCTTTTAGAAGTTAAAGAGTATTCTTATTAATATTATGTTGGAGCCTATCAGCAGAAATCACTCGCACATGCTAAACTGCAGGCTTCCTTCTGTTTCCGGACTCAGCGCTTCTGGTGACCAGAGAAGCGGCTCCAGACATCCGCTATGTCCAAATCCAGGGAAGCGAAATTAAAACAATGAGGAAAATGTGCCTGAGCCCAGCCCTGGAGGTAGCACTCCGCTGGCTAGCAGCGACACCTAGAGCCCAGCACACCGCCAGGAAGGACCCCGTGTCCCCAGCCACATCGGGAGAGAGTCACCAGTGGCTGTGGGCGATCGGGAAAGGGGCACGGTCCCTTCCCGCAGTTGGCCGGGGCCAAGGAGCAGCAGTGCCAAGATCGTTGCCACTGAGCGGGTCAGAGAAAAGAGTCAATTCAGGTCCCTGTCACTGCTGTCCCCCGGGGCTGTCAGCATTCAGTCACCTCGGGGAGAGGTTTAGGTCGATTGGCCCCGCTGCTGACAGAAGTGCACTTGCTCTGTGGGCCACAAAAGTCTTTACAAAGGGGTGGGAAAATGGACAGGGACTTAAAAGACAATCCGAGGACATTTCCCTGCATACACAACTCTCTCCTCTGAGTGAGCAGCCCTGCTGCTGTGGCTTGAAGCTGTGCCTTTGCTTGGGAAGGCTCCCAGAGCCAAAGCTAAACCCTGCTGCAAAGCTAACGCGTCCCACTCGGGCAAGAAGTATTTTTAACAGACACAAACATTATTCCCAACTGCAGCCATTTGCTTCCCCTTGTGTGTGCTTCCACAGAGGCAAAACACACTCAAATCCCTCTGCAAACCAAACACCAGCCAGCGATGGGGAGCCACATGTTTTGGTCTATCACTGGCCCTTCCTCTCTTAGTCTTTCCGCTCTCCAAATCCCCTGTCCCCCTCCTCGCCACCCCGAAAGAACTGGGGGCGATCGACCCAGACTAGTTTAACTCCATCGGACCCAGCGGGCAGCCAGCGGCCTGGATTAGTCACTCGTTACTAAGGCGATATGCAGATGCACCCTTTGAAGTCGATGCTGTCAGAAGCAGCGCGGGAGCGGAAGGTGCGCGGCCGAAGTTTGCGCCTTCCCCGCGGGGGCTCGCCCGGGGGCAGCTGGAAGGGGGGACACAGAGGCCCAGAAACGGCTGCTCAGGGGTTAAAAAGTTTCCCTGCTGCCAGGGTAGGGGGAGGCTGACAGGAAAGCGAGGAGGGAGGGACAGGGTGAAGACTTCTGCCCAGGGAGAGTGTTAAAGGCTAAAACACGGAATAATAACAAAATTAATAATTTTTAAAATTTTAAAGGTGGGGTGGGGAAGCCTTGACACGCGGCTTGGGGGCAGCCGGACGGCGCTGGCACTTGGCGTTTCCTACCGTGCTGACCCCGCGCCCCCAGCCCCGTTCCAGGGGAGCGGAGAGCCGCGAAAGGAGCGCGGTGACGGGGAGAGCTGCGGGGACAGCGCGGGGGCGGGCGAGTCCTGGCTCGGCTCGACTCCCCGCGGGCTCCGTCCTGTACTATCC
>VZRM01003040.1:464526-523677 GCA_013397955.1 Grantiella picta
CCTGTCCCTCTCCCCTCCGCCCGTCCTCCTCCTTCCCCCGTCTACCCACGGCCGGCGAGATGCGGGAGAAGGGGGGGTTGCGGGTTTTTTTGAGGTGCCTGTTGTCGTCGCTTTTTAAAATAATCCGGTAAATCGCGTCTCTTACTATTTTTATATTAATTCATTTTTGCTGCATTAAAACGTGCTTCAGCGCCCCTCAGTGGAAATCCGCCCAAAGCGGCTCCCGGCGGCTCCGGCCGGGGATAAACAAGCTCGGTCCCGGTGCCAGGGATGGAGCTGGGGCCGGGCTGGGCTGTGCTGGGCCGGGCTGGGGCTGCGGTCGGGGTCAGGGTGGGATCCGGGGTCGGGACAGCACCGGGACACCCCGCCACGGGCTCTGCTCGGGGCCGCCGGGCTCCGCTCCCCCGGCCCGGGAAGCTCCCCCGATCCGCGCTCCGGCAGGGGACAGCGGGCATTGCTCAGACAGACATCGCGGAGCTGCCGGCACGGTCCGGCCCCGCCAGCCCAGCACGGCTGCGTCGGGACAGGGGGGACAATTCCTGTTGCTCCAGCATCAGGCACTGCGGTTTCCATAGCAACAGATGCTTAGGTTTAAAGGGAAGTGGCAGAGTTGCTGTCCCCTCTTCTGCTCTCCAAAATGCTCCCCTTTGACCTCTAAATTTACCAGAGATAGTGGGATTACAACACACAAAGCGTAAATCAGTATTTGCCCATTCCCACTGAGACACTTGCTGCTGAAGAGATCACAAACTTCATTATAATTTAACTAGTGGATCTTATGGGCTGAAATATCTCTAAACACTGTTCTTCGCTTAAAGTTTTAATTGTTAAGATAATACCATCTCTGATACATGTAATTTCATCAGTCTTAGAAAAAACCCACTTCAATAGATCTTGTATACAATATTCTAAAGTGCAACTACTCCCCCTCCATGATTTCAAAAACTGCCTGATCAAAAATCTCTTTACGTCTGAATGGTTTCATCCACTCTTTTTTATTTGTGTCTTCAAAGACAGGGATGAAAAGTCTTAACATTTAGATGAAAAGGGAACCTTATCTCATCAAGAAAGAAAACAAAAACAAACACTCTATCGTCTTCCTGAAAGAACTTGAAAGAAGGAATCATTTTGATCTTCACAACTGAGATCCTGACATTTAATTAAAAAACAAGATGAGCACACAGTGCTCTGAAGCAAAGGTCTGATTTCTATGTCATAGTGACATAAATCACAGCGGAGGTAACTTTCCAGAAACCACTTGGACCCCTTGTAGCTTCTGTTTCACACACAAATTGACTACCAAAAACATGGACCTCTCGCTCAGCTAAATTCCACCTTGAACTGCTTTGAGAATGACTTTATGATATTTGAAATTGGTGACAAGTAGAGTTGAAAAAAAAGGAACAAGAGAATGAAATTAAAAGAAATAATACATTTTTAACTTCTAAGGAAAAACTAGGACACAAATAATCAAAGAAAGCCACAAAAAGGCAAGACAAAATCACTAGGCAGGAAAAAACACCAAAGATTAAATGTCTGAATTTAAAAGTTTCAAAGAAAGTACAGAAAAAAGAAAACATTCAGCATCACAGCCCAATTCAAAACCAAAAGAGCCTCTAAGGACCAATTCTAAGATCCAAATACATTGTTTGTGGTTTTAATTCTTAAGAACCAAGATTTCGCATAATTGAGTTTGCCTAGTCATGCACGCATATATTGTGCATGTATGTGTGTACACAATTCATGGAAAAATTATATTAAGGGAACACAAAACTGCAATGTCAAATACTTCAAAAGCTCAGTGAAAACAAACAGCCAAATGGTCCTCATCCACCAAAATATCCTGATCATGCATCTTTGGGCTGTGATTCATTTGCCCGAAAATAAATAATTACAGTTATTTAAAGGCGTCTCTGATTCCAGCTCTCCACTCCATGGGACAGCAGAGATAATTTAATGTCACGTTCTGGGTATCATGGTGGGTGAAGGAAGATGATTTGCACCAGTTGGGAACTGCAAGACACATTTCTGTCACCCTGTTACAGCGAGACTGACCTTGTGGGGAAGGGCTGGGCAGGCAGCTGGAGGCAGAAATATCTTAAATAACTCCCTGCAATAAAATTCCCCAGGATCAGTCTGTCGATGCCATTGCTGAAAGCAGGAGGATTTTTTCTGAGTCAGAGGGGACCCAGATGATTTCATTAAGCACCCTGGAGAGCACTCCAGCCTGCCTGTGCACAAGTTATCTCAGGATGGAACTGTCCTCTACAAACACGTGTTCTGGTAGCCCTGCCTGCCCGCTAGGGAGGGACACAGCCCAGTGCTCCTGAGTCACTGCTCAGAGCTGGAAGCACCTCTACCCTCCACTCGCAAGTCCGTGGTTAATTTGCTCCTCATCTGTGCATCACTTGGAGCCCAGAGTCCTCTACAACATCCTGGTCATATGACCAGATACTGTCATAAAACCTGCACACCAACAGGGCATGGAAAACACGGAGCCAGAGAAGAGAAACACAGGAAACATCGAGACATGGCAGCAAAACAGCGCTAAACAAACACCTCATCAGCATCTGGGGTTACATTGCAGCAAAAGACCTTTCCAGCCTATGGCAAGATCTGAGGAGAAATGAGTGGTTTTCACTATGAAACGTGCAAAGAGGCAAAATATTTCAAAAGAGCAAATAGAAGATTCTTGTCTTTAAACACACGTCTTATATGTAAGCAAAATCTTTTCCCTAAATCCTGCAACGAGATCCCAAGATAAAAATCAAGGCACTTCAAAACAAACAGTGTCCTCAAGCGTCTCTTAGTTGTACATTTAATTCAGTATCCAAAGTTTTGAAGGGCGGTTTGATTTCTAACTAGTGACATTTCCATCAAAATAAAGTGTGTTAGTTAAGACATTTTCCCTGCAGCACCGAAGTATGTTTTACTGACATTTTTAAAGCATTCAGATAAAAATGACACTTTTTTTCCCCCATGTTGTATAAACAAACAGTGTCCCCATATTTCAGCACTATTAATGTAACACAATCAAAAGCAGGTCAAACCCAAGACCTACTGCCTCTAAAACTTTACATAAAATATTTGTTTTCAGACAAGTCAGCTCAGAATAACACTGGCAAAGAAACAATCCAGCAGTATTACACTTGGATATATTTTATTTAGATATTACTTCTATCTGTCAGGGAATTCAAGCATTGTTATTCATGTTCCCTTCTTTTGTTCTGACAAACCAATTTATGAGCTTGCCATCTAAATAATATAGAGTTTGTTGCAGACAGACCTTAACTTGTTTCCATTTTTTCAAGTGGTGATAGTTATTAAGGAGCTGATTAGTGGAGTTATTTTAACAAAAAATTTTTAATAGTTCAAGTACACTTTTTATTATTTAAACCATTATATTTTCATTTTCCAATGAACTTTTAAAGGAAATTTAGAATTTCCTGGTTATTTTTCTTTTATATCACTCCCGAAAAGGCCAAGTTAGTATTTTCTCTTAAAATTACTGTATTTATTAATACAAAAGCTCTGGGTTTTTTATAATAGCAACTGCTGTTTTTATAATAGCAACTCTCTAGGCACTGGAGAGACAAAGATACAATATTTTAACTCCCATTACCATGGTCAGCCAAGATAAAAACATCCAGCTCATGAATCTCTAACAGCCCCAGGCTCATACCTTCTATACATCTGCTGCTTGGTGTCGACTGAAAACTCAACCCAACTAAACCGGAACAGAAAATCCCTTTCCTGTGTCAAATGCACCAATTCAGCAGTCCCTGAGGATGCACTTGATAATTCATTTTGACCTAATGGGTGTACTGAGGGGAGCACTGCTCCATGTCAAGACAAGTGACAGTAGGGCTGTGGAGGGGCAATATATAACTGTGGAATTAGTATGCTGAGCTGCTCACTTTCTTAGCTCATTATTTGTGCTAGCAGCATCTCAGAGCAAGTGATGTAGAAATGCAGCATTGGACAGTGAGTGAGTGAGACAGTGACATAGAGAAGCAAATTTCTCTCTGGAATCACACACTATTCAGAAAAATAATCTTGCTGGCCTTACAATGATTAAAAAAAAAAAACCCAACCAAAAAACCAAACTCAAATCTCTAAACAAACAAGATCACTTTCCAGGCTGGACTAAGAGAAATGTTGGAAAAATGAAAAAGGAGATGAGGACAAGTGAGGTCAAAGAGGCAGAGAAGAAATGGACCAAAACTGTCAGAGATGGAAAGCACCAACACGCCTGGGGAGCAGGGAGACAGGCTGGGGTGGTACAGGGTTAATTGGAGCCACACAATGGGAGGATTTTCAAAACCACGGAGATCAGCTGCTCCAGAGGGTACTTCCAACACCTGGTGGATAAATGTTCTCTCAGTGGTCAGTAGACAGGTGATTTTAACCACTGAGAGTCTTGATGCACACCTAGGCTTAATTAAATGAAATCAAGAGCATGTAGCTGAATATCAGCAGGTTCTTCCCAGTAGTGTGAGCAGGACTGTTTCCAAAGGAAATGGTTGGAAGTCCTAATGCTGAGGGCATTTATAAATAGGCTGAGTGAGGCATTAGAAAATGTGCTGTAAGGCATAATCCTGCCAACTGGCAAAATGATAGACCACATGACCTAGAAGGTCTTTCCCACATGTTTTTTATGGTTTTGGAGTTGGTGGAGAGGTGCTGAAAGGTAGGGGGGAGGAAAAAAAACAAAACCAAAACCAAAAAACCAAACAAAAAAAACAAACACAGAAGAAGGGAGTCACAAACAATGTCTGTGCATGTCTGGTACTAGAAAATGTAATGCAAAGCCTAAGAAAAGAAAGTACTGATCTACACGTGTTTATACAGCTGTACAGCACATCAAGGTCCTGGCCTACTCTGAACCTACTATTGCCATTCATACCAACAGAAATTTGTACTGCAGACTGTCTTTCTTGTCTTAATTAACATTCTGTCTTCGGAAGCTTTATCTGAGAGAAGCTAGGATGAGATCCCAATTCTATGTCTTCAAAAGAAGCCAGGAAGGCAAGCATTACAGATAAATACATTTTTCTTTGGATGCCACGAGCTGTTGGCATCCACGTGAGACTTGTCTAATGCTCCTGAACCTCTCCCCGCAAATTCCTCTCTATTTTTTAACCTGCCAATGTCTGACACTCAAGTCGGATAAGCCATGACAGAAACCAGGTTGCCTGATTAATCTGATTTCTCGAAGGGGTTTCCAGTAAGAAAAGGGAATATATAAGGCAAAGTAGGGTGTAGCAGATCTATCAGAAAAGTAACCATCTTGCAAAAGCATCCCTTGGCACCTCGGTCAGGTACTTCAGGCAGACTCTGACTCAAGGCAGGGGATATGCTCAGCTCTACAAGTGAAAGGGATGCACAAGATTCCTGCTCCATTTATGTGCATGAGCCACATCTGCACATCCTTAATTGCCCAAGTTCGGAGAAGCTGATGCAATTCCTCTCTAACTCACCACTGTAAAATTGGCAGCACGCAGAAGCAAAATACCTTGGAGAAATTCTGAATTTCCACTCGCCAAGAAGAACTTATGCAGGCAGAATCATGGAGAAACAAGAGGAATTTAATGAGTTAGCATTTCAAACGCATGCCACAGGATTCAAAGGGAGCAGACAAGACTAAATAATTTTATTTAAATACCTTTTTTTTAATAATACAAAGATTTTCTTTAAACAGATCTGACTCCTCAGACTAGCTGTCACTAAATTCACAGGGTTTTTTGTTGCTTGGAAGAGAACTAAAACCTAAATTTATTAAGAGACTCAGGGGATATAATGACACAATTTTAGGTTTTGGAACCCCCAGCTGAAAGAAAACCCTAGAGAGAAATATGAATATGCAGGAAAAAAGATATATTTAGGCAAGTGGACATCTCAAAAAGGCTACCTTAGGCTAACCAAATATCCTCCCACTCCTTTGTTCTCCTTCTGGCCCTGCCAGGCATATATTTCTTCCTCTAGTTTGGCACCGATTCAGCATATTCAAATATTCTTCTCTTGCAGCCTTTCACAGAGAAAGGAGTAATGATGGAGGTTTGTAAAACCCCTCCCTGTGAGGGAGCATGTTGTATATTCTCTATAGGAATATATAGGAATAAATACTGGATCAGGCAATATTAAAGGCTGTATGTTCAATTCAGCCCAGTTTCTGTCTCCCATCAGGATTACAGACAGGTGAGAAGCTGCTGTAGGATGTCTTCACAGGCAGTTTTGAACAAACAGAACTGCCACTGTGGGTCCTTCAGAAAGTTTTCAGGCTGAACAGAAAAGCATCTGAAGAGTTCCAGTCATCTGGAGCCAGGCAGACTGTGAGCAGGATCTTTATGGAGCACAGCTCTGGTCTAGCTGTCTGAAGCCCCCTGAAATCACCTCAAAGTAAATAACCCCTTTTTGGATTTGGGACTAATTTAAATTGGTAGATGTTTGTGTTTCTTCACTCTCAGTGATGGTGCATGTTCTTTACAGCATATATGCCTTCATAGATTGGTTAGGGAATAAATCTTACCAGCTTGCTCATAGTTTTCTAGGTACAAATTACACCATTTGTCCAATTCACCTGTCTCAGTAACATAAAGTCTAAAATGTCTGAGGCTCACAGAAGATATTTTAAAGATTTGTAAATGTTTCTGGTTAGCTGCCATTATCTAACAACAGATATACAGGATTATAAATGGCTGACAAACAGTGCATTCATTTTTTAAAAGGTGGGAGACACAAGAACAAGAATTGATTACGGCTAGGAGATTAATAAATTATGTCTTTACAAATTTAACACAAGTTTATGACCACAGCTATTTAGGGTCAGCAAACAAACCAACCTATGAATGGTTTTTATTTTAAATACCTTTTAGGATGTACCTGGATTAAACTTGCCAACATATGTGCTTCTTTTTAACTTTACTGCACTTTTCCAATGTATGCCAGAGGCACTGAGCATTGCAAGGGTACTTAGCAATGTGAGGTCCTGGAATACACACTGGAATTACCAAAATCAGATCAGTGATGGCATAATCAATATGACATGCTGCTTTGGAAAATTCCAGAGCATATTCACGTGAATCTTGACGTATTCACTGCATGTACCTAAATTTAGGGGCATTTTATTTCTAGTTGCTAGTTAAGCTGACAGAGATCTTACTGGCTTGCTAAGTAATATCTTAAAAAAAACCCAATGCTTTGTGAAACAAGCCATACACACATCTAGTCACTCCTGACTTAGAGACAGATCTGCATGTATATTTATTTGCATATGCCAAGGAATCATAAAAGCATGTCAAGTGAGCTGAAGAAAGTATGAAAACTAACTTTAGACATGTTCAATAATTTCACCACACAGATAAAAGCAATTCAGGACTCTGCTAACTGAAAAAATACAAGCTGCTTCATCATGATCTGAATAACAGTGTGACAAAGGCAATCCTGGAAAATTCCGACTGCAACTTATAATTTCAAACCTCTGAAAAAGATTTGTTTTTCCAGAGAAAAATAATCGAATTCCCTCCAAGTTATAAAAGAGCACAGCAGTATTCAGATCCTGTTGTTCATCACCACAAAGCAGACAAGCAACAACTAGGCAGCTAAAAATGTCTCACCAAGGTCCAAAAATGAACTGTTGAATCCATCACAGTTTCTGCAACACAACTTCAGCAGCACAACCAGAGCTGTGTCTTGTAAAAGCACCAATATTGGAAGCAATTGTTGAAAAAATTAAGCCACCATGACTTAGGGAAGTAACTTGTGATGAAACATCTCTTGCTACACTGACTGATGCCTTCCCTCCAAGAATATTATCAGCAATGGGCAGATGGAACTAGCATAACCATTTATTTGGAATTTAAGGTTCTTAAATCACTAAATTGTTTCTCAACACTACATCTTCAATGATTTCATATAAATAACCACACTATAACCTTTCTCAACTTCATGAGGCTGAGTGAATTTAGCCATTGTTCTGCAGGAATTTTTTATTCTAGTCATAATTTCCCAGTTTAGATATGCCTTTGCCTATCCAGTAACTTAGTAAAATAGAATTTGCAACTGATTCTGGGAAGAATTCTTTTCGTGAACACTTCCTTTACCGAGAAAAGAGTATCCTGGAGGAAAGATGGATTGGTGTATATCCTTGTATTGGTGTTGCTTGGTATTTTTGGAAGTGGATGAGGCCTCAAAACCAATTAGCATGGCCTAGTTGTGTCACCCAGAAACATACGGGTCCTTGAAGATGAAGCACACGTGGTGCCAACATTTGCGGCGCGTTATGACAAATGCAGGAAACAACTTGTCAGAGGTGGAAACATTTGCTGGATAACAGACATGGCAAAATCAGAAAGTAGGACAGACACCCCAAAATGGGACAAAACTGTGTTTTGGCTAGAATAGGATATGCAGGAATTTAAATTAACTGGGATTTTCCTACGAAAAACAAATCTGCCTCATCTTGAAACACACAGAGCTTTCTTTGGATTAAAGAATTTGCAAGAAGGTATTGAAATATGCCTTGTATCAGAGCTGAGGTCTTATAAGGAGTGTTTGGGGGAGCTGAGGGTGTTCAGCCTGGAGGAAAGGAGGCTCAAGGGAGACCTTATTGCTTTCTACACCTTCCTGCCTTCCTGGGAGGAGGTTGTAGCCAGGTGGAGATTGATCTCTTTTCCAAGCGACAGGATGATAGAAAACAGCCTCAAGTTGACCAGGGGAGATTTACACTGGATATTACAAAAGAATTCTTCATGGAAAGGGTTGTCTAGCACTGGACCAGGCTGTCCAGGGCTGTGGTGAAGTCACTGAAGGTATTTAAAAGGTGTGTAGATGTGGCACTTGGGGCATGGTTAAGTGGCAGGCTGGTATTGAAGATGTTTTCCAAACTAAGCAATACCATGACTATATGATGTATGAAAAAGGAAAGAAAACACTTGAAAGGGGCTCAGATCTTTGGAATTTCCCACTCTCTTAAGCCCAAAATAGTGTTACTTTCAGAACACTCAAGGAGGCCTATTTCTAAATAAGTGCACTGGTTATGATTTCATCTCTGGCCTGCTTTTTCCAGGGGGCTATAGAGGAGCACTGCTTTATCTGTGATGTATTTGTGCACTGAGCTCTTGATCCAGAGCTTGGGGGCTCCCTGTTCTCATGGCTGAACCTTGACTGCAATCCTCATGCTGAGCTCAGCTCCCCTCTCCACCACAGGCAATTCTCTAGCCAGGCCACCTAGTTTCAGAGGCAGCAGAAGCCACATGCCCTGCCACCCGGCAAGCCCCACACGTGCCCCAAAATGTGTCAAAGTAGGTTTGTGGGTCAGCTGCAGTGTGGGCTGCCAGCATATCCCAGCTCAGTACTGCAGCCATGGTGGGAGAGGGCTGAATGCACCTTTCTGCTTATTTTAGGAGCGGCCCAAGGCAAGTTTACAAAGTAATCTCTCTCTCTTTTTTTGCTCCTGGTAGTGATTTTCTATAGAAAAAGTAAAATAAAAAAGATCACACTGTGATTTCTAAGCTGACAGCAGGCCTTGAAGATCAGAGTACAGACATTAAATTAAATATGCTCCATCACACAGAGTTTTTTGTCTATTATATAGTTCATATTGGAAAATAGTTGTCATTTCTTTATCAAATCCCTTTGGAAACTCACTACTGTTGGACCCTGCCCTCTACTGACACGCTTCTCTTCCGAACACAATGCAGTCTCTTATATAGATGGCAACCCAGATGGCACACTTAAAATGAGTCTTTTTTGAAATGAGAGATAAAAAAAAAAAAGACAGGAGGGCAAAGCCTACAATAGTAGTGATTTCTATTTTCTATGTCAAATAGCTGAGAGAGAGTAAAAAAAAAAAAAAAATTAAAATAAATTATTAATAATAATCTGTAGAAAATACATTTGGATTGATAAAATTTTATAAATAAGAGTTTGGATGACCTTCTACCCTCCAGAAATAAAATCGGGGTTTTTTATAGTGCTTGTCAAACCTGTTCTCTGAGTTTAATACAGAAAATATGCCAGAACTGGTAGAAGTTGCAGTGGTAAACAAGCAGCTGTGCCATTTTGCTAACCCACAGCATTAGCACACGGGACACAAAGCAGCTCTGGAGGTGAGGGGGAAATTCCACTCCCACCTGTGTGCACTCTGTCCAGCACACACTGTTTCAAGGGATAAGAGAGTAAGCATTTTGATATCTGCTTTCATTTAAGGCCTTTAGAGACAACACCCATTAAGACTTACAGTAAATTTCTGAGCTGAAATTTCTCATCAGTGTTTTAGGGATGAGAGCAGTGGAGCTGAGTGATCTGCTCATGTAGGTCTGCACTGGGGGCAGGAGGGTGCACAGGCTTTTTCCTATGGCTTTTTGTTTTGCAGGGTAATGATTCTTGTTACTGGCAAGGCTCAGCAGAGTTAGAAGGAGAGGAAACACCAGGAGAGGTGCCACTTGCTAATTTTGGAAGCAACAAGGCCCCAAACCCGGGGCTGTTCATCTGATCCAGGGCACAGCTGCTTGTTTAAAATAGGCAGCTAATGGAAAAAGAGCTACACCAAAAAGATAGTAAAAATTCCTTAAGGAATAGCATTCATTCTTCCTGAGTCATTGCTACAGATGTCACTGGGGTTGGTGGGTGTGCTCAAGGAATTGTGCTTCTTACTCTACAGCTGATCCATGTTTGCAAGTGCAGTCCGGAGGAAAACCCCAACATGCTGGATTCTCTTTCTATAGAGTTCTCACATTATTTATTCCAGCCCAGCTGACAGAAAAGCCAGGGTTACTGCAGGCACAGAGGATGCTTCATGCCCTCCATAAAATCATCTGACAATCCAAGGAAAACTTCCCCGAGACCGTTCAGATTCCAATGTGATTAATTATATTTAGTGGGCACTTTGCCTGAGTAAGGACTGCGGAGATTGACAATACCTGAGCAGGTCAGCCCAAAACACTGAAACTATTCATAAGCCTAGAAATAAACATTTGGGAAAAAACAGCTGTAAATACAGATCAGCATCACCACTTGAGGGTGCTGCAGTAGTTCTTAAATATTAACTCAAAGATGTGCTGCCAGGCAGGTACTGTACACAGAGCTGCACGGCAATAATTCACCTAATTACTTCCACGGAGGCACTCAGAACATTTGGAGCTAAATTAGCACAAAATACTGCTGAACAGGAGAGCTTCTTCTGAACTAGAGGTTTAAAATCCTAAAAACCTTCCTAACTAATTGCAGTGATAAAACGGGATTCTCCTTAAAAAGAGCTGGGAAAAGGAAAAATTAAGTCAAACATAAGAGGGCCCTCAATTGCACAAGTGCATGAATTTCCAACTTCAAAAATTCATTACAAGTATAAATTCTCAGCTCTGCACACACATTTCCTTTGACTGTAATACAAGCGAATATTTTTCAAGGCATATCAAATTGATTTTGCTATAAACTATTACAGGATTATAGCCTCTTTGAATAGTCTTCACTACAGGAAACACACAGAACTGGTCTCTGTGGGAAATATATTGAATAGTCAGTAAAACACAAAGCAATACAGAAATACAATAGAAAATGTTTCAAAAGAGCCACAGCAACCTAAATGAAGAGCCTGAGTCAAACATAATCTAGGATTCTCCTATTATGTAGAAACTCCTTTTTATAATTTAAAAGAAAATGTTATTTGCTCATGAGGCTACAAAACCATGAAAAAAAGTTATGAATTATGATAATGATGTTTCTTTTGAAATGTATGAAATCACTCTATATGTGAAAGCATAGTGACTGCAATGAGCTCTCATTTGTAAAGTTTATCCAGTGACAGTTCTTTATTTTGACTCTTACCAGGTGCTCAAGAGAGCTGGTCAGGAACTATTTAATGATACTCTTGGAAAATGCTGACCCATCCAAGATAAAACTGCTGGTGGTAAAAGAGCTAGTTTTAAAGAAAATTCCCAGTTCAAAGACATTGGTGGAGGGGGATTTATTGCTTAAGGTTAGAAGATATAAATCAGCCACTTTCAGCCTGAATATAACACCAATTTATATTCCAAAATATAGTGATTTTGAAATTTGGATGAAAAACAGGGGGAAAAAAAGTCTGAAATGAAAGTAAATCACTTAAGTTGAACCAAACTCATTTTATTCCTCGGCTTGCCACAGAGCAGACATTTCCAAGACAGAATACCCAGCCCAGCTCAGAGCAACAAAGTTTTTCAAGCCTTGAAACCTTAGCTGCTCTCAGCTCTGACCTCCTTGCTGGCTGCCCACTAGAACATGGCAGCTCCTAAAGCTTTCTGAAAACATTGAAAAAGATGATGATTACCTCGACCTTGGCCTTGAAGTCAAAGTACTGCAATCAGCTAGAAGGGTAGAATTGCCCTGGTACAGGGCTGAATACAATCTGTAAATAGGTGAGTAGTGGGGACAGTCCTTTGCAATGAGAGGTAAAGGGTCTCACCCTCTCCCTTAGGGCACTGTTCAACAGCAGCTGCTGGTGTTGCTGCCACCCACGATCCACAGCATGCACTGCCCAGGGCTGTGCTCTCAGAAATAAGGAATTGGTCCCATTTTTAAAGAAGATTGATTTAACCCTGATGAACATCTCTCTGCAGTACATGTTCACTGCCCAACAAATGCTTGAGCCTCTCCTTCCCAGCTAAAGATGACGAAGGGAAAGCAGTGAGATGAGAATGGCTGTGTGAAGGTGTAAAGAGCCAGAAATTCATTCTGCAAATTGTGCTTCTCTAGCTTTAGCATCCCAATAGCCTAGAACCGTTTGGCCCCTATATTGCAATACTCAGCAACAGAAAAAGAGAGCAAAAGCTACTATAGACACTTCACAGACACAGGAGTAATCTTTGAGCCTATGTAGCAAGACATTGTTTTATTAAAGCATCTGAAGTTAGAGCCACTATGTCAATATTCCCTCTCTTTATAAAAAGTGTGCCAGAAATAGGCAGACAATCTTGACACTATGTGGGTTTTCCTACAGCCTATTCGTTTCTACATTGCATTGTTCAACCAGTTATTTTTAAATTTTCATTACTTTGCAGACAGTGCCCTGATTATTCCATTGAGAATGGTATCCTTTTAAATACCTTTACAAATGCCTTTACACGTGATTAACATTAGCCCAAGACCTATCTGATTCCCTATGCCAAGGTCACAAATACCAGATGAACATTTCCAATGAGCAAAATAAAAGATATGTATAATTTTTACAAGTTAGAGGACTGTTGTGAGGACTTTTTTGAAAGACAAAAATAGCAAAAGAAGGTAGAACACCATCTTGGCCTCATTTAAAATATAAGTCCATCTCACACAGGTGAGCACTCCAGCTTGGTCTACACATACAAGAAGGGTCAGCAAACAGGCCAGAGCCAAGTGATTTGGCTGCTGGATGCACAGACAGGAACTCCTGATTACTGAAATGCATCTTTGCTACACGGGAAATTGTGCTTCCAAAAAAGTGATGCATTTACTTCCTATTAACTTCAGTCCGATCAGGATTAAATTTTGGGCAAGCTTCTCTGGTTCTGTTTCACTTCCCCAGGAATAAAATGTGTGCATAACAACCTGCACCTAGCTCAGAGGGGGTGTGAAGATTAATGGTTGGAAAGCACCTGGATCTCAAGGACAGACATTTGTCCTAGTTATGTCCATACATGAAAAATGATCAGACTCCCTTGTCTCTCAGAAAATGGTCATGGTTACTTTAAAAGACATATTCAAGCTGAGACTTATGAACTCACACACCAGAATAGTTGAAATTATTAACAAGTAACATGTAACACTGTAAATGTATTTCACTGGGAAAAGGTCAGCATTAGAGATAGGAGACAGCCTTCCACATTAGAATAACTCACATCACCTTCTCTTCATCAGTCATGGATTTCCATAACTCTGCTTCCTTTCAGTCATCTTATTTAACAAAAAGGATTTATGTTTTGTGGCAAACAGAACTGTGGAAAAGGCATATTTATTAAGTTTGCCATTGCAAAATCTTTTCTAGTAGATAAGTGCTAGCAGCCTTAGCTTTTTCAATAAATAATTCCATTATTTATTGCACACTTCTACTTTATATTTTGTTCAGTTTAATTACACCACTAACATGCTGGGTAACATTTCTAATTTTCCTTCTGTAAATAACTGGTATCACAGAGGTCTCCTACAAGCACTTATTATAAATGAGGAACACTGACACATTAAAACACTTTGGTTTCCTACACACAAATGTTTTTAAAACACTAAAGTTTTTGTGTTGAACTATTTCACTTTAAAAAGCATGTGGCTGTTTTGTGTTAATGCACCCAGTAGAGAGAGACAGCTGTGCAAACGCTGAATTATGGCACACAGCAAAACTCCCCAAACTTCTCCACAGAAGCATTTCAAAACATTTGCCCAACCTCAAGATCTTGAACCCTGCATTTTGTGCATAGGAGGCTCAAGATCTTCTACCATGCTTTTACTCTGCTTTTGTTCAGCATGCTGAGAAAGGGGACAACCAAGTGATTTGATTATTCCTGCTTCATATTCTTCCTTCATGGCTTCACTGATGAGCAGGAATACTGCTACTGTTAAGATAATTAGCACAGGCAGTTAATAAGAGGTTGTTAATGTTTCACTGCAACACAAACAGCAAAAGATAAATAATTCCTCCCTTAAGATCTAAACCAGAAAAAATAATTAACAGCTGGAGGGGAGGGAAAGCAAGAAGCTAGAACACACTCCAGAATTGCAATCTGCTACCCAATTTTTGCAGTCAAACATCAGTGTTTTGCATTTTACCATTTATTCAAACATCTATCCTGCATCAGCAAAGCACCTGCAGAGTTCCCCACTGAGTTCAAGGATAGCAGAATTGCACCTGATGTTGAAAATGCTTATCCTTAGAAACAGGATATCCTAATAATGTGATCATATGGTCATTCCATAAGAAATGCTGTTCAGTCTGCACGGAAATCTTTGCAAGATCAAGGCTACAGCTTTATAGTAAGGTCACCTCATGAACAGCACCCTCACCTTACCCTGTGAAGAGTTACAATCCTTTCACTCCTTGCTTTCTCCAGCTCTATCCTTTTCTTTCCTGTCAAAAAAAAAATCTTCAAAAAAAAACAACTTCTATACTTCTCAATACTTCGTATCATTTTTTTCTCCTCTGGGAGAGTGAGAAACATATAAAGTAGAATTAAGCTTTTAATTCAGGACCCCTAGAAAAAAAGCAGCTGAAACTAACTCATCCTGCCTTTCATGCTACCCCATGTAGTGTCCTATCTCATTTCTTTCCAGAAGACACATTTTTCTTGCTCCAGAATGCTTTTCCCCATAATCCCCCTCCTAGGACACAGGCAGCTCTCCCCAGTCTTATCACTACACCACATTTTTTGCTTCCTAAGCCTCATTAAGAGCTGTATATCTTGATGGCATGAATGTACCCTTCTCCTGAACACAGCCCTGGCCAGAGCCACTGCCAGACAGTCAGTTCCTAAGTCTGTGCCACTCCTGCTCCCTCTGAGCTGAAATACAGAGAGGGAAGGTCACCCACTGTACTGGGACAAGCGACACTAAACCACTTTGCTCTGAAAAGGAGATGGTCTACACTAGAATATCCATTTTCAAAACCACTGCCTTTCAAGGCTGAGCTTTCCAGGTGTTTGAATATGAGGTTGCCTGATTCCCATTACAGGCAGATCGTGCTGTATGTAAAAAAACCACTGCCCATCACAGTTTGCCATTTATGTATCCCTTCCAGACCTCTGCCAAGCTTCAGGGCATAGCAGAGGAAGGCACTTGTACTTCCCCCTCACACACAGCAATTCTCATTTACCACATACCAGTACAAGGAGAGGGGAGAGGCAAGCTTCCCCTTGCTTCTCTTGGGGGCACTGCTTCTTCAGGCAGCAGATGAGCAGGTTTTGTAGCTGACAGCAGCAACACCCCTGTCTCACTTCCCTTGTACAAGAAGAAACATAAGTTCTTATTTCCAGACTTTCTGCACACAGGATGGCCAGAGGGCTCTGCAATGCAGGGCAGCCCAGCACGGGAAGGCAGGAGTATAGAAGTAATATTTCTATGCTGTTTCTGGAATTTCTGGTAGGCTGAGGAAGTGTCTTATGAATCACATCCATTTCTTAAACTCATCAGACCAAATCACTGAGATGTTTTCTGTTTGCAGCACTGAGGAAAGGCAGTTCTGGAGGAAAAGGTAATTTATAAAAAACAGAATGGGAATGTTTCATGTGCTATGGCAACATGTTTTTTTAATTTAGATTTAAAACAATTCACAGATTTGTCTCTCCATGGGTCTTGGTGCCCTAATATCATTAACTACTCAACAGAATTTCAACAGTGTTTAAGTCATCAGTTTCACAGAAACCCAGCAAGCCACTTTTGAGCTATCAATTGCTTCAGTGTAGGCAAAAGTCCACTCTGCCTTTTGCAGCATACTCCAGTTCTTTAACTATGGGTTATTTCAGTCCTTTGAACAGAAACTCATTCCAGAGTCCTGGAGAATATTCTTGTAATTGCCTTAGCTCTTAATGGGCACACGGGTCAGGCACCCTTCTGATCTCAGCTCGATGAGGCAAGCTTGATCCTTGTGCTGGACAAGCTCCCGGCACAATAGATCATAGCTGGCATCTTGTGCACCATCCATGACCTCAAAATGACCAGTGAAGATCCTGGGCTGGCCATGCCAAGTGAAAAGCTTTCCTCAGAAGGAGGAATGTTTCATCTGGAAATGTGCACTTCCATAGCATGCCTGTGGCAGCGTGCCAATAATCTGTCCATGAGTGACCAGGCACAGACAAGGCAGATGAAAATGAAGGTCAACAAGCATTGTCCAAAGGGGATCAGATGCAATTCGCTCTTTCTAAGGCACAGATAACACCTGCCTCCTCATCCTACCCTCAAGACCTCCATATTGCTGTAGAGGAAGTTCAGGCAGCTCATCTGAATCCACACCAAGACATGACTGGAGAGAGAAGCTGATTTCCAGCACTCCAGATTCACCTTGAAAATGCTCCCAAATGCCTCAGTGCTTGTATGGGCATATGCTGGGACACACGAACATGCAGACTCAAAGCACTGGCAGGGCAAAGTTTGGAGCCTGAGTCCAGGCTGGAGACATGCAGGGATTCCCAGCTCTTGACAGTATAAAGTTGGAATTCAGGCCTGATCCAAAGTCCACTTAGAGTCTTTTCACAGGCTCCAGATGTTAGGCCTCTATGTACTGAAAGAAGAACTGAATTCTCCCAAGAACAACAAATTAAACCCAGATGGGTACTGGCAAGGGGAGGAGAACATTTATGAGATATTTTGTTCATCCCTGGGATTATTTATCTCTAGAGAACCAGGCCTCTTGTTTATCAGTAAAGGAAGTACAGCCACTGCATGCTGTCTAAATGAGCAGCATTTTGATCTTTTACTAAGCTTTTCTCTTTATACAATGGGGCAATATTTCACTCTCCTCCTGCAGTCTGGATTTTACCTGTGATGCCCTTGTCTATACACATCTTTCATGACTCTGGCAGAAATGAATACTACAGACATTTCAAAGCACCACCAGTCATTTCACAAGTGTACTACAATGCAGTAAAATATATGGCATATTGTAACTACAAACTACATTTTAATCTTTCCAAAACCTGCTTCTCTTGATGACCCATAAAAGGGAGAAATTCAAAATACTATTTCATTGCTTGTCTTCTCTGCCTAAGCTCCAACATTACAAGCTGAGAAATGTTAAGAGTCTGAATGATCTGACCCCCCACAATAACCAAATTTCTTCCTACTATTTGAACAGCAAATATGCAAAGGAAATGCAATAACCTTCTATATATGTAAAAAGGGCAGAATAATCCTTAAATTCAGTGGTCTGTCCACATGATTGCCAAAGGGTTCTGCAATGCAGGACATAAACTTAATACAAGTAGGCACTGTTCTTTTCAAGCTGGAATTACACTGGTTTCCATTTAGAAAAGCAATGCAAAAAACTAATGAAGCACAAAAAGCGTTGCATGAAAGCAATTTCTGTCAATACTCACTTTTCCAATTTCCCTGCTGCAGATTTCCTTCCTATTTCTTGCCATCTCAAATCAGATCAGCAACCTTTGCTTTCTCAAATTATCACAATGACTTAATGCAGACATTTTACATCCACCATCTCCATGATTAATGGAAATAGATTTGTCCCTACTGCTTAATGTTAAACAGCTGAGGTCAGGTTATATGCTAATTTAAACTTCAGATAATCCTCCTGGCGTCAGTGGGGTCACGTATGGAACAAAACGTTGCTCCAGTTGCATTTCTGTCTCCTGAAGCCTTCCACTGCATCTTAACACACATCTTTGGTGGGGCTCTAATGGCTACAGAGCAATGAGAGTCACTCACAGCAGATGGCATTCTGCACTGCTGCTCGCAGATGGCACTGCTGGGATTTGCCTGTCACACAAAAGAAACCCAACTGGCCTAAAAGCAGACCGTAAAAGCAGGACATAAAAAAAAACCCCAACACGTATTTTTGTGGAGCAGAACAAGTGTAACAAACTTTTCCAACTAGACAAAGGTAATGGTTAAATCCTCTAGTGTCTAATGAGGTATTGGCTCCAGCTGGAATTTATCCTGCAGGTGTGCATTTTATAACAGCTCTTCTTTTAGAAGGCCTCTGGTGCTTGGTAAAACAAAAAAATCCACAGCAGTCTCCCTTTAAAGGTCTATGAATTGTGTCCTTACCAAACTACCTATTTTTAAAGAAAATTGTAGCAATATAGGCTTCTACCCTCACACCATTTTGCCAGAGATGGTTATAAAATTACTGAAATAGGCAAAATTAAACAGAAACACACAAATATGACTCTGGGTGCCCCAACTTCTTTGTAAACTGGAAGGAAAATAAGTCAACAAGAGAGATCATTAGAAAAGTATTACTATCTGCAGCTGGGATCTTCAGACAATGGAATTAAGCATATTTAAATCTTACAAGCTCTGAAATCACACCCTGGGAGGGTATCCTGCTCTGCACTGGCTGTAGAGACCCAGTTTCCTTTCTAAGATATCTGAACTGAATGCTGAGAATGAATCTCCCTGAAGCTGTCAATTTTGAAGAGTAAAACCTCTGTGGATCTAGTTCATCCCCCAAAACATTTCCTGAATGAAGCCAGGCAGTTTCCTTTGTCAAGTTTTAATAGCCCCTGGATGTGAGACAGCCTATGAACAGTCCCACTGTGAGCTGAAGCTCATTCTTAAGGACTTCCAGGGAGAAAAGCAACTATGTTGTTTATACTGAAAAACAGTGGGCACAGAAACAAGAAGTGGCAAAATTACAAAGATTCAGAGCTTTTGTGAGACTATTCTCGCATAGATATGGCCCATCCTTTGGGATATTTTTGAATATTAAGATGTGTTGCGATGTGAGTACTGTTTCAGCAAGAGCAGGAGGCTGTATTTTGCCAAAAAACCTGCTTCTCCTATCAGCTCAATGCGAATACAACAAACTGCAACACATTTACAGAAAAGTCTTCATCACTACTGCACCTGTGGCTACTAAAAGGCCATCTGGGACCACTTCTACTTTATTTCTGGTAATGCTCCATCTCAAGTTCAGCTGCAGCCATTGGGACTCTGTTCTGACATCAGTAGGATACCTGGTAGGCAAGGACTGTGTGAACTTCATGAAATGTCTCAGCAATCTCGTAAAATAACTGAGCACAACTAAGGAAGGATCAAAAGATGGAGAGTTAGAATTAGTGAAAGAAAGAAAAAAGGTTTATTATTTGTATTCAAGCAGCATATAGGAACCACAACAGGGATGTGAGTCTCAGTGTGCCAGGCAACATATAAACATACGGTGGAAGCCAATTCTGGCTCTGAAAAGCTTACAGTCTTTAGAAGCAAGAGAGGTGGGAGGTGAGAAAAGAAACAGAGAGAACTAATATACACACATCAAAACCAGTCACAGAGCTATGAGTAAAACTGTCTCTTTCCAGGCTCCGAAGCCTCTCCTCCGTCCAGTCTGTCATGCTGCCTGGTAATCACAAGTTTGACATCTTTAATACGTTCACTTTCCACAAGATCTCTGCAAGGCCAGCTGTGGGGAGCTCCAAGCAGGTTGAATCACACCTCCAGAAAAAAAAAATGATCAGTTTTTCTGCTATAATTCTTCATGAATCCACATTAGGTTATTGCTCCTTTGTCCTTTACTTCTCTTTTACCTTTCCTTTTGTTTTCCTAAGTAGGTCACCTCATCTCCTGAAGTATGAAGCTGTAAGACTATGAAAACATAAAGGAGATTTATTTCTCTTTGTGTGCATGATCTTCTCCATTGAAAGAACTGTGGGAATGACTAGAAGGTTCATCATCGACTTCCAAGAATAGACAAATGCCTTTGTTAGGCTTCTGTGGCATATTTGAAACACAGGCAGGATGAAACCCTCAGTGAAGCCAGAAGAACTCTTGCCATTAAGCTATTCACTAAAACACATGAGCATGGTCCAAGGGTGATAAAAGGTCGGAGAATCATTTCATTTGAGAATTTTAATTTGCTAGACTTAACATAAGGCCATTAATGTGGGGGTTTTTACCTCCCTGTCTCAGACCTCTCTGCTCCTAGATACACATTTATATTAAATTTATGATTTACAAGCATCATGATAGACTGCCCTTTGCTAGCCTCTTAGAGGGCTCTCAGTCACAATAATTCTTCATATATGATGCTTAAATACAGTTTAATAAGTTGTTCTGAAGGAAATAAAATCCCCAACAACTTAAACCCTGAACACATCTAATGTGTGAGGTTTTTTGTAAAATAAAACCAAGCACTTTCTTTTTCCCCTCAGTATTCTTATTTTGCATCTTTTTAAAACTGATTTCTGTTAGTACTAATTCTAGAGGTCTCAGTTCACACCGCCAAAAAATAATGTTATTAACAATATGCTAGTTTTTGGGAAGTATCTCCACATGAAACAAGGCAAGGTTGAATAAACCCACAGAGCAGGGCAGGGGTGCTGGCATTCAGGCTGTCTGTAGGGAAGGAAAACCTTGTGGCTATTTTATGAAGAGGTGGATGCCAATGCTATAATTCCAGAGCTATTTATGAATGTACCAGACAGCACACACAAGCTCACACGTGCAGAAAAAATCAGTGCTCATCAGAGTCATGAAGGATCTTGATTCAGCAGTGGCTATTTGAGCAAACACACTGAAATGCTCACATTCCAGTCTTAGGGAAATGCTGACATTCAGATCTTACAGAAAATGCCTCTGACAATAGACTAATGATATATATGTCCGTATAAAATTAATCATATAATCCCATATTCCAAGTTGCTCTGCAACAGGCAGATTCTGTCATAAAAGAAATAAAATTATGTGGAATAGCAAGATCTCCTTAGAAGATTAAAACAGAAAAGAGCACATTAAAATCTGTATTTTTTAAGGTGTTCCTATTTCAAATTTTCACTTACGTTTAAAGCCTAGAAGCTTCCCTCAGGATGAACAACTGCTAAGATCCAATACCTTTGTTAGGAACTAACCACAAGTCCGTGGACCCTGCCATCACCAGAAATGCCACTTACTTTCCTCTACATCTACCCACTCCGTTCATGTGGATATATTTTTCAACTGAAAGCAGCCCTTCTTTCTGGGCATTTTTATCAATGGCTGTTCCTTACTTTTGACAAAGAAGAGAACAAAACCTTCAAAGCAAGTAAGCTTCTATGTGCTAATGAATCAATGAAGTTCACAAGATGTTTAAAGTATCCAGAGATGCTGATATCTGATTCCAATGGAATCAAAGGCAACTATTCTAGTGCAGTGTCTGCTGACCTGGTGCTTTCAGTAGATCCACAGGAAAAGTTAAGGTCTTAAAAACTTGTTAATAATGCCAGATGACACAGTTATGCAATTATCTGGTCCCTTAGTTTTGCAGTTTACAATCATTCAGAAGTAGTTTTCCCACACTCCGAAAACTTTGATGAAAAGCAGTATTTACAATAGAGTAGCTGGAAGCACAGTGCTGATACCAGAAACTCTTTTCAAGTCACTACTTCAGCTATGTCCAGGGCTGGAATAGAGATCTCTTGTGAGGATTAGGAGAAAAGTGCATGTGAAAACTCCTTATGCCTCTGGTGACTGCCAGTTCAGGTTCCTCACGTGTGCAGAGTCTTTGAAGCCACGTTATTTGAAAACCCAGATTTTTCCACACAACTTAGTTGTTGCAACCTGCTCCAGGAAAAATGTGAGCAGAATCACTAAGAAAGGAAACACCAAGCGTCTACTAAATTCTGAGACTTCATTTGACCTGCAAGAGCAGTGAGCTTGATAGTGCTCCATCCATTAGTATTACTGGCCAAGGCTGCTCAATAAAGGCTTTACGATGAAAGCATAACAACCACAGCAGGCATAATTCTTAGTGTTCCTGTGGACAATGGCTAAATCAATACTGAGCACCAGCCCCAGAGTTTCCAGGGAGCAACACGGTAAGTCTTCCTTCTTCATATAACTTCACTAACAGCATGCAATAAACCATTCAGCAGGCACAAAAAATCCCGGCATTTCAACACAACAGCATAAATTTTCCCCTTCTAGATCGTCCTCTGCTGTGGAAACAGGACAGATAGGCCAGTGTGAAGTGTGCTACCTGGACTGTGGATTTGCTCCTGCACAGTGAAACTTCTCCTTTGTGATATTGAGATGAACACAGCTGTACAATTCCAATGCTTAGCCCATTTTCAACCTGCATCCTCAAATATGTCTGCAAGGTCACTCAGCTAAAACCCAACAGCGACAGAAAAGAGTCTCAAGCCAACACTGTGTTCCCTAGAAACAAAGCATGGAGTCTGAAGTTAACTCACTCTTTTCTAATTATCTGAGCTCTTGGCCATGCTATACCCTCACTGTAGCAGCTGAGCTTTATTTCACACCTTTAACCTCCTACAATTTAAATATTTATAGCTAAGCTCATTACATAAGCTTCCTTTATAAGTAATAACCACTGTAGGTCAGGAGTCATTTGATCTATTTCAGCACCTATTTCAGAGATGAGTTCTGTGCAAGCCTCCCGAAGTGCGTTCGCTGGATCTCCACAAATCTCAGCAGGAAACTGGAAGGACCAGCAATATGTCCACCTTGCATATGTCTACATTCAATCAGAAATCCTGAATCAGTCAGGAATTAATCCTGCCCTGTGTCTGTCACTCTCCTAAATGGCCTGTAACACTGATCTCACATAAAAGTACTGTGAAGAAAAAGCCCTTGAAGGCTGCTCCTTGTGGCTGCTGTGGCAGTGTGGCCAGCAAGGGACAAGGCAGAGCTGAGAATGAGTGGCCCTCAATAACCACATATTCTGACACCTTCTTGGGGAGAATTTACCTAAATAAGGAGAGCTTTCCAGCGTTAAGACACAGCAAAAGAAAAACCTCAGCTACTAAACAAGGGATATGCTTGGGGTCTGATCCAAATTGAATCTATCCAGTACTCTCTGTGAAACATTTCTATGTGCACTAAATAATTTTCAAATATGCTAAAATAAAAAAAAAATTTAAAAAGTATGGTGTCTTAATTTTGCGTATAATCACTTCAGTAGTGTATATGTAATTACCATAAATAAAGGCACTGAGAACACATAAGAATATGAACAAATATACATTTTAAATGTCTGCCAAACCTCAAGCTACCTAGCATACCTGGCCTCTGTTCCTTACCTGAATAGAGAGCACAAATGCATGTGATTTTCAACCATTAACACTTTTGTGACACTGGGATGTGCAGGCCAATTAACTTGAGGATGGTAAAAACTGCAAAGATCTCTAAAGAATAGTCTGAATTATGTGTGAAGTCACTCATCAGTGAACGCAAAAGGAAAACCAGAGCTGGCCCCAGCCACAAAGGTGATGGAGAGGACAGGGTAATACCACAAACAACTTATTTCACAGGAAGGGTACTATTTTCTAGTTAAATCCTCTTTCACAGAGGATTAAGCTACTAAAAAAAAAAAAAGGGAAGAACGGTGTCTGCATAACAATTCCAAAACTGCACCATCTGTAGACAAGCATCAGAGTACTTTAACTCCCACTGGCAGACCACTGAAAAACCAGTTTGGCAGTGTCTGCTATACTCAGAATCAAGGGTAAGGAGAAGCCGAGATTAAATCTATAGAGATGCTCAGATGTGGAGTCTCTGTCAAATGTGGATATTTCCCCATGCATCACAGCCCAGTGAAAGAGAAGAACCACGAAGACAGGCTGCAGCTGGAGAGCACACATCCTGTGGGGTCACAGCGCAGGGGAGAAACCACGTGTGTTTCAAATGCAAGATGCACAAGCCGAGGGACTCGAGTGTGAGGTGGAAGCTAAATGTGTGATCTTATACTTCATGCCTGAGACTCGCCAGGCCTGCCTCCAGCCTTACAAAAACACTCACAAACCAATTTCAGCCAGCTGGTTTGTACTTTCATTGGATTTCCTAGGGGCAGAAAACAGAGTCTGCCCACAAACTGCATTCATATTCTCCTCGTGTAAATTTTACTTTTCAGCACAGCTATGATGGGTTTAATTTCACCTTGATTTCTTTGGAGGGTAAAAGCATTACAGAAAAAATAAATTTCTTCTGCTTTGCCTTCAGCCAGAGAATGACAGCAACATTCTCCCTGTGAAGAAACTGGTAATGCTGCAGTGATTTTTATCACTAGCACTTGTATCTCCTGGATATTAATAGATGTTTGGAAAATGCTGTAGTATCTCATTATTTTATAAAATGTAACTGGGTATAATTCTAAAAAGTGACGAATTCCTCTGTGTCAGGAGCTGAGCAGACTGCTTGTCTTAACTCTGCAGTTTATGTTAATGGACCACTAAGGTTTGTCTTGGAAAGGTGATGATAAGATCCCAGATCAGGCAGACTTACATTGTGCAATCAACATCTACTTTGTCATGACAAGGGCACAACTGCACTCCCCCTACCTGCTGCAATGTTAAAAACTGTGGGTACATCACCTGTAAATGCATCCAGCTCATTACGGTGAACAGGTAGGTCTGACTGTAGAAAAAGCTGACCAATACTTTATAGTTCCAGTCAGCATCAGAGTGTCGAAATTCAGACAGAATTTAAACTGGGGAAATTTAAAAAAATGCAATAAGGGCAAGAAACTACGTTTCAAAGAGAATAATGAGGTACACAAATATGGGTTGGGGAATTCCCAGATGGACGTTCTGAGGGAAAGGACCTTGTATAAAACAATTCTCAAACTCAATACGAGACAATAACACCACACTTTTGAGAAGTGCAAATACTGTGCAGGAACCAGTGAAAGAGAGAAGAGCTTTAAATACACTTGCAGTAAGATTTTTGCTAAACTTAGCATTTAGGGTACTGTACCCATTTTGATACACAAAATGCTGATCAGTTTGGAGAGAGCACAGAGTAAAACGGGGAGAAACAAGCAGAAGGAAAAATAACCAGAAGGAAAAAAAACCCAAAAATAACCAGAAGGAAAAAAACCCCAAAAACCAACAGCTTTATAACAGCCAGTTAAAAAGGAAGAGGCAAAAACTGCTGTGTCTGTGGTGGACAGAACAGAGAGCACAAGAAAGTAAGATAGGGAAAAGCTTTCTAAGGATGCTGCAGCATCACCTGGGAAGAGTGTGAAACCTACCCCATCATAATTTCTGAAACATTAAACAGACACATCCCAAGAGTGACTAAAGGCAGCATGATCCTGGATTGCAGCCGAGCAATGAACTGAGTAAAACCTCATATTCCCCTTCAGCTCTGTATTTCCTTTTTTCTTGTCAGTGTTGGTGAGCTTTGTTTCTTGCTTGTTATGTTTTTCCTGTGGATGAGCAAGGCAGAATGCCCACAGTGTAGCTTTCAGATCCTAACAGGAGATTGCAGGGTGCAAGCACACTGGAAAAATCCTTCTATTATTTGAAAACTATGCACACTTGAAATGATAATATTCCACAAAAAAGTTTCAGAGCCTTCAAACCATCATGTGTCAGAGAAGGTATTTTAAGGATGATTTTCATTATACTACATATTTCTCACTTGATTATAATCTCATTCTATTCTCACTTTAATAGTCATCACTTTTGCTGCCTTCAGCAGAATTATTCCTCCTGTTTTCACACTCACTACACTAAATGAGGATAGACCCAGCCCTAAACTAGTAAAATGGATTCGGCATGACACGATTTTAATGTTCTGGGGTTTTTCTTCCATTTACTACCATCCTCCAGGTTCCCTTTATATCTGTAAATTGTCTCTTTGATGGCAGTGGCAGGAATGTATTTGTGTAAGACAGTGTTTGCTTCCATAAGCAAAGGAAGACAGATGAACCCCTGCAGAACCCTGCAGCTGGGGCGAGATTGATCTGTAACTCAATCCAGCAGTTCTTAAATACAGGTAACATGAAAAGCTCTCCAGCAAGCTGCTGAATGCAGCAGGCTGTTTAAAAACAATACAAGAAGTGACTGAGTAGATTCATCTCATTGTAACAAAAGTCTCACTGAACAAGACAAGCTTCCTCAAAACGCTGAGTTTTCCACTCCGTTTCTGTGACTGCATCCCCTGGTAAGCTGCACTTCTGAGTTCATGAATGCAGCAGCATGAAGTAAGGAATATTGAGAATCTGGTGCTCTTTTTAGATCTCAATCCACCTCTAGACAAAAGCCCAAATAAAGTTCAACATTTTGCACATCAGTTAGTCCTGAGGAAATGCTCATAGAATTACCACAACAATAAGTCTAACAACCTGCAAGTTAAACTAAACTGGAAATACTCCAAAACTATGTTCTACTAAGTGTTCTAAAACTACATTCAATATCAAAGCTCTGGCAATCTCCAGCAGTGCCACATCATTGCTCCAGTGGGCATCTTCCATGCGCAAATTTCATTTTATCAGACATAAAGTTTCTCCAGCTTCACAATGTTAAACTGGAACTTGTAAGATCTGAACAGCAAACTGATGAATGAGAAGTTGCTTCTTTTTATCTTGGAATACTCCCTAAAGGAGTGCATACCCAAAATAGGGGCATACCTATTCAATATCAGGAATACTGGACTGCCAAAGGTAGTCTGAGAGACTATACTTCTTGGAGGTCTTCCAAGAGTAAATAGTTCCTATATCCAAGAAGATATTTAACCTCTAAGGCTCTGGGAAAGTCACAGTAGGTAACTTTTAGTTATTAGTTCTCAAAATACAGCTGTCTTTTAAAGAATCAAAAGGTAAAGTGTCCAATTCTCATTCAAGTAAAATCTAGTTTAAGTACCCTTCCAAAATCTGTTTTATCCAGGAAGATAACTTGCAAACTGTATGTTTTTAGGGAGCTAGGAGGCCTGAAGTTATGTCATGACCCTTTTTTATTTGCTAAACTCTTCCATGGAATTTGAACCAGAGGAAATCCACAAAGCTGATAATCACCAAAATTATCTTCCCTTGCAAGTAAAAACAGATAAGGTAGAAGAATTTTTCAAGTGGAAAAGGGTTTCATTTTCACAGCAAAGAAATTCTGCCTACTTAACCACACTATTAGCACCTCTCTCATAAGAGAAGTCATTACGGTGACTTTTGCAAAGGAGAATTTCTGATTTCTGCATATGATATAAGCAGAAGATCCTAGAATCCTAGATAAGATGTAATAAGAAAGTGCCTAAGATGGAAGCAAGCCCATAAACCCCAGCATTTGGAAACCAATCTCGAAACCAGAGCTGGGGTTAACTGAGGATGCCTTGAACATTGTGTGGATCATCAATCAAGATAAGCACTCCAAAGGAAATGCTTCGCCTCTGCTCCCTGTGAAAGAGCTCCCGCTGCTCCTCATGCAGAGCACCATTGCTGGGAAGACATTTCAGGAGAGAACTGTTCCCTTGATTGTGCAGACTGCCAACAGCTCAGAGCATCTCTAACAAGCCACTCACAGAAGAAATCCTCAGCATTGTCCTGTCTCAAGTCTATGGTAATCCTCCAGGTCAGGGGTCAAGTCCTTTGGCAATTAGCAGAATAAATTAGTTTGTTAATCACCTTGGAGGAAAAAGGACCTAACCAATAGGGAGGTGCTGTGCTACGTGACTAAAGCTATTCACTTAATCACATAGCTAGAATGTCCTGGTTTTGAATGGCATTTCCTACCCAAAATAGCCTGAAGGAAGAGAAGTGCTGTTGACAAATGGGAGCTGAGTGAAGCTGTTTGGAAACGCAGGAACGGTGTGTTGCCTTAAGCAGTTTAAGTGAATCTGTGTGTATTGCAGAACTACATCTCTGAAAATATTTCAAAGTTAGAGTTGCAAGATGCTATTCGGGAAATAATGTGAAAAACAGGTCTGTTGGCATCAATCAGAAATTCATAACACTTCCACTGCATGGAAAATTGGGAAAAACTGCACAGAACTGAAACTAGGAGAGCAAAGCCATGGAGAAGTCAACTGACTAAATAAAACTGCCCACTGGCTCTGTCTGGGAACCGGACTTCCCCTTCATATCCCTGCATGCTTTACTTTGGTAGATATTCACCATTTACTAGCACTAATGAAATTGTGTCCTGAGTGCAGGAATCAGGGCATGCTCAAAATTTTCCAAACACCAGACTTGGAGATTGCTTCTATTTTAAGATGAAAGGTCACAATCATACAGCTTTTTATCCAGAACTTGCTCTGACATAACTTTTAGTAACTCTAATGCCATCCAGAAGGACCTCAACAGGATTGAGGAGCAGACCTCATGAACTTTGAAAAGGGCAAGTGCAAGGTCCTGCACATGGACTGTGATTGGATTGAAAGTGACATGAGAAGTTGGACAAGACCCAGTGATGTGTGCTCCCAGCCCAGAAATTCAACCACATCCTGAGCTGCATGGCAAGAAGCAGAGTCAGAAGGTTGAGGGAAGGGATTCTCCCCCTCTACTCCACTCTGGTGAGACCCCACCTGCAGCACTGTGGGGTCAGAGCTGTTGAAGCAAGGTCCAGAGGATAGGTTAGAGGGCTGAAACACCTCTGCCATGAAAACATGCTGAAAGAATTGGGGTTGTTCATCCTGGAGAACAGAATGCGCCAGGGAGACTTAATTGAAGGCTTTCAATATTTAAAGAGAGGGGGCTTATAAGAAAAGGAGTCTTTTTACCAAACTCTGTAGGGACAAAACGAGGGGCAATGGTTTCACACTAAAAGACAGTAGGTTTGGATTGGTCATTAGGATGAAATTTTTTACAATGAGAGTGGTGAGACTTTGGAAAAGGTTGCCCAGAGAAGCCGTGGATGCTCCATAGCTGGAAGTGTTCAGGGTCAGGTTGGATGGGGCTTTGAGCAACCTGATCCTCTGAAAGATGACCCTGCCTATGGAATGGGGTTTGGACTACATGATCTTTATAGGTTCCTGCCAACCCAAACCATTCCATGATTCTAAGAACTTTCTATGCTTCCTAAGCAGGCTCTATTGCATTCAGTTCTAGGGAATTATTTTCCTTTGAGAGCCACAAAAAAAGACACAATGACCCTAGGCTGTTTGTATCCCAACTGTGATATCTATCCCAACTATCATTCTATCCAACCTTCTGTGAAGTAAAAGAAAACTGGAAGGAAATCAGAGACTATCACAAATATACTCTTTCCTACAAAGAGCTTTTTAGAGAGCCAAATGTCCTCTTCTAAAGTGCCCCAGTTACAAAACCCAAGGTTTCCAGCTGGTTTTGTTTCTCCTCTCTATCGAGACTGTTCTATCTACCATTTCCAAATTACTTATTGAAGTTTCTTAAATAAGGAACTTCAGTCCAAACCCCAAGCCTTTGTTTTATCTGATCATCTTTGATAAGATTTCAAGATCTTTATCTGTATTGTTTATCTGTCTTAGGCTTCTCTAGGATTATTGACTTGACTTCCTGTAGGAGGTCAAAATAACTCTCTGGCATAATGAACAAACAGGAACGAGCTTGTGCAAAAATAAAATGAAAAAAACCTTCCAGATTTCTCCTTTCTCATCAGATTATTTGAGCCACTGCCATATGCTGGGGCCCAGCACAACCACAGAGCAGAAAAATGCTCAGGAAGCATTCTGGTCTTATGTAAGGTAAGAGGCAATACACTCTGCAAGTAAAATTTTCCAGCCAAACTAGCACAGAAGCTCCACCAGGTCCCCTGTGCACTTGTGTTGTATAGAAGCTCTGATTAGATTATCATAATGATCCGATTGAGGCCACAAAATCTATTATTCTCAACCAGCACATTATCAGAGATAATTTTGTAAACTGATGTCAACATTAGAGAAACTCAGATTACTACTCGATCAATACTTGGAACATTAAAATAAATTCCTTAGAGTCCTTATGTGTATCTAGTGCATCAGTAACAGACTGTAGTATTTGCAGAACTCAGGGCAAGTATCAGGTCTATTTGCTTAGTCAAACAAGAGTCCTCTGAATTTCTGCTAAGTTTCTCTGGCCTAACTGGCATTAGCTAACAGTTGCTCTTCAAAATCTTACTGTTTTTAGTAAAGAATCCAAGGAAAAAACTCTAGGATGTATAGAAAGGACCAACCTTCCCTAAACTCCTCCTATGCAGGAGTAGATTTTTCAATAGCTTTCCGAAGAACTAGAAAGTCTGCTTTGGTTCCAAATAACCAGCAAGTCTGCTTTGGAAACAAATCAGTAAACTCCACAGCTGGCAAGACATCAGCTTTCCCTGATGCATTCCTATTATCAGCTAATTTAATGATGTAAGTCATTCTTCCTCTAGGTTTTATTCTTAGGGATCCTAAATGTACACATTCATGTATAAGAACCCTTACCATGGATAAACAGCTTAGAAAATCTCTTTTGATTCACTCCATCACATCAAGATTGGGAGTGAAGTGAGGGTGAGGCACATCCTGCACAGCTCTGGCTTTTTGGCCACAGCACCCATCAATTAAAGAGTCAGGAAAGAGGAGCCACCAGCTGAAAAGCAAACATATGCTAGTGGAAAAGGAGAAGCTAAAGCTCCTTCTCCTTCTCATCACTAGACAAGGAGCAGTAAAAATTAGGCAATTAGTCACAGACTAACTGCCTGCTCTCAGCACATTCACTGGCACAGTATCTCTCCCAGCCCAGCAAAAGCTACAAACCCCAACCCCAGCAGCTCCTCACTGCAAAAGGACAAAGGCCAACAGGCATAGGGCAGCAAGCACTGCTTTCAAACAAGCCATTAAACCAACCTCAGTTTCCAAAATAGCCCTTGTTGCTCTGGATAATTCTGGCTAACTGAATTATCTGGGGAAGAAAAAAAAAATCCAGAAATTCTTTTGATTGTCTTGCCCAAAAATATACAGCCTGAAATATGTAAGATTAGTGCATGAGGAGTTCTTAATTCTGAACTGGTATTTTCAGCTCCTCATCCACAGTGAGCACCAGAGCAGAAAACACCTCACAGTTAGGCTGCTTCTCAGCAGGAATGGTTAACTCTCTCACCGATGGATATATTGGAAGAAAAATGCTCTGCAAAAAAAAATACAGCATTTAAAATGGTTTAATACACACCAATTTTCCAACCCAAAACATCATAACGTAGGGGTTTTTTTTTATATTTTATCATAGAAGAGAACAAGACAGTAAAATTTGGGGCTGTTAAACCCGGAGAGTAGAAGGTTTTGTGGCGATCTCATCTCATCTCATCTCAATTGTATCCAGAGAGATGAAACTTCTTTTGCCCCTAAGCAAAGTGGTGAAAATTTGTGGAGGTGTTCTTCAAGGAAGTATATATTTAAGCTTCCTTTATTTTTTTTTCATTGATTGGCTACAGAACAAAAGTTTATGAAGCAATCTGGTAAAGGCATCACTTTTAAGGTGACTTGGAAGCCAAACCAGGAATATCTCCTTAAAATTATATCTTTGCTGAGCAATAGCAATTGGTATGACAGATACAGCCAACAGAAGGAAACAGACACACAGCTGCTGCATTTAAAGTCAGGTATTGTGTCAGAAAATAGTCCAGTAGTTCCTAAAATAAGTCTCAGAGCACACAGCACAGCACTAGACTCCTGCAATGGAAAGTCTGCCAAACCCCTTCAAACATAACAAAGTCTAAGTGAAAGGAAGTAAAGCATTAGTCAGTTTTGGTTTTCTAGCCTTACACAGTCACTGAAAATGTAATTTTTATCTGTATATACACAAATACACATATATTCCTGAGAAAAGCCTGTGGTGAGCTACATATTACAAATTTTGAGATTACTGCATGCTGCTAATATCTCACAATACATTTCCTAAAGTCGTATCAGCATTTTTTAAAAGGCTCTAATATGGGATAGACTGCTTAAAGCCTAAAGCCAGGAATATAATCCAATCCAGATATGCCATAAAAGTGCTAATTAAGGAATCTTAGGAAGGACAGGGGAAAGATAATATTTAACACTGTCATAGTACCTGTGATGTCCCAGTGTCAAATCACAAGCAGCAAAGAAATGTGGTCTTGCAAAGGTCTGACTGATTGAGGCTAGATCATTCTATTTTCTGTCAAAAAGAAAGCAGGTCAGTTTTTAAAACCAAAAGGAAAGGAGGAGCAGTAGCTCTGAGAGGTCTCCAAAGCAAATCAGGTAGAAGTTATTTACTGACTTACTTGGAAGAGATAAGGAAAATCCCTATGGGTAAACATGATGTTTGGTATTGTATCTCTTGCTTCTTTATTTCTAGAAAACACTTTTTTTAATCATGAAAATTATAAGATAGATTTATTCCTGTAAATCTGACATTTTCCTGACAGTTTTTAGTAGAATTTGCTTTATTAAAATTCCTGTTGCTCTCTATTTACAAGCAGAGCCAAGTAGTCAAAAAATTCTAAACCTCACATTTCTTTGCTCAGACCACAGCTCAATAATACAGAAAACCTGTCTGTAAGGCAGCACCAGATCAAAAATTTTCCAGCTACATGACACAGAAGATTGTACAATACATGCTCATTCTGCTAGTCTAAGTCCAATACAGAAGTATGGATGAGTTGAGGTTGTACCAGCAGATTTTGGTGAAATCAGGTACAGTTCTGCTATCCACAGCAGCCTTGGAAGCCAAGGGAGCTGACAGAAATGTGGGCATGTGCCAAACCCCAAATTAGATCCAGCTCATCTTGCTGCATGGTCCAGCAGTCCATAGATGAGTACAAATGATTTTGAAGCCATAGCTTCTGCCTTCTCCAGAGAACACAGAGAGGCCTGTCTATTCCCACAGATCTCTGCTGCCCTCAAACTTTAATTGAGTTTGAAAAGCTTGAATAACAACAGTACAGGGCAAGAGGAAGTCTGGACCACAGCACAGAATAGCAAAAAGGGCTTCATTTAGAGTGTTTCAGAAGTTCTGGGCAGTTCAATTCTAACAGAAGCTCAGAAATACAAATCAGAAGAGGACGGTTCAGAATAATATCCACCTTGCTATTTCAGAGGCTTCCGAGTCACCGAGCTATTGGTTAGTTTTCAAAGATCCTGGGTGTCTAAAAAGTGTTAGAGTTCAGACAATAAACAACTGTTTCTGGTGAGGGTAATACCTGTGAAAAAGTCTCATTTTCCAATGAGACAAAAAAACTGTTCTCTCTCTGCACATGCAAATTTTGTAAGACTGGTAAGATTTGCAATTGAAAAATCATTGTTTCTTGACAGAACACACACAAAATACTGGTGCAAGATAGGTATGGCTGCATGTAGTCTAAAAGCAGATCTCTTCTGGAGGGCAGGCCCAGCAGAACAACTCCATTACCAGGACACCAATGAGACTTGGCTGGGACCACTTCTGTTCACACCTGCAAGATGCTCTGAGAGTGCATAAAATATAGAGGTTTTTAAAAAATCACTGCGATTCAATACAGACTGAAACTGAGCTCCCCATAGTCTGAAGCAGATCAGAATGTTCAAATATTTCTACCTCGTCAATGATGCATAGCATTAAATGTTGGTTGGCTGCACTCATTTTTTTTGAGGGGAAATAAAATATTTAAAACAAAAGCATAATAAACTATTTAATAACTCAGTCATCAGCAGAAGTCACACAGACCCTATACAACAGTCACATTTACATCATTGTGTTGTATTAGGAATGTCCTTCACCTGACATGATTTGTTTGAGGATAGTGTTTGTCTCCTACAGTATTTTCACAAGCAGGAGGCTGAGAAGCATTTGTAGCTCTTTACTCTGTTTTAAGGGGTTTAGGTATCTGAAATTACATTCTGCACTATTTGAGCTTTGATAGGTAACTAAAAATAAAATTGATACTCAGCCCTATATTAAAATTCACATCTCACTAACACAAGCAGACAGCCAGGCACTCCACCCCTTAAGAAGTATTTTCAAAACCCTATTCCTTATGACAGTGCTGGCTTTTAAAATGAGTTGAAACCAAGAGGATTTTTTAAGAGGCTAAAATAAAACATGAATTGGCATCTGACAACCAGGGAGATGTAGGAGAAAAATAACAGCTGTTAAGATGGCCTTGATGTATAAGTAGATCCCTCAATATTTTCAGCATCTCCATCAAGGCTCATTCCTGGACAAAAGAACCTATTTCAGTGCATGGATTTCCCCATACCTGTGGTTATCATAGCAGAGAAGACCACCACTGGATATACTTCTATTCTAGAGCACCTGGAGTAGAACTTTGTGTAGGTTTTGCATAGCACCAGACAAAGCCAGAGCTGTGGTTTGTGAATTGGGCTCATAGGTACTACTCAGCCTGAATTACTATTTTTTATGCTGGCTGAACATTTCCTTGTAAATATGGGAAAATGTAGATAAACTATCACTCTCTGCCTAACTGCACTTTTTAAAATTCTACTAATGCTCTGGCATATGTCTAGTGCAGTATGTAATAACCTGGAATTAATGAGAAGATATTTGAGGATCTATTATCTTTTTGGTTAGACCTACTGCAGTCAAGTTTCAGAGCTCTACTGAAGATTTATTATGCTTTTTTAAAAGTGTGTTTTCATATGGGGATTTTTAGACTGGAGAAAAACTTAAAAATTATATACCAGTGTTTTTTCCATCTGTGTGTGCACAGTAAAAAATTCCTTCCTAGTATCAAACCTAAATTCCCCCTCTTCCAATTTGTACCCATTACTGCTTGTCCAATCACTTGTATAGGACACGCCTGTATATTTTTATATTTTGTCCAATTTATCAAGCTGTTATTATTCATTAAATCAATAAGAAAATTATCCTACAAATACAAGCTAATATTTTAAGATCTGATCTTTCCAAGCAGGGAAAGGCTCTTGGGAGAGCAGCTGGTCTCTAGTGGTATCCACCAGGGCTCAGGATTTGGGCCAGTTCTGGTTAATATCTTTATCAATGATCTGCATGGGGGGATCAAGTGCACCCTCAGTCAGTTTACAGATGAAACTAAGTTGGGTGGGAGTGTTTATCTGCCGGAGGGCAGGAAGGCTCTGGGCAGCGGATCTGCCAATGGCATGTGGCTTATACCAAAAATAGTGTGACCAGCAGGACCAGGGAAAGGGTTGTCCTTGTGTACTCAGCGCCGGTCAGGTCGTACCTCGAGTGCTATGTCCAGTTCTGGGCCTCTCACTACAAAAAGACTTTAGCAAGTCCAGAGAAGAGGAAGAAGCTGCTGAAGGGTCAGGAGAGTCAGTTCTATGTGGAGCAGCTGAAGGAGCTGGGGTGGTTTAGCCTGGAGAAGGGGTTGTAGCAAGGTAAGGATTGGTCTCTTCTCATGAGCAGCCAGAGATAGGACAAAAATAAATGGCCCTAAGCTGCACCAGAGAAGGTTCACACTGGACATCAGGAAGAATTTCTTCACTGAAAGGGTTCTCAGGCTTTGGAACAGGCTGTCCAGGGAGATGGTGGAGTCATCTTTCCTGGAAATATTCAAGAAATTATGGGATGTAGCACTTGGTGCTTTGGTTTAGTTGATGTGGTGGTGTTCAGTCAAAGGTTGGAATTGATCCTGGAGGTCTTTTCCTACCTTAATGATTCTGTGATTATATTTCCAAGAAGTATCCAGAGGTGTCTCTGAACTCATGATAAAATCATACATCAGGAAGTCAGGACTGCAAGTTTTGGGCAGTTATGAATTAATTACAGTGCTGGACTTCCTTAAATAATGTGAGAAGTCTAAAAACCGTGAGATCTAATAATTATTTACTACTAGTGCTTTTATTTCCCATTTGCTTTTCAAATGACTGAGATTTCCATTTTCAAGTTCCTTCATAAGCATCACGGACAACAACTGCCTTTATAAATACTGTAATTTAATATTAGATTTTCCATTAAACACATGACTGCAAGGCTGTAAGATGGGAGAAAGTTCTCTATATACTGACATACTCTCAAAGACATAAAAACTATAATACAAAGGCTATTATTGCCTTAATGTGCATGAGATTATAATAGCCAAATATAACAAAGATAGGAGGAACAGAATAACAAGTAATAATAAGACCATGGCATAAACAGAAAATGCATTTGCATTGAAATAAATGTTAATTACTTCTTAATCCAGAATGTGCACATCTATGCATTAACCCCACCCCAGAACCAGTAACAACTAGAAATTGCAACAGGGTGAAGTATGTCATTATGCTACTCTGTCCCTCTCAACACCTTTTAGAAAATATGTTCTTTCTATTTTACAAGTAGTAAGAGACACACAAAGTCTCCAGGATCAGCCCAAGGTCACTGAGGTCAGTGCCAGTGTAGCAAATCAAAGCACCTCAATGGAGGTTATTTGCTGTGTTCATACAATGCTGCATTTGTGACTTCTCTCCAATTTCTATATGCTACACACTCAAGTGACAAAGATCTGATTAAGGATTCTTAAATCAGGTGTGAAGAGAATGCTTTTTAAAGGTGTGTTGCAGATAAAGGTTGAACAAAGGGGAATTTCAGAGAGCCACTGACAAGACTAAATTTCTTTTGCACACATTTCTCCTGTGCTTGTTTTTCTCCTGTATAAAACTCCTCTTGAAACTGAGGTGCTGATTTTTCTAAGTGTTTTTATAACTGCAGAAATATCAAGGTAAACTGAGAATTTCTCTGGCCTAAGGGATGTTTACGTTTATTTAGTTTTTGATCTGACAGATACAGTTTATCACCTGGCTGTGTAGGACAGGTAAACTATTTAAAAATACAATGAAACAAGCAGTGTCAGTCTGAATTACAATGACTGGCTATTACAAAATACATAAATTAATTACAATAATTGGCTAATTCAAAATACATCAACAGGCCTAGGATCAAGAATAAGAACTCAAGACTCCCCAGACGAATACAATCAGCAGTTTAATCAGCTGGCCAGGGGGTCTTGCAATATACTGTGCCCCATGAATCCCAAACTGCATTTAAGTTAGAATTTTAAAGGTTTAAGGTTCTTCTACACCCAGGAAGGGACAACTGGTTTGAGTCACTTAGGCAGAGGAAGGATCACATGCTTTATATAGGTGAAAACTCTAAGGTTCCACAGGAAAAAGAAAATATATATGTAAACTATCCCTCCTCTATACTCTTCTACCATTCGTTCTGAAGCAGCAGCTGTGTGGTTTTTTCAGTAAGAGTTGATGAAGGGTTGATGAATGCCTGCTAAAGGTAACAGCACCTTCTGGAACAGTCTTGATGGGACCTGGACAGCTTCTCCTGACCTGGCACAGGCAGAAGGTTTTTCCATCGGGAAAAAGAGACAAACCTCAGCACACTAAGAGAGGCTGTGCAGACACCTGGCAGACTAATATTAAAAAGGAAGATATTAAAATCATGCATGTATCTTGAGTTTTAGGCTGTAGCTGATCCAAGAGTTCCAGGACTATAATTCTTAATTTATATGAGTAAATTCTTGACAGCTTCAGCTTTAATCAGCTGAATGTTGTTTTTTTGATTAAGCTCTCATTACCTATGACAAACATGTCTGTAACATCACTTTACCCCAAATATATGCAAAAATTAAGACTGGAGTGGACCGAAGAGAACCAGAGGTCCAGACTACAAAATTATTACTTGAGCCACGTACGAAAAGAAAACATTAAAGGCTTGAAAATTTGTGAGATGATCAATTGCAAAACACTAGAAAGATGTGTACCCAGAAAACACAGACATGTAATGGTGGATGACAATCTTAATGAATTAGTTTTCACTCCAAAAATTGAATAAAGTTTTCCATTGCCTTATATATCACTGAATCATTTTTCTACCACATTGGCAAAACACCATGAAAGCCAAAGAGAATAAGGGTTCTTATGGTTGAGATGAAGGGTTGAAAAGGGTTTGGTGAAGATATAGGACAATCAATACATTTTCATGTGGTTTCCATATCGTGTGTGATATTTTTGCAAGCATTTTCCTGAATAAAAACTGAGCTCAGTTTTAAAAATGGGAATTCTTATGAACTAACAACTGATACAAATAACACAGAAATGTAGGAAAGAACACTGAGAGTATCAGGATGGATCATCATCTACTGAGGCAGCCAGATGGAGATTCTGGTTGGCAATTGGAAGAATGCAGTTTTCTACACAAAACCTTTGCATGAACTTGGAGACAATGAAAGGAAGAACAAATTGTATTAACAGCTGTCATGAATAATGACAAGAATTTTACAATGTATTTGTGGCATAAAATGAAAGGCCTATGAGACAGACTTGCTAGGAATAATGCCTCAAATCCAGTAACAGCTAATAAGAGTTTATTAGTTTAGAGTTTAGTAAGTACCAGTATTCAAGGGAAAAATTTTAAAAAGGTAAAAAAAAAAAGAAAAATTTTTCTTCATACAGCAAGAATCAAGAAATTGAACAGAGTGGTTGGTTATCAATAAGCAATTAAATGCTGAGGGGTCATGTCTTGTACTAAGTGGGACTGTTCTGCAATTAACATATAACTCTGTAAGCATTAGAGACTCCTTGTCAGAGAAATGTTTGGGACATTTGATTTTGTCATGTAGGAGTGAGGCTTGAATTGCTTCTGACCTTAGAGAAATGGTTGCAAACAGCAACGGTAAGAGATGTGACAGGGAAAAAGTTAAAACTGAAAGAGTCAGAACAAGCACTGAAGTCCAGGGTTAAAGGAAAAGTAGAAACAGAACCAATACAGAGGCATTCAGCTTCAGGATACACAGAGAGGGAGTGGGGGTGGAGGAGGCTAAAGAAAGACAGGCATGTCACGTGCTGAAAATCACTATTGTCTAATTTTGAAAAACACAACCATTTAGAGAAGAAAGAAGGCAATGTATGCAGTTATTGAAGACACAGAGATTTCCAATTAAACAGAGCTACACAGAGTGACTCCAGCAAATCAAAGGACCATCAATGTGTAGACACTATAGGAAAGAACTGCCAACAATTCAATCACCACGTTGGCAGCTATGCTGTTAGGTCAATGACCAATTCTGTTCTAGCAGGATTGAACAGCCAGCTGCAATGTTATCCCACAACTCTGACAAGGCACTAACAGCAGACCATAATACTTGTGAGCAAGAGCTGCCCATAGACAATAAAGGCATGTTGAGGCCAATGGGCGACTGCAAGGTGTCAATAGCAGACCCACAAAAAGAAAGAGAGCAAGTACTGCATAAAGTTCACATCAGCTGACATGCAGGAGAACTGAACAGTGCTGGGAAGCATAAGGTATGGATTTAATCACAGTAAAACATTAGGAAAACTTAATGTGATGCAGGAGAAAGAACTGTCATGACAGGGTTTAAGTTGCATTGCATTAAAATAAAAATTTTTTTTAAAAAGTATTTTCAGGTAATGGACTAGAAACAACATGTCATGTATCCCAGGTGGAGAGTGAAATACAGAATTCATGGGGGTCATTGAAAACTAGAACGGAATTAAGACTGAGTACTTAGCCTTAAATCCACTTTTTACAGCACTTCATGGGGAAGTGTCTGCTCACAGGTTACTGCTCCAGCTTCTCTAAGCTGGGAGATCTGGAGATGTTCAAGCATGGATGGCTGACACAAGAGAAAAGTTCATCATAATGGCACATATTCTGCATTGAGTTCAGCCTTGAGACAAAAGCAGACACAATCAGAACGTGGTGAAACATGGAAGTGTTGTGGTGCCAGTGTTTCCCACTTATCCATGGAGGAAGATGGAAGTCCCGAAGTGGCCAAGAGACTAAACAGCAAAGGCAAGAGGGAAAAATATGGGTTCCCTGCTCAAAAAACATTGGAACACTGCAGTTATCTCCTTCCAGCAGACAGAAAGTCAGGATTCTGCTTGGTCTCTCTTCAGAACAGGCAACTGCAGCCTAGGAGAAAAATGACCATCGAGCCAAGAAAGCAGTTAAGACCAGGGCAGCATCCTACTGAAGCAAAGAAGCCAAGAGCACAGAGCCATTGCAAACAAAAAATCTGGGCTGCTTCCAGCTCTGAAACAACCACACAAAGGAAATAAGCTAAGCTGCAGTAGGACATACGGCATCCTGCACGGCTATGGACTTCGGAAGTGGGGTGGGAACAGAATACAGGAGAAGAGCTATGGAGTAAATACAAAAAAACTTGATCAAAAGGGGTGATCAGGGCAAGCAAACAACCTTCTGTTTGTTATGTTGAAGAGCAGAAGTCAAGCTTAAGGATTGCTGCAGTGTCACTCAGCCACAAAGTCCTCTACAGCACCAATAATAAGAGGAAATGACTGATCAGTGTTTACCAAAGGTTTTGCTATTTATGAGCAATTCCAAAAATGTATTACAAATTGCAGCCACAAAAACTACACAGGACACTGCCTGGGACTTGCATGGTGCTGCACAGGTAGCAGCAGGAAAACATTAGAGGAGCAGCAGAAATTTTTTCTGTTTCTGGGTAATATGGAGTGAATATCAGGCCAAATTATCACATCAGGTAAAAAAGGTCCCTTAACCCATGGCCATTTTACTTTCAGGATTCCCAAATCCTCTCATGCTATTTCCCAGCAAGTGAAATTATTTCCACTCATGCAAAGGGAGAATAAAGCACAACAGTTCTTACGAGGCAGAGGGCTATTCCTCCTTGCCCAGGCTGTTAATGACTGCCTGAAGCACAAGGCATTAGAGGGGCAGGCTGGAAATGATAAGAAGTCAAGAAATCAGCCAAACATGAACCAATTGCACTGAAATAGCATACTTTGATAGAGGTGTACATTAATAAATATTAATATAAATTCCTACTATTTGAAATTCGATCAATTTTTTTCGTGTGCATTGATTTTTCACAAATCTGCAAATATCAGCAAGGTTTAGATGGCAGGGCTCTTCTTGGGTCTTTGTAACTGTGTGCTCATCTCCTGGGAAAGAGCTGGCATTTTCTGCAATATTGCTAAAAGTTTCGTTTATTTCTTTGTTTGTTTGTTTTACTAATTTGATTTCTTTTTAAATTCAAGTATGATTTCACATTTAAAATGTGTTTTTCATGCCTAGAATGAAATTACTCACCATGTCTTCATATCACCCGGACACTGAAAGTTTAGATGTCTTTTCCTCTGCAGCTCTTGTGTCCTGGAACTGCTTTTTGCACATTGCTACATCCTTGTGCTCCTACACACCATCCAAACTCCCTCAGGAGCCATTGCTGGATCTCTTGCCCTCCTGGCTGCTGCCAAATGCCTGTAACCTCCACAGAGCTATATGGTACTTACACCTATTCTCCTAAAAACATAGCTGGACATGTTTCTGTTGCACCATCCCTTTCTCCATCTCTTGATTTCATCCACCTGTTGCCTCTTGTCCATCAGAAACATCCTGCAGAACCTCTGTCTACCACACCTGGCCCTTCTTCCATGAGCAAAGACCACAGGTGCTCCTGGAGTAAAAATAAGCACATAATCCATCAATTCACAAAACTCACCAGGACACATTATTCTGCTCTTGCCTGAAGCTCTTAATTTGCTTCTGTCTTTGCCATTACTTATGATTAAAAGCCCTGACTCTGTTATTTAACTCCGTGAAGCATGCAGCTTGTATGAGATGGCATACAATGCAGGCTGGATCTTACAACTTGAAACACTTCATTATATTAAGAAGAAAAAAAAGGCTTATGATTAACTTTGATTTCAAGCCACAAAATGAAACAGTTTAAAGCCATTTTAAATATGTTTCTCACAGTAGGAAACAGAATAAACCAACAAAATAAACTAAACATTATAATCAACTCAATTATTACCTTCTATTAGCCAAGTGCTTAAGGGATGAAAAACATCAGCATTTTATCCCAAGAGAAGCATTATGGAGACATTATCCTGGGGAATGGTTTCCAGGCTACTTTCAGGTTAAACCACAAAAAAGATTTGCCTTTCCTTTAAAGGCATTCAGGTGATTGGTCCTATAGGTGTGTGGGTGATAAACTAAAACTTAGGACTAACTTTAGGTTCCCCTGTCTTCACATGTCCCATGGAAGAGCATCAGCAAGAAATAGGGGGGATGGTGTATAATAGTTCAATAATAAAAACCCACTCACATACGCTAATTACAAAAATTACGAAATGTGGCAGCAGCATCAGAAGGATGAAGGGGAGTGGCAGCCACAGGAAGGATCCATCAAGTGAATAAATAACCAGCTGACCTCACATCATCCGTGAGTGTTTGGCATTGTGCACAGCTCCAGATCACTGTCTGGGAATAGGACTGACTCCTCCTCCTCCCTGGGATTTAGAGAAGCACACTGGATGTGATTTAAACCTTTTTTCTCTCACTGAAAGGCACAGGAGGTGCTCTTCGGGGCAAGATGAGGGGCCCAGGAGGCCTCAGCTCAACTAATGCCTCCCACCCTGCTGTGCCCATGAGAGGCACCAGCCCCTCTTCCTCAGCTCAGGAAACACAGGGAGGCTCTTCTGAGCACCAGAAGGGATTCGCCCTCATCAGTGGGGTTTTCCCTCCCTCTTCCCACACTTTTCTCACTGCTTTCCCAACTCCGCTTTCCTGCCCGAGGGGAGCTGGGAGCTGGGGGATGGTGCGAGGCTGAGGAATACAATTTCCATAGTAATTTGTAGGCTGCTGGAACACTGGAACCGCATCGTGGAGATGAATTCATCCTTCTGTTTTACAACTCGCGCTCTCGCCGCTGTATTTAAAAGGTCGACATAACTCAGCCCCTCCCCAGCTCCCTGAGGGAGCTCCTCACAGCAAGCTGCCTCGGCTGGCCTGGCACTGAGATGGAGCTGGGGGTAAAGCTGCTCCACAGGCAAAACTCCGGAAGGTTTTTCTGTTTTTCTCTTGGGAGGGCAGTGGGAGGTTGGGCATGCCCAGCCCCAGGTGGGCTGTGGGGAGCAGGAGGGAGCAGCCAGGGCCAGGAGCTGTTGGGAAGGTGTGAGGGCATCTGCCAGCTCGCTGAGGGCTGTGGAGGCCACAGAGGAGAAGGCAGTGGTCATTCGCTCAGCTGAAATCACCACTGAAGTAAAGTCCTCCTCCTCAGGGCAAGGCCCGCCCTGCTCCAGGCCTCTCCTGCAGCTGAAGGTGCTGATGGATCTTCTGCCTGCACCCTGGAGCTCCTCATCAGTTTTCTCATCAGCCTCCCGTCAGCCTCCTCAGGGCTCAAATCAATCACCAAAATGAAAACCACCATTATTCTTGGGGCTGTCCTGTGCGGGGCCAGGAGCTGGACTTTGATGATCCTGTGGGTCCCTTCCAGCTCAGAATATGGTGTGATTATCCCTGTTCTAGGGAGCCATCCTCCTTTCCCCAGCCGTGTGTGGCACTGAGCAGGGCTGATCCAGTACTAGCCATGTTAAGGTGTGGCTGCCTCAAACCCTCATCCCAGCAACAGTTCTTGGCTCTTATTTCTCCTCTCCATTCTTCAGGAAAACCCTTCTTCCACAAGCCCAAAGTGGTTCCCTTTTAGGTTGTGATAACCAATTGATGATATTTATGTTGGTGCCAAGCCTACCATAAACTACAGCAACTCCCTGGAAAATAGTTCCTTTGGCTCAGCCAAGTAAGCCATTTTATTTATGTCACACTTAAACACCTGAATATTGAATGCTGTATTTAAATGGGACAAGAAATCAATACTCAGTAGGGTGTAGGGGTCGGGGAGGGGAAACCCAAATCTCCCTAGCTTTGCTCCCAAAACATAAATTTGGAGATGCAGGAGCAAAAGATGCCCATGAGACTGAATAAAACTCATCTGAACACATTCACCATGATTCTTATCTCTGGAAAACAATTACTATTACAGATTCAATTAATTGTTGCAGTGTGTTAATAAAGTAGAAGGGGAGAATGATGGTATAGATGATTTTTGAGTAAATTTGAATTTACTTGTCTGATTTAGGAATAAAAAGTTGATTTAAGCTTCTCCATTTTCGAAATCTATTATCTACCGGAATTTGCACTAAGTTTATATTTATTGATTGTCAAAGCTTCGGATTATGGGACTCATTTCTACTTACCTAAAAGACATAGGAGAGTTTAAAAGAGACCTATGATGCATCAGATCAAACTGCACTCTTTCTTTGAAGTAATGAATAAATTGTTTCCCAGTTTTCATAAAATAATCATAGAATGATTTGGGTTGGAAGTGACATTAAAAACCATCCAGTTCCAACCCCACTGCCATGGGCAGGGACACCTTCCACTACCCCAGGCTGCTTAGAGCTCCATCCAACATGGCTTTGAACACTTCCAGGGATGGGACATCCACGGCTTCTGTGGCAAACCTGTTCCAGTGCCTCACCACCCTCACAGGAAAGAAGTTCTTTCCAATATCCAATCTAAACCTGCCCTTTTCAGTTTGAAGCTATTACACCTTATCCAGTCCATCCATGCCCTTGTAAAAAGTCCCTCGTCAGCTCTCCTGTAGCTCCTTTAGGTACTGGAAGGTGCTCTAAGATCTTCCCAGAGCCTTCTCTTCTCAGGGTGAACAACGCCAACTCTCTCAGCCTGTCTCCACAGCTGCTCCAGCCCTCTGAGCATCTTTGTGACCCTCCTCTGGACCCCTCCAGCAGCTCCATGTCCTTCTAATGTTGGGGGTCCCAGAGCTGATGCAGCATTGCAGGTGGGGTCCCACAAGAGTGGAACAGAGAGGCAGAATCACCTCCTCTAACCTGCTCCCCAGGCTGCTTGTGATGCAGCTCAGGACACAGTTGACTTTCTGGGCTGCCAGTGTACATTGCTGGGTCATGTCAAGCTTCTCCTTAAACAACCCTCCCACCTAAAGCTCAACATAACACACAGCATGATTTGTAGTGTCAAAGTCCTTCAGACTTTGTGCTCACCACGAGCCCGTGGTAAACTGTTGTGCACAGGATCACAGAGTTACAAGAACCTTTCAGGAACCGATTTACAGAGGACGTGGAAAGCATCGAGAATGTTCACCCCTACTGAACCTGGATTTCTTACCTCTGAAGAAACACTGCTGATCAATAACATAAGTTCACAACAGGACCAAGATGACACTTTTATGGTTATGATTGAATGTAGGTGTTTACTGCCAAAATATGTTCAAAATATTTTCACTGAGTAGAATTTTGTTTTGTACTAAGGCCATATATCAGTAAAGGAGCTATCAGAATAAACATTTGATGCTGGCAGATTAATTCTCCATGAATAAATTAGCTCAAATTTATGGCCCTGGCATCACATGTGAGATTAGGCATCCACACAGTGTTGACAGGCTCATCAGAATTGCCTTGACAGTTTAAGTAACATCTTTTGTCAAACTTTGCACCTTTGCTCCTAACCCTGTTTCCCTGAAGTCAGCAGGAAATTACTATCATGAATGCAAACATTTTGCTTTGCTAGGGATTTTTCTGTGACATTTTTCTTATTTCTGTTTGCTTTCATTTATAATTGCTGATTTTGTTTTGCTTTTATAACACAATTTTTCTTCCTGGTATTAGTTTGTCCTAGTTACAAAACAGTACAAAGTTGGGTAATTTTTTTTTTTCCCCATAATCAATATTTAATTATTTTTTGCCTCAGGTATTTACTTCATGATGACAGTCTAGAAATGAAGCCTGTAAAAACTCCATCAAATGTATCTTTTTTTTCTTTTCCCAAAATCATTACGAATATGGGACACCCACCCCACAGTCTACACCAATAATTCAGACTACCAAGGCATTGTGAACTCGTCACCTCTGGCACTTAATCCACACAGGGATGTCATCCCAGCCCTACCTAGGAAAAGCTGAGTGGTACCCAGGATTCAGGGAAGCAACCTCACAGCTTTTTAAGCATGTTCTGAATTTCCTGACAGTTTTTTGCTAGTATACAGTATCAGAAATATTACATTCCTCTGAGAACAGTAGAAGCATTAAATCTGGCATGGACATTCTCCAGGGTCCCTCAAAGGAATGCCTGGATATACTTTTAATAAGTTAAGCATATATATTATTTTAAAAGATACAGTTTATTGAATTTCTTATCTGTTTTAGGAGGTCAGTTTTCCACCAAGCACATTATTTATGTCTTGTGTCACCACTCCATAAATTCTTTATGTAGACTCATAATTTAGGTACCAATGTGTGCTATCAACAACCATTTCTTGAACATCCCTTGTGTTTTCTCTGCCACACTGGTTTGTTTTCCTTTCCCTTAGAGATGGAAGTGAAGGGGATCAGCTTATTGCTCATGCTAGAGAGAGATTTCAGTCAAGAGATCTCAAAATGCCCAAGTATCAATTTATTCCTGGTGTCTTATTTGTTAGTCTGTGCAATTTACAAAAAGTCTATTGTTTTACAGACACAAGTGTAAATTCCTGTCAAGCTGCAGTCTCTCATCTTGTTAATCAATGCAACTCATGCTGACTTTTCACAGGAGTCTACCATTACTAGAAAGTGGCTTATTATCCATCCACAAAGTTTCAGCTCTTGATTACTGACCTAATTACTCCATTCAGCACATGTAACTCTGAGGGACACGATAATGTTGTGGAATTGTTGAATTCTAGGAGTTCAAGTCACGTTTGTTGTAATACCACAGGAGTGCCAGATCAGGGTGTCTGTGTGCTGATAATCGTTTCACTCTGTTAAGGGAGCCCTTGGACAATTTATCCTGATGATCTGCTTTTATCAGGAAGGAGATAAATTAGTACTTCTTAATAAAAAATTCTAATCTAGGGGTTTACAGACAGTCCCTATTCCCAACTTGTCTGAGAAACTTAATCAATTCAGGACTTCCCCTGATTTTTCATTGGCACAATGATTTTATAATTTTAGAGGTAAAACTAAGGAAACCATAATTTGGCCAAAATGTACTCACTTAAAAAAAGAAAAAGAATCACTCTTACACTCTTATCACTCCTATCACGTCCTCCTCAGCACAGACTCTAAGCATGTTCTTTGAGTAAAATATAGATGTAAAAGTAATTTAACATTAAAAAAACCAAACCCATATTCAGTTCCAATCCCTTGAAATTACCCCCTGATGTTAACCCAAACCCCAAACTCCATTAATGACAATAAATTTAAATGTTCATTGTCCTTGAATTTGCCTAGAAAAATAAGATACTTTACTTAGAGATTTTGAGGCGGTGTTCTAAGTGTGTTAATCAAATATTTGCTTCTTTCTCAATATACTCTTCTAAAAGATAACCTTTACAATAGAAAAGACATTTATAACCGAGAGATTTAACCATTAAAAGACTGAATATGTAACCATTGCATTTCTTTTTCAGATATTCCCTCTCATATAGAAACACTGAAATCCAACCCCAGACCATTGCACTTTAGAAAGACATCTGTACAGAGTAACGCTGAACATCTCTATCACATACTCCAGAAAATAAAAAACCTTGTGCTAGATGCTTGTCAGAAGCTGCTTTTAACAGTGAGGTGACATGTAAGTGGTGGTATTATCTATGTGTTCCCTGGGTTGCAATAGGGAGGGAGAATTAAAGCTCACATCAGTTAAGGTTTGCCTCCCATTTCAAAGATTTAAAGTGATATTTGCAGCTTTCGTTATTGCTAAGGGATCTATTATTTGGAAATAGTATCTCCAAACGAGATGGATCTTTTGTGGTGACAGTCACTGGCACGGAACAAATTTGCACTTAAGATACCAAAGGAACCCTGCTCAATTAAGTACAGCCCTAATTGTTAACGTTTATAATTTTTACTACAGCTATACCTACAAGGTCTCACTAACTTCATGATTTCTTTGGCGTTTTATAGAAAAGAATGAGAAACTGTCCCTTCTCCCGCAACAGTTTTCTTATGCACAGCTGTACATGGGCCAATATCAATATGCATTTTATTATCTGCATTGGAGTCCTGAGGCAATAAATACCACTGCAGTACACCTGTCTAAAAACCTCCACTTTTATTTCTCTGCCACTGCATGGGAACAGGGATATTGAGGTTAATGATGATGTCTTGATGCTTTTCCTGAAGTGATGATTTACACCAGAGTGGAAGAGCCGATGTTTCCTGGGCTGGTGACTAAATGCCACACCTAACACACCCTCCCTGGCAGTGAGAGAGTTTCTTAGAGCTCTTCAGAGCTGCCAGCAATAAGTGCTGTGATCCACCCAGAGGTGTGGGCCAGTGTGGGGCTGCTGGGAGTCACACGCTGCCCCAGAAGGAACCAAATGTGGCAGGCCAGGAATTACCCTCCAGGTCACTGGGAATAGCTGTCAGAATTGGAACTCAGGCTTAGTATTTCTCGCTTTGCAATCTCATCCTAGAATCAGCTCTGATCCTGCTGCACGTTTCATGGCACGCATTGCCAGCAGGACTGCAGAAGGTGTCATGACAGCCTGAATTAAAGCAGAATGCTGTCAGTTTTGATTGGGACACCTCAGTGATTGCCTTCATTTCACTTAACACCTACAGGTCTATTTTCCAGCCTCCTTCTTTTGTCTGCTACCGCTATGGAGAGGATGCTCCCCACGCAATTAGATGCAATTAGCATTGTCAACATCAGCAACATCTTTACATTCCATAAAATCCCCACAACACACAATGAAAGCTAAAATAATAGAAATACTGCTGCAGTGAAGGAGGAGCAAACCTCTGTTTTACCTGCAAGTCAGTAGCAATTCTACTTGAGACTTTCTTCATATTACCAGATGGGGAGGTGGATCAGAGAGAGATGGGGAAAGTAATGAGACATCCAATGAGGACAGCTTCTCTCTCCTCTGATCTGTAAACTGAGCAGAGGATCGTTTATCTGCTCTGCAGTCCTCCCAGTTCTTCCCTCCAGCAAAGAGCACCAGGAAAAGCTGCAGAGCCTTTCAGACACCTCAGAAAACAGAAACAATTGTGGAAGCAAATATATGAGGAGCCTTTGACAGTTCACAGAAACACTTGCAGTGCTGCCTGGATTTCCACCACTGCGTACTAATACACTGAGTACTTCACTTCTGCCTCTCATCTTCTGCCCCCAGGCTTCACTTCACACCTGCTTCATTGCCTTGCTTTAAGCTGAGTCCCAGCTGAACAAGCAGAACCACTGTAAAATGCCCCAGAAGCTCTTATGAAAGTGCACTGCCCTGCTCTGTGCACAAAGACTCTCTTCATGCTTGTATGAAGTCTGAAATGTGGACTCCTGACCTTTTCCCCACAAAGCTGCCTCACACAGACCACACACACTTTTCGGGTAAGAGCTGCTTATTCTCTGTGTCTGCAGTGTCTGAGATACCAGGGGGGCTCTCCTTGGTTACTTGGCAATAAGTGCAACTTTATTACCTGCCAACAAATGAAACAGATAATAATGAAGTTCTTCCCCAGAGACAAAATATCTGTTAAATCTACAAGGGGAAAAAATGAACAAGCTCATTTTAATATCTTTGTAAATAGAAAGACCTCCTTAATCAGCATGAAGCTTAAATGAGGTGCTTGCTTAGCAGGAACACCTACACAGGAACTGATTTTCAGCAAATTGTCTGAGATGGCCCTCTACCCTGGATAATTTTCAAAGTGATTACTCCATCATGCCGGAGGCTGAGGAGTAGGACATTGCAGGTACTAACAGGAACCGGTGTCCTCTATATTACAAGCTGAGACATTCAGATCAATTTTCCCAATGTATCACATCTCACTTACAGCTGCATTTGGGCTTCAAAGCCAACCCATTTCAGTACTCAGCTGCAAGGGAAAATTTACTGCCGTTGGTACAAAGAGAAAATGCATGGCTATGGATAAATTGATATTGTTCTACTGCATGCACTCTAAATAAAATCATTTTTATTTTGAAATAATATTTACTATAAAATTAAGACCTATGTAAAAATGGAAGTAAAATTAATCTTTTATAGTTATATTGCTTTTCGTAGTGGAAAATGAAAAGTCTTGTAGCATTGATTATTACCCTGCATTGCTACAGTGATCAATTAACCATTGATGTGTCAGCATTCACCTTGGCTGCTTTCAAGGTAGCCACACTGCTCATTCATTTGGCAGCTTCTGCTTTTTACCACATTTTATTTTCAGCCTTCCTCCATGTAAGATTTCAGTCTTAATGGCCTTGGCTACATGGTCACTGTCCACAAAGGAAAACTAGGACACTGCAACAAATCACTCCATAAAATGAAATGTTTATTAAGGACGAGAATTATTTGATCAAATGTAGATACTTCTGAGTATCTTTTTTGAGCTGGCCGTCCTCATTTTCTTTGATAGACAACAGCCCTCATGTGAAGCTGGATTCCTCTCTTCTTAATGTGATATCAGAAACAGGTCGGAGGAATTGTACCCTAAACATGCCAATTTCTCACCACTGACTATAAAGGAAGTCCAGAATAAGTAGCAGAAATAGAGACACTCACACATTCATACTTGTTTGTATGTGTCTTTCTCGCATCACCTCTTTGATGGCTTAGCATCACTGCTAAATAATTGGCATGAAGTTATTTATTCTCCTTTGAAAAGCAAGTTTTACCTCTGTGGACAAGCAATATCAGAGAAGTTAAATGCTTTTCAGAAATTATCTTTTCTATTTTACTAAATGGGCTAAAATTAATTGTAACTAGTTAAAAGAAATTAATTTATTGAAATCTAAACTGAATTTCTCACAGGAATGACTTAAATGAGACACATAAATTGTTAGTCTGGTGACCCCTCGCCCACAGCAAATTTAGGCTGTTTCTCACATGTAATCACCATACTGTAGGAACTGAGTGAGTCCTGCTATAATGGAACAAAGTTCAAAACCATATCTGAATTGCTGAAATCTCAAATGGAAGTCTGATGACCTTTTAGTCACTTCTGATGTAAAAAGAAAATCCAGATTTATGTTTCTGCCCTAAACTCTGCAGCTTGTAATGAAAAAGGGTACCAGGTTTGAGAAGTCTATTTCATAAGGAATACAGAAATAAGTTGTCACTCATCCTGCTGGGGACAGGCTTTTATTAGACAAAGACAGTGTCACACCCCCAGGAGACCTCTGCTAGAGAGCCCCAGGAATATTTCTTTAATTTATATTTGAGATGACAGGCTGGTATTTCTGCACCACACTGAGCAGAACCACCTGCTTCAACCACATTGGGATCAGCCACTGCCTCTCTGTGCTCCTCCATGTTCCAGCACTCTTAACTCAACAAGAATAAATGCATTTGACATCTCTAAGCTCTTCCAAGGAATATCTGAAAAGCCAGTTGATTAAAGTGGCTCTAGAACTTCAGTGCAAAGCATTATTTAATCAGCCCCCCAAAAGGAAGAAAGTGTATAGAGCAAAAGAGGACAGTAGTAAAAAAAATCCTTTGTTTTACATTTATTGTCCTTTTTTAGTATTTTCTTTTTTAGTAAGATCCCCTCAGTTTAAGTCAGTAATTTTAGTTTGAAACAGCAGATTGTCCTGCTTCCAACATGCTCTCTCTACATCATATTTCTGAATTTGCTTGTCATTGTTCACTCAAATCTATCCCAGCCTCTCCTAGGTCAAGAGGACTTCAACACCAACCCCTAAAAACCACAAAATTACAGCTCAATTATGGAACATGTCTGGCCACACAGAGAATCACTACATGATATTGAGTAAGGTTTATATCTACCCCTGTGGAAACTCTGCAGTAATTCCTCCTTGCAAAAAACCTCTGTGTTTTCTCCTCCACTGCCTGTTCTCAGCACTGCCTGCATGGCTGTGGCAACCCAGGATTGGACCTAAGAAATTAGACCTGAGCTTTGGAATTGGTTACTTTGTTCCAGGTGTCTCCTTTATTCCAGCGTTCTTCACAAGTTATCCCACTTCAATTTATAGTCTCCAGAAGTTATGAAACAAGAATAGGGACATTTCCCAGTTAGAAGAAACATATTCAAAGCTAGGGCTGGCTCACTGGAATTTATTATGCAGGAACAATCAGATCCTCACATTTTTTACTCCTCCTTTTTTCTAGATAAGGCTGCAAGCATCTTTAGAGGACCTAGACTGCAGCACTGAATAAACCTAATACCTAAACCATAAACAAAGCCCTTGAGCCCAAAGAAAGAAAAACTAAACTTCTGATAGTCCTAAAAAAACACAATGAGAGAACACCACTTAACCTTTAGTTTTGACTACACCTGGGAAATTCCATCACCTCTGGGCCATTACAGCTGTGCCGATTAGACCTGCTCTCAGCAGGGTTACTCAGGACGGAGGATTAAAACAGTAGTGTCAGCTGATAGTTCATCACTTGTAGATGAACAAGTGGGACACTTTTAGATTTCCCAGTGGAGGATAGGCCCTCAAGGCTGCTTTGTGCCTTATCAGGAAGGAAGGGGAAAGAAAAAAACCTAAAAGCACTTGTTTTGACATCTACCTTCAGTGATACAGCACTTTACTCCCCAGCAGGAGGCTCAACCTTGTAAAACAGATTGCACTGTAAAAAAAAAAAATTCAACTGTCACTTGAAAATGCTGAAAATTAGACATTAATGCTGTGTTAGAGAAATCATGTTTCTTTAGTACCGTATGCACATCAAACTTAAGTTAATCTCATCACTCAGTTGGCTAAGAAATGAAAAACTGGTTTTGAAATACTGAAATAGCTTCATTTGGGATGGTTTTTAATGGACAAAAAAAAAAAACAACATGTACACACCCCCGCCCAGCAATCAATATTTAAAATTTTCAGGAAAAAATAAAGTAATTCCCAATATTTTACGAAATCCATTATCCATTTTTAAAGTAGATCTTGATACTAATACACCAAATGTAAGCAATTATTACTGATATTGGTAATAGGCACAATGACATGACTAAAAACAATAAAAAAATCTTGAACTTGCCAGATTTTTTAACAAGTTTTAGTTTGGAAAAAAACTTCATAAAAGAAAAAAGTATTTTCAACAAATTAGGACAAGAAATGAGGAGGACTTTATCAATCCCTGTATTCATGAAACACATTTAAAAAAAAAAATTACGTCCAGATGACTACTTTCAGGCTGGAAGATTCCTTGTTAGTCCCAAATTTGCTCAGTTCATATTTGCCTTCATATTGATGACTTCCCAAGTCCTTTTGAATTCTTTATCTGACACCATAGTCATTTTGGAGACTAATTTTTGCTACTAGTTGGATTGTAAACCTTACGTTACGGGTTTTTTTGGGGCCAATTACTGCAGTTTCATTCTGCTCTGAGCACCATGGGAGTCCATGGCCTCACAGGCATTAAAGTCAGACTGAGTCATTCATAATTAAGGGTAATGATTCTGTCATGTCCTAAATCTCACAATATCTTTGCTTTAGCTCTTCAGTCAGGCTCACCAGTTAGGAAAATTTTACTGCCCACAAAACAAGAGCTCTCCCAGCAGATTCCAACAGACTGGGCAGCTCCTAAGATTCTGCACCTCTGGCACCTTGTGCTGTGCGATGGAGAATATTTTTCACCATCATGCTGGAAAAAATGTCAATCCCTCAAGAACAAGCAGTTGAAATGAGCAAGGACTTGTGGCTGAAAAATGGAACAAATCCACAATCAAAACACAAAAGAGGCAAGTGCGGAACAAGATGGACTCAAGACCTTTATCCATAACACTGAGGACAGACTGGAGGAAACAGAACAAGGAATTCTTGTAGGTAGCCATCAAAGAATAAAGATTCCTGGGGAACTGGATTTGGGGAGGATGAGAAATTACTTTATAACACTCAGTCCAATTTTCTCAAGAAGCAATTAGACCCAGGCTTTCTTTTGTCTTAACAAAAGTCATATGTGGATCTTGGGACAAGTCAGGCAAGGTCAGAATAATTCTTCACCCCAAAGAGCCTTTGCGTAGAAGCAAATTAACCAATCGTTAAGTTGGGGAGGAGGGGGTGTAGTTTGTTTTTGTATTTTTCTGGGTACACACAGCTAACAAAACCAGCTACCTTGTTTTTCCCCAGCCTCCCAGAGGGTTCTCCCTCACAGAACCCTGACACTGCTCTCCTGTGAAACTGGAGCTGTGCTGAAAGTTAGAATTTACATCCTAGCATGGAAGTCAAATCAGCGCATCAGAGTGATAAGACTCAACACCAGTGAATAAGCTTCTGCAGTGATCTTATAAACCTGTCCTCTGGGCAAACTCTGCTCTACTTTCAGGACCCTATTGTAACAGTACAGAATGTGGGAATTTGGAAACAAACCACAAGACTTTTGCCCTTATTTGCATGCTAATCCCTTCAATGCTTTTCCATGTCGCAGATATTTCACAGCTTGCAGATATTACTGTCAAGCCTGACTTCAAAGTGAAAGTTCAAGGCCTTTGCTTATGTGTGCACTGGACTCTAATGTGGTAAATGACACTGGTTCTTTCCCCATAATTAAGTTCTTTGGCAACACACTTTGAAGTATGGTGCCAAAGAAGGCACTGGTTGCAGATGTCTGACAAATCACACCAAATTCTGTCATGGTGAAATAAAATAAATCAAAAGCCTTTTTCTCCGAACAGGACATAAAAAATGTTCAAAGCTCAAAAATGCACATGGAATCACATTTGTCATTAGCCTTCTGATTACAGGCAAAAAGCAGGAATGTTTTGTTACATAACATAAGAAGCCGTTACACTTCACCTTTTCTTTCTTGAAGAACTTGAGTAAGCAGGCAATAACTATGGGAGAAATGACAGGGTGCTGTTCTTCCCTTCTGCTCTTTCTCTCAGCTCTGACTTGCTCTAGGAGACCTGGCTTGGCTATCTCAAGGGCCCTAGCCTCTCACTCACAGTAGCAGCTCCAGAACCTTAGGTGAGGAAGATGCTGAGCCTTAATAACCTCAGAGGGCAGCACTCTTCTGTTTTTCAATTCCCCAGGGTTTCATTAGAGAATCTGCTAAATCAGGCTTGTATAGTCTGTCATTAACTGCAGAATTTAATTACGCTGATTTGCATTTAGGAAAGACTGAAGCTTGCTGAGTTGTTGCTGCTATCATGCTGTGTTTATCTTTTACTGTGTTTTCTGAGGGCTTTTTTTACAGTGCATAAAGGTCAGGGGGACAAACATTCTCAGTGCAAAGCCACTCCTGAAGATGCAGTGGCACTGGGGATTTGGGTAAATGCTTACTGCTAAGGGAACTGATTCAGCAGCAATACTGGAGTGTACCTACCCCACATATCAAAACAGCCTGGTATAATCAAAAGAAATCATGAGAAGAGCAAGATGATCCATTGAGACTCTGAAATGCACCCATGGGACATACATTTGCAAACTGCTTATTTAAAACACCCGAGTTCCCCATACCCATAATGTCATTGAGAAAATGCTTGCTGACTTCAACAAGAGCTCTGCTAAGCTTGACACTTTTGGTAATCACATCTGTGTCGTTGAACTGCTGATCAAGCTTTTTGCTCCCTTTTGACTACATCACCCTGGATGAAGAATTGATAAAAAAAGCCATCCCAGATTGTTCTCTCACTGTCGGAGTTTTAGTGATCTTTCCTGCCGTATTAATATGGTTTACATTCTGAGTATTGACAAAAAGACGCTATTCTCTTCAGAGTTCTTGCAGTGTCAGTGGAGAACAGGAACTGTGCTGCTGTCGCTGAAAGTGTCTTTTCCAATCTTGCAGGGTCTCTACTGCATAGAGTTCCTACTCCAGGTCTTTCTACGACACCACAGGTCTAAGAAGGCCTGTGAAAAACTCTTCCTATTCTCATTCTAAACACAGCCAAACACAATCACTCTGTGCCAAAAGAAATAGACTGCAGCTGGTAAGGAAATTAAATTTAGTCCACACCATCCAGTAATGCATTATAATATAAATGATGGAGAGATAACAATCAAGACATGCATAAAAGTGTATCAGAGAGCACTTTAAAAGTTTAAGGCTTTATCTAAAAGAGCAAAAACCCATCTGGTAACCATGTCTTTTTTTTCTTTTCAACTAGTGGATGGATTAATAAGGAGAACAATGTATTAACAGCGCTAATATGACATTTACTCTGCACTATTCATTTATCTCACAGCTCTTTTGAATCCCAGTAAATGCTACACCTTTTGCCAATTTTTTAAATGGAAGATTGTAATTCCAAGACCCAAGGCATTCAAGACAGCTCATAAATTTTTCTCCAGTGCAACCTACCCTTTACCGGGCCTTATTTCTCAAAAATGCAGAGATCCTTCACCAAGAATCTTCAATGTGCTTTCTCAAACATTGGAAAAATTAAAGTTCCCTACAGAAATCACTCCTGTAATTATTGCTTTCACCATCAGAGTTTAAAAGATTGCATATTAGAACATAAAAAGAATTGCACAGCATATTTTTTTAACATTTGGATATATTTTTCATTAGAATTTCTCAACTGAACCTGCATCAAAACGCTCAAACAAAAATCCAGAAAATCTGAATTACTTCACTATCTTTGCACCTAAATAGCAAAACTCATGCTCAAAAACATTTCAATGTTCCCTATTAAGAGGATATGAGCTCTACTGCAGAGACTGACAGAAATTTTAAGATACAAAGAATTTGTGGAAATTTTTTCACTCTCTCTGAAATTGCTTTCAAGCACCTGGAATGCACTGCTAAGCACTATACAGAAATGGTCTTGTTTAAACTATTAGATTTCAATTTACATCAGAGAAAAATGCATTTGTGAAGTATTTATATACACAAAGAATCATAACATTAACTGCACTGTAGAGATGTTATCACTTACAGCCACTGAGTGCCTCAGCTACAAATTAGAGGATAATTAATTTAAAATAGTCCTGTACTAAAACACAGAATAGAGTAGTTAAAGGAAAAAGCTGTAACAGTTCCCATGGTAGAATTTTCTTTATGGAAAGGATGTGAATGTTACATCAATTTGCTTAACAATGAAAGTTTGGAACAGGTTGTAGGGTAGGGTTTATCTTACCCAATACAGGGGGTCTTTAGCAAGATTTAGAGGCACAGCTTGACATTAAACCCAAATTTGTCTCAGCCCCACTGTGAGGTCCTGTTTCACCAGATCTCTGTTGCCTGGATTCCTGACACAAAAAAGTGAAGTCTGTAGCTCGTTTTTTACAGGGTTACAAGCAATCAACAACTATTTGATACACGTTTTGGGATAAGCACTGGAACACAAGTAATTGTGGGGGATCCATAATCCCTGAAGCTGGAAAAGGGCAGGGTTGGAGCAGAGTGGCTCCCAGCACTCTCTTCATCACCATTGTGTAAGAGTTGGCCTGCAAACGCTCACCCACATGAGCATCCCTGCACATGACACCATCGCCAGGGACTTCCAAGTACAAAACACACATGCAAGTTGCTCAAGCACAGGTTCAAAAAACATTCAAAACATTCAAAAACCTTCACAGGTTCAAAAACATTCACAGGTTCAAAACCTTGACTCAGCTGACCTAGGCCTCAGATGAGGGAAATTACATCTGCTCAGGGCCAAACTGTTTCAATTGCGTATTTAGCTTGCCAGCAAGCATATTTTTTCTTATGGCATAGATCTTGGTTTTATATACATATACTGCATTTGTCTTTTGTAAATTGCTCTCATCTATGTAGAAACCCACAGTGAGTTGGCAATTACAATCAAGAGATAACCTTTTACATGGAGAGAATTTCATTGTTCTCAAGTACTTAGGAAGACACATGTTTATGTGATGTCTTTTCCTCCCACCCCGTTCACTGAGATATTAATGTAAATTTATTGTAGGTTATTTACTTCAGGTTGTTTGGTGTTTTGCAGAATATTCAAATATGTCTGTAAGCTCAGTCCACACACTTGGAAAAATGAATGTATGTAACAGCAGTGAATAATACATATGCATTAATCAAAGTTCTTCCTTCTTGAGGAACACTTCATGTTTCCTAAAGCCAAACTGGCAGAACCCTCATATCTCAGGTAATTGGGCTCTTGCAGCTGCTTTACATTATTCTGCAGGAATGCTAGAGCAACAATCCAGAATTTTTCTGTGCTTTTTCAAGGACACTCAAGAGAAGCAGTCATTCATACTACACATTTTCAAATGCTTAGGTAAATTCTTACAGTGATTATGTTATTTTTCATTATTCAACACATTATTTTAAATCTTAAAAATGTTATTTTTAAATTTAAAAATAATAAGAGGATTAGTCGTGGAGTATTTCTTTACAGTGGTAAAATCCTGTGAATTTCATGGCAATCATGAAGTACTACATGATTTCCCACAGTCTTCCCCATTGATTCCTTTTGTTTCTTTATATCCCCAGGAAATAGCAACCTGTGACTGCAATAACGTAAATAAACAGCTGGGTATTACTTCCAGATAGTGTTGCTATTAATACTTTTCACCTTCTAATGATGAAGAGAGACTTCCTGTAGTAAAAACTGTGCATTTATCATAGAATGGTTTGTGTTGGGAGGACCCTAAAGATCATGCTGTTCCAACCCCCTGCCATGGGCAGGACACCCTTCCCTGGACCAGGTTGTTCAGAACACTACCCAACCTGGCCTTAAGCACTTCCAGGGACGGGGCAGATTCACAGATTCTCTGGGAAACCTGTTCCAGTGCCTCAACACCCTCACAGTAAAGAATTTCCTTCCAACATCCAATCTAAACCTGCACTTTTCCAGTTTAAATCCATTGCCCCTTTTCTCATCACTACATGCCCTTGTCAGAAGTCCCTCTACAGGTGTCCCACTGCCCTGGTACTGGAAAGATCTCTAAGGTCTCCCCAGAGCCTTCTCTTCTCCAATATGAACAATCCCAACTCTCTCAGCCTGTTTTCTCTGGAGTGGTGCTCCAGCTCTCTGAGGACCTCTGTGGCTTCCTCTGGACTAACTCCAACAGCTGCACATCTATCTTGTGCTAGGGACCCAAGGTAAAAGCAGTACTCCAGGTGACACCTCACAAAACAGAGATTTCTGGAAAGCACACCACTGTTTTCCCAGGTAACTAAAAAATAGTTTAAAAATGGCCTTAATATACGACAAGCAACTTCTATT
>VZRM01003040.1:523724-543815 GCA_013397955.1 Grantiella picta
AAAAGTTTACAGCCTGCTTCTGCTGCCTATAATAAAGCTGCTATCTGTAAGCTGCTTCCTGCAAACAAGTCCCTATAGAGCCAGGTCTTGAATTTGCAGAATGATCGTATCACCCGGACTGATATTAATTCTGAAGAAAAATTGTGAGTTCTGAATTATTAAGGAAGACTGTCATTGAAGTTTTCATTGAACATCCATATCCTGAAGCCATATAAATGTCACAAAAAGCCACAGCACTTTGGCTCTGATTCAGGTCAATTCTCAACCAGTCAATCAAACTAACTCTGCATTTAAAGCTAAGTATGTGCACAGTGTTTCCTGCTAAATCAGGCCTCAGATTCCCACTTCATTTTATGAATCTGACTATCATGTTTCTAAGCAGAACTGAAGGTCTTATATTCCACAGAAGGTACTTCTAGACCTCAACAAAGCCTGTTTTGTCTATACAGAGGGAAAACTACTACATATTAAACTAGGAATTCATAGTCCATTTGCTGTTCCATGTCAATTCCCCTGGTGAACTGTCAGTGCCCTTGTTCATTAAAGGTTTAAACACATTACAAATTCAAACACTTCCAAAGTATATTATTAAACAGCAAATAAATGTTTTCTCGATAAAGGCTGAAGAGCTGTTTACCCTGAGATTCTTGGAATGCTACATGTAAATTTACTTTGTAGATGGACAAGTTACGCCACATTAAGTATCTGCAAAGATAGTCCCATATGGAATTAAAATGTCTTTAATTTAATTTCGCTTAATCCACTTCATGAGTAAAATAAACAAAATGAAATGGAGGCTACTTTTATTCTGAATGAGAGTTCTGTGTGGCTTAAATAGTCAACTGACAACTTTTCAGCTAATTCATAGAATTATAGAGTGGCTTGGGTTGGAAGGGACCTTAAAGATCATCTAATTCCACCCTCCGTGCTATGTGCAAGGACACTTTACACTAGACCAGGTTGCTCAGAGATCTGTCCAACCTTCCCTTGAACAATTCCAGGGACAGGGCATCCACAACTTCTCAGATGAACTTTGCTGAACATCAAGTGCTGAACATGAACATCTGATCATGAAGTGCTTGATCTCTGACAGTGCCAAAACAGGAGCAGGTGGTCTTTTAAAAATGTTCCTCCTCATTTGCAACATGCTGATATGGAACAAGGCAGAGAATGGCAGTGCTGTGTTTTCATCCTGGCTCCTGCATGGCTAATTGTGGCCATATTGTAAGAAGATGCCGTTCTCATAGTACCTTTGTAGCAAGCCCCTGGACAGCTCTTTGCACACAGGATTCCATTGCAATCAAATGGATCAGCCTCAAACAAATACCCATGCGCTGTCTGGCAAGAAGAGTGCTGAGGTCTGGGGGCTACAAACCCGGGAGTGGGGCAGGCACTGGTCCAGCCCCGGGCTGAGCTCACCCTCAGCCTTCCTCGCTGATGGAGGTGGGAAGCGCCTAGCACCGCGGACAGCGCCCAGCACCGCGGACAGCGCCCAGCACCGCGGACAGCGCCCAGCACCGCGGACAGCTCCTGATGCCGCAGCGCCCACTCTTCCCCAGAGGATTTTAAGCTATTCCGAAAGTCCTTCCAAAGAAATGCCTTTGAATCCATATCCAGGGAGTAAGGTAGCACAGCACAGGTTGTTCTGAAAGTGCAGTGTTCAGGCTGGGCTTTTCCAGGCCACTTGGAGGATTATTCTATTTCCGGAGAACCAGGCATTCAAATCTCATCAAGGACTTTGGAAAACGTTCGACTAAGCAGCAACTGTTATCCTTTAAAAAGGATGCTCATCCTTCAAAGCTCATCACTCAAATCTCACTTAAGTAATGAGTTGATTCTGTGATTCCAAATGCCCAAGGCCTGAAGGGAATCACAACTGAATCACAGACTTGGGCTTCATCCTTGCTTCTGTAAGTACAGGCTGAGAAGGAATTCTTCTAATATTCCACCTGGGTGTAGAAGCACCTTCCTGATGTGCCCTTCTGTCAGTTAAATATACTCAGGATTAGGTGGGATTATTCTTAATTTCTAAAGGCATTGTTTGTGCATGCATGCTGATTACAAATACCACTTCTCCACAGAAACAGTCAGGAAACCTGTTTTTGTACAGGAGCCGAGTGCTGACATCTTAATGTAAGTGCTGAGCTGAACTTAAAATGGACAAGCAGTGCAGTGAAATAGTGCAAAGAATCAGTACTTTTTTATAGCATCTGTCCTCCAAGGATCTCTAAATGCCATTAAGGTTACTCCTCAGCAAGCTGAAAAATACTCCCATGTGATAGACAAACGTTAGGCTGCCTACTTTACAAATGGCTGAACATAGATACAACGAGGCCCATCAGAGAAAATTCACAGAAATTGAGAGGTTTTTTGCACCAAGGTAGTGGCAAATCCCTGGCACAAATATGTTACAAAGGAGCAACATGCCTTATTCTTCAAAGCAGGATCATACTGCATCAGCAGCCAGCTGCATGCTGAACCAAGAGACCACATCTACCCTCAGATTTGGTCCAGAATACCCTCTTTTCCAAACCAGGCAAAATAGATATCCCATCCAAACTTGTCTGACAGGTAAGCAGTCGGCTTTGATATACAGGAAAAGGAGGAAGGACGTAGTATTGTCATCTCAGAGGTAGATAGAAAATTCAGATCCAGAAAGACATGCTAAGATGAAAAACAAAATAGAAAACCCTAAATTGCTTTCTACTACTTTTGCTATCTCTCAAAATCAAGACAAAACATTAATTTTGTTCAAGTTTGCAAGTCTATAACAGTAATGCCAGTAGTAGCTCTTCTGGCACACGTATTAATGCTTCACCTTTAGAAAGGTTTGAAAAATCAATATACTGTGAGTTTCCACCAGAGACAGTAATTAAAAAAGCCAAACACCCATACCTTAAAATGAAGTGATTCTTCTATATAATCTGCCCAATGACTGTCTGAAGTTTAATTGCTCTAACTTTTAGCAATGAATAATAGCCACCTGTCCAACAATCTGATTAGAGAGCACAGATTCCATTTGTTATAATTAAAAATCGTGTTCAATGCCTTTCACTTCATTGGTCATTTGGTTGGAAAATTCAGAGTCATTTATGAAAGTGGTAATCAGGGTCATTTATAGATCACCATACCCACAGCCCCATGAGTCTCTGCTGTGCAGTGCTGGGGCAGACTAAATGTAAAGGAAACAAAAACCTTCTCTGCAAAAAAAAAATCCTTTAGTCTATTTGGGTCAGTTTGCTGATAGCCATGAATTCTTGTCATCACAACAGAAAAGACTGAAGATAGAAATACAATGTGCTTATGTACCGCAGCTTGGCGATGAAGTATCAGTTCTGATTTTAAAAAAAGGCACATCACCTCATTCTCAATAGCAGCAGGAACCCAAACTTCAGGATGAAGTGTACAGAAATATACACCTACATTGCCAACAGCTAAATGCAGTGCTTTGGATTCAATATTTATCAATTGCATTTTGCAAAAATATGTACTGAAGTGCTTCTGGCCACATTGCTGAGTGAAAAAAAACCAGCAATAAATAGGAACTCAGGAGTATAACATCCAAATTCTCTACTGGTGAAGTTCAAAAGGCTGTCTGCCTCTCCCAGCAAAAGAAACCCATGACCTATATATACCCCGTAACTCTGTAACACAGAGAGAGACACCATGGAGGAGGGCATGACTTTCATCCCACAGTACATTTGTGATGACAGAAAAGGCCTGAAGGAAGGAGAAAGTGGAAGCTGGATCTTCCATGCTGGGGAGAAAAACAACCAGGTTAGGACTACAGGTAAAAACTTTGCTACGGATGTTTTCACAGAGTTAAGTTAGACAATGATCCAGAAGCACACAGTCGATGTAAGGAGTAACGACACTGCAAGAACTGAAATGGCATTTAAACCACTGATCCTTTGCAAATTAGCTCCAAAGAACTGACTGAATACTATGTTTCAACACTTTTCATTTTTTTTCATTTACTTCCTTCTAAAAGAGCTCACATGACTTATAGTGTAAACTTTGAGGGGTCTCCTTTATGAAAAAACAGCAAATCTCCTGGCCAGCTTTGGTGCACAACTCTTCTCTGGGGCAATTGGTACCATTCTTGTAGATCACCGCCAGCTACCCTGGGACACTGGGATCTCTCACCACAAACACACCCCAAAACCCACCCCGCCACCCAGGCAAATCTGCTATGTAGGAATAAGGATTACCCTCAGAGATAGCATTTCTCTGAGGAGCTGTTTGTCTAAAGCCAACACATACATCTCAGCAGATTTAACAAGGCAAACAAGGACAGAATAAACTGTATTTAGGACAAGTGAACAGAGGGGGGACTGTGATCAAGGTCAAGTTTAAATGTAGTCAGGGCGTGACAGCAGCTCTGGTAGATCTATCCAAGCAGGTCCAGGATGATTTAAGATTAGTCATAGGAGCATGGTGCTCAGAGCAGCTACCTGGCCCAGATTGACTGCCAGTGAGTGGCTACTTGAAAACAGGATGAAGAGTGTCTTTAAGTGCTGTGTTTTATCACCTTGGCCATCATTTCCCTCCCTGTGCTCATCTTGAAAGACACAACTGCATATGGCATGCATGGAGAACCAATTTCTAAATGGGTGGGACTGATACCAGAGTGAATGCCCCAGATAAGATTTGGATCCATATCCATTTAGGCATGTTAGAAAGTTTTGTCCATTTGGAGACCTTGAAATGGTCTGCTTGAAACCAACCCATGGTGCGTACCAAGGACTTTAGGGATGCAGCTGAAGTATTCATCAGTGCACGCCTGGTAATGAGTGACTTTGAAAGTATGTTTTTAAAAGGAATATTCATGGTTGCAAAGGAGCTATCACATTCTTATTGTAAGAGCTGTAATAACTCTCTGGGGCCTCAACACAAAGAAAGCCATGCACACCCATTACAGATCCCAAACAGCAGCTCTCTTTATGATGAAGACAGACAAACAAGACACCCCTCAATAAGTTTCCATCCTGTAGAGAGTTCTAGTCTAAATCCTGCTCACTTTATCCCTACCAACAACCTGAAAGAAGTCAAATCAGGCTAGAAACACCATGCTGAATGCTAAAGAGATTGTGAATGCAGATTGTGGTCTTGCATAAGCAAAGGATAAATTAAGAACAGACTAATAGCTTGTGTCTAAACATGCTTTTTTCAGTCCATTCAATTTACAATACATTTTTAATGGTATTGACAGGCTGTAGATGGATGGGAAAATTATGTGCTAAAAAGCAAAACCGAGGTGAGAAAAGGAAATTAAATCTCCATTTAGCCGAAAAATTATTTCAGTATTTGTTTTCTTTCCAAAGCAAGATGAAAACAAGGGCTGTTGAAACTTCCCAGTAAACAAAATTTCAGTTCCCATCAATCAAACTCTCATTTTATTAAAACTGAAATAATTAATTTTCCACATATTGTTTATATAACATAAAAGCAAACAACCATCAAGGATTACATTTCAAAGGTTTTTTTCAGATATCAGACTTTGACAGAGTATTCTAATTCATCTTTTTCTAAACACTGCATTATCAAAACCATAATGTTCCTATATGAGGTTAATGGCAGAAATACAAAAAGTAATATTTGATCTGAAAATTTTATACTAGAATCCACTATATGTCAGAATTTTCTCATCAAGTGAAATATTATTAATTTACTGATACATAGGAGATTGCCTGATCCAGTGAAAAAGTTTGTTTCTGTGTACTGTGACAAATTCTGCTTAGATTCATAATAAAATCCTGACTCAGCCACAAACGCGGACATGAATAGAAGACATTATCCCCAGTAATAATCCTCCTTCTTTGTAATTCAGCATAACCCTCTTCTACAAGTGTAGCCTAAAAGGTATTGTACAGATTTACAGATTCCCATTATCCCTTATTGAACACTGTCCCTTATTGATCTATCTTCAATAGATCAATGGCATTTGTGCCATTTAAGGTAATCCCAATTATTGACAAATGCTTAAATTTAGCACAGTAAGACACAGTTTATGTGCTAAACAAGTACAGATGGATACTATGGGAGTTTAAAATACCATCGAAAGAAAGGGAATGGAAGGAATTATCACCCATATTTTACAAATGGGGAATGGACGTCAGGCCCAGTGAGAAGATCCAGGCAGGATGTGGTTGCCACAGAAGGAGGTGGTAGAGCTGCCCTGCAGTGACGCAGCTACCGTGTGCATGGCAGCAGCATGAAATTTGTCCAAGGTCACACAGGAAATCAGTATCATATGCCCTCTAAATTCAAATTTATTGTGTGCCAATCCAAGTGTATTCGTTGCAGGACAGTGCTGCTCAGAAATCACGAGACATCTCAAAGCCTGTGAGAAGGAGAGGAGCTGAGGATACCAGAATGGCCTCTGCTCAGCACAGAGCACTGCAGCTATCGGCATTTAAATACGGGGCTTCCTTTAAATTTCATTTTTTATGACTAGAGCAAACGAAATGTCCACTGGTTAAATATTTCACCCCCTCAATCCCATGCAAAGGCCCTACAGTTCAACAAATCACAGTTGTCTTGCCCATCCTGGAGCCTCCAGCAGTCAGGAAACTTTTAAAGCCATTTGAGTCTGTGCAGCTTTGGCAGGCAAACAAAGTGGGAACAGTGAAATGTTACCACACTCTTCAATCACAGTGGACATCAAGGGCAACATACACTGTGAGAAGAAAACGGTGTAGACTATGGGGCTCAAGTGACACATTCATATAAAAGATTTACTGTTCAGATTAACATGCTGAATTTTGATCAGTTACTTTGCATTTCATTACCATAGGTTAGTCCTTACTCTCGTTTATAGTCAAATCTCTAGACTTACTTTTCTCCCCATGGCAGGACACATTTGCATTAACAACTTCTTCAGTTGCTCCATATCATAGCAATGTGGCACAGGCTTTTCAGTCAGATTGCATGGCATATACTTCCACTCCAGCAGAGCATACACAGAACCCATCCATATTCCTTTGCTTCTCACCCCAATCTGTCCTTGCTGTAAGTAATTGTTAATGCCTTTCTCCTCGTCATGAAGTTGTTTCTCTGCAGAATCACTGATACCATTTTTGCCTCTCCTCATACCTTCAGCACACATTCCTACTGCTCGCGAAGTGTTTTATAAACAATACAATTGTTTAGGACGTTCACTAATAGCAGCTACCTCACCCTCTCCTGTCCTCTCACGGATGTGTGAACTCCATTTTACTGATGCCGCAGAATCTCAAAGGGACATTCTTGCTGATGGTGCTCGGCCTCACCTCGTATCATAAAGTGTCTCCCTGCATCTCCTCTTCACCCTTGCTGGTTTTACTCTCATGATTTACATAATTTACAACTAGCCTTTCCAAAACTAATGTCCTATTTGCACACAGAAACTACACAGTATGGTGAATCTCCCTTTAGAAGGACTCTAAGAATGCAAAGTAGTAAAGCTGAAATGGGAGTCAATTAATAAAGGATTAAAGGATAGCAGCATAATTAGTCTTTACAGATTTCTGGAAAATCGGTCCTATCAAAGAAATCCAATTTCATTTCTTGACAAAATTACAGCTTTGATTGATAAAGGTAATGGTATAGGCATGATAGACTCAGACATTTGGAAATGCGCTTGGCTTCATTATTTTAACACACTCCATCATTAGATTTTGACAGCCCCCCAACCACCCTGCTGTCATCTTTTCCAGTCACATCTTTCAGTGGTACGAATGCTATCACATGGCTGGGGAGGTCAGGAGATGTGGCCTTCCCCCATTCCCACATCGTGTGTGACCTACCAGAATGTAACCTTGTTGTTAGCATGCAGAAAATTACCAACATCTATTGCTGCACACATGTGAAATGAGGATAACATGACTTTATGGAAGAAGATGGTATTTATTAGAAAAACTTGAATAGGCTGGTTTTATCCACTCACTCACTCTGTCTCAGAGTTCATCCATCATACCATTGAGTGCACCAAGATGTGTGCTCAGTTAGTCTGGCTGAGATGATTTGCATGTGCCACAGCAGACAAGGGATATCAACTATTAAGTTCTCATCACAACATGCACTTTTCCTTGACTGGCAGTGACAAGTTAGATTTTTGGCAGATCTTTTAAAATTTTTATTAGTCAACAGTTGAGAACAGGTGGTCCTTTGCTTCCAAATCTTGCCTGCTTAGGCATTCCTAAGTATTAATGAGGTTGCAGCTCAGTAGCTGATTTTGTTCATATGGAGTATGGCTGACAAATACACATTGGTTTGGCTGGTGTAGCTCATTAATGGCAAAACAGGAGGAAGAACTGGATCACACACAATGTGCTAGTACCTTGTGGTCTTTTAGTGTCCTTAGAAAGTCAGGTCCTGTGCTGGAGAGATGCCTGTACTGTGACTTTTGTCAGAGATCAGGCCTTTTGAGCTTGACAGCGCAGCATATTTCTGTTTTGTTGCTGGGAACAATGTTCTTTGTAACCAGCACGTCATTCTTCTCACACTTATTTCACTATTTTTCCAGTGTTTACAGAAACATATTTGCATCTGTATTTCATTCATACCAATGTTAATATTTCTGCTACAAGTCTCCACATGTTTAGTTGCATGAGAGGAAAACCAGCTTATTACAGGAATCTTCAAAAGGAGAAAGCACAAGATACAGAATCCAGCAGAGTGGATGTGCCAGTCTGACACATTTACAAGGCACAAGAGAAATAAATGAATTCCCTTTTCAAATAGCAAATGAGTTTACTGGGCTTAGCTTGCGTGATCCAATGAACTCTCCCAGCCTCAAGCAGAATTTCTACTATAACAAAGACGCTGTGCTATGCTCACTTTAGACAGCTGGGAACTAAACTATGCATCCTCCAATCCAACACATCCTATGAGCTGCAAGTTCTCGATGTGCCTTTGCATGAATTCACCAACTGCAACATTCCCTGACATACAGACTCTACCCACAAGTGGAGACTGCATGTGTCCTCACTACAAATTTGACTAGCTCTTTATTTCACTCCAGGAACCAGGATTTGAGTGTCTGTGCTTCACACATGGCAATTCACCCCCAAGCTGCTTTCCAAGCAATGCTGCTAGCTCCCTGCAAAAGGCACAGTTCACAAAGACAGCTCATTCCAGAGTCTGCCCCACAGAGATGGTTCCCACCTAGGACACATCTCTTCTCCCACCTACTCAGCTCTCTGCTCCAGCCTTGCCTCAGACAGCCTTGTAGCCTCAACCCCTGCAGCAACAAGCACATCACAGAACAAAAGCATCTTTCAGGACTGAATGCTGTTCTTCAAGCTGAAAAAAACCTATGGAAATTATTTCAAATCCAGTGACAATGAAGCCATTTGGGAAGAAGGGAGTTTCCTGCCAAGTGATGTGCAACGTGGACTCATCAGTCACCTCCAGAGAGTGCCTGAGTGGTCACAAGCTGGTTCACAGCAATTCCTTATGCAGCTGCGGCTCTGTTCCTCCCACAGCACCCAAAGATGAGCGAGCAGGCAATGAATGTTAGCAACCATCAATAACTATCAATTTAGGATTGATTCAAACTGTGGCTGAAGATGGAAAACTTCCCCTTACACAAATGCAAAATGCCCAAATCCTTCCAGTCTTTCCATTGTTCTGCCTTTCCCCAGTCACAGCTATTCATAATGTGTCTTCTTCACTCCAGCAGAAGCAGAGAGCTCAGGAGAGCACTACAGCCATTTGTCACCATTCTGCAGATCAGCCCACTTTGTCTCAATGTTTTCGGTGATGGCACTGTTAATATGCAATGCTTCACTAGGCTATTACTCTTAAAAAAACTTAAGGGGTTAGGCTAAAACCAAACAAACAACATACCTGAATGTGAAAATTAAATACTAGGGCACTCTCTAGAAACTAGAAATTCAAACGTGATAGAACTGTACAAATGGTGAAAATAGGGGAAACTGGAGCAAACCAAGGCAGCCTCTCTCTGAAAACACTGGAAAGCTAAATTTTGTGCCACTGAATTCAGGTAAAATGATTATACTCCTCCTCATCTATTTAATATCTCCCTAAAAGTGTGTGTTTTTTCTCCTCGTTTTAATCCATCAGAAGAACAGAATAGATAACGTGATGCTCAGTGCTACATTTTGACACTTTGGCAAGTTGCTTCTAGGCATCCTGTGGGGTCATTTTCTTTTCTTCATTTGGTAAATAATAACTCCCTTATTTCTACAGAAATCCCCTTATTATTCCATAGACGGATTTCCATGACTCTATCTCATCTTGCTTGCTTTATTGAATAGATGAATAGATCACCTTTGACTTCACATAATTTTGCCTTTTCTTGCAAGACTCTTGAGCATCAAGCTCATTTTTTGCCTCCTGTACTGAATTAGAATTCTTTTGATTCCTTTTTTTTTCTTTTATTGTAGACACAGGCATGACAGACTCTAATACCGCAAAGAAAGCTGTAAGGACATTATATTTTATGAAAAATATCTGCAATTTATATTTGCAGCCAGCTTCAAATCTTAAACACTCCACATCACAAGCAGGTGAGGTTTAAGGACAAATACATGCATAATTCATGAAAGCATAAGCATTATTGGTAGCTCTGTAAAATAAATAGTCCTTGGTAGACACTGTGCATTTGAAGGATGCACCATATTCATGCTAGCAATATAGAGCCAAATTTGTATTTATGGGGTACTTGCAATCCATTCAATTCTGTTTCCATTTGAACACACTGGTGAAATACAGTGCAATATTCTGTTTCAGTTACCAGCACAAGATGCACAACTCGAAGCAGAGCTCCCGACAGCCAGAGAGCACAGAAGAGCTGATGGCTGCACAGAGTCCACCAGGGATCTTGTTATGCCAATCTAATTAACCTGGAAAATGCTCAGCTAGCACCACGCTCTGGGCTCACACACAGATGGAAAATGGGCTGTTCGACTCTTGTGTGTGCAAGGCAGGCTTCTCACAACTCCCAAGTCAGCAGAAACATTTAAGCATATGCTTACCATTAATGTTAAACAGGTGCTTAAGTACGCCGCTGAACAGGGAACGTAACAAGGAGCACGCCTCCAGAGGACGTGATTTTTGCTTTAATTGCTGTTGCATAGGATTTATTTGCTACCCTTAGATATTACCGACAGCCTCTTTTCCCTCCAAGACTGCAATTCTGTTAAAATTTGAGTTGGAAAATAGGGAGATATGCTCTCTTTATAAAAAAAACACAAAACCACAAAAACCCAAAAACAAAACAAGGTGTATCTGTAAAACACAAGATACTGGAACAGAGAGGAGCAAATTTTACTTTTAAAATTCATAGAATTATTTCTAGATTTTGAGTCCTAAAGCAATGGTCAAATCCAACTAAATCCAACCTTCCTTAACAATTTTTTTAACACTACGAATGTAGGTATAGATATACATGGTTAGTGCAAATGAAATAAAATGCACAGAGAATAACATAAAATCAACAGGGAATATAACATGAACTTCTCTTCCCTGAGAGTAACTCCAAATAGTGAGATCAAGAAAGGCTCAGTCATACTGATATGAACTTCTGAATTACTGCTCTACCCACAGCATTTTATACATCTTTCATGTAGACCACAGATCCAGTTTTTAACAGAGTCAATAAACTCAGGGCTCATGAATAGTCATATTCCTGCATTACAATCACTTGCTTTACAAACTAGATCTTCATAAGTGGTACTTTCAGCCCCCTCACAGCCAGATGAGAAGGCATTATTATGAGCATATTTTTTACATCCTTATAATTAGGCACTAGAAAAAAGCAATACAAGCTTATTTCTAGGTTACTTCGGTTATATCATATGCTGCAGAAGAACTACTCAGTATTTACAGAAAACATGCCAAGCTATAATTTCAATTTTTCTCCATGTTTTTAATAACGTCAGTCCCAAATGATAAACAAATAAAAATGTTTCATTTCCAGCATGTTTTCCAGTTTAACATCATCAATGAAAACAAACATAAACAGAAGTGCAGGCATGCAGTATGCTCTGGGGAACAGCTGATGGAGGAGCTCATGGGGTTCTCCATGGGGGACAACTTATAAAATGAGATGAAGTAAAAAATTCAGAGTGCTTGCCTTAACCACTTCACTCTTCTTCTGCTTGTTTTCTCACCATGTAATTCACTTTTTTTTTTCTTGTCAACCGCAGTGTATTTCACTGTTGTTCTCTTTTAAAAATTGAACATGGTGGGGTTATGTGTTGAGACTCAGATCTGAAAGCACCTGAGCCTCAGACAAAATTCTTACTCATTTCAGCAGGAGTAGTAAACCCATTAAGTTTGGCAAAAGTTTTGCTTGAGTAAGTGCTGAATAATGACTACAAAATGAGGCTATGCAATATGTGACTGGAATTCATGCCAAGTCTGTCTACACATGCCTGAGTTGACAAAATCTTCTGGCCAGTATTCCCTGTAACTTGAGAGGGATTTTCCACAGCATTGACCACTCCATTTATCATCCAGTGCTTGACCTGGGCATGCAGTGCTCACCACTGCAGCTCATCCCACTGTCTTGAATTGCCTGTTTTCTCATTCTTGCTTTAATTGGACATTTGCGTGCATCTCAGCATAACCCCCTAAGTCATTACTCCACAGTAATGAGGGATGAGATGGTGGGAATACTTCACAGAAACACTGAGTCACACAGTGAAAGAGGCCTTGTCACAAACAAACTCCTGAACTGGCTGCTGAAGGTGCACTGAGTTTGCCATTCTTCTATTGTGCCTTGTAAGTGTGCAACTTGGGAACGACCTATTTACAACTGAGGGCTGGACTCAGATCCAGTTACACATATTCTCCCCCCATCAAGAAAATTCCACTGCTTCTGTTCCCATTCTTCACTTCTATAGCAATGAAGAGGATATTGCTGGGCATACAGAACTCACAGAGAAAATTCTGTGCTCGGAAACCACCAGCAAGACACACACTTCTTCCCAGCCCACAGCATAAACATAACACAGGTGCTCCAAAAATTCCCACGACCTCACCAATACCTCCACAGTTGCACAAAGCCAGTTTTTGCTAGAGCTTTGCAAAAGTATTTTGACTTACTCTTGGTAATCCACCACAAAGGCAAAAGGGCACTACAAATGCCAACTTAGCTTGCTACAGTGCAAGGTCTGTTTGTTACAGAGTCCTTAAGAGGATAGAAAATCCATGCAATCTACAGGTGAATGCATGCTACAGCTGGGTCCCTGTTCTCAGTGTATTGTTAGCATTCAAGCTCTAATGGTTTAGATTTATTTTTAAAATTGCATTCTCAACTGCAGCCTTTTCAAGAGGACTGAATACTATGGGAACTTGATAAATGCAATGCTCCATTGGGAAGGAATGCCAAGCGTACTAAGTGACAGCATTATGCATTAGTGGATTACATGAGATTTAGAGTACATAAAACAATTTAATAAATGGGCTTTGCTTGTTAATCTCACGTGAGTCACTGTGTAGTACAATACTGTACAGACAGCATGCATGCAAACACAGACCTAGAAGAATAAATCCTCATATTGCACTTATGATGACATTTAACTACATGGATTAAATAATTTTAAAGCCATGGGTGCATTATAATATTCTAGGGCAGCTCAGCATGTACCTACAAACCATGGACCAAGAGATTTCTGCTACAAGATGGCATTTTGCTGAGATGGAACTCCTCTCCTGCTGTGCTGGACTGTGCTGCTGGGAGACTGGACCAGCTTCTGCACAAGCATGCAGGGACCTGGGAAAAACAAAGCTCCAAATGTGGAGCTCATCTATCCTCACATGCCACTGCAGATGTAGTTGACAAACCCTGGGCAGATGGGCAGAGTAGCTCTTGTCTCATATAGCAGCAGAGGCTGGAAAGGGTGCTCAGTTTCATTAAAGATGCCCTGGAATATCTATGACTATGTTTAAGCAACAGACAGACTCATCACTTAAATATCTGCAGGGTAGGAGTTTATGGTTCAGCTTGTACCCCATAATTCCTTTAGTCAATGGGAAAAGCTGGCATTTAAGAGTGCAGGTACTCTAGCCCGTTTTCCACATCTACATGGAGATGGGATGAATCATGCCCCAGACTCCACTGACTAATTTGTAGAGAGAGCCCAGGCTGACTAACTTAGATATAAATGTCTACACTGCAGAAGCCAGTGTTTAGTCAGAGGAATCCTGTGCCCATCTTGCTCTAATGAAGAACTATCACACTCCTACAGAGACTGTTCCAGCAGTTCATCACCTTCACTGGAAAAACTGGGCACTTCATCTTCTAGTTTGGAATGCTCTGGCTCCAACTTCCAGCTTTGAATCTTGTTTTGTCTTTGTCAGCTGCATTAAAGATCCTGTTGGTACTGAGGGTTCTGTACCAACCAGAGGTGTTCTTGGGCAGGATTGTCTATTCCCTTCCCCTTTACATAGTCAGTTAAGCCAATACTGAGACAGTGCAAAGCTCTGCCAAGAAATGAGACCTCAGAGATATACAAGAGTGACACTCGAAACGTGCTGTGAACTATCTGCTGGCAGTTGAAAGACTCACTCCACAGCGCAGAAAGGGAAACTCTCCTCATCAAATAAAGCCTCAGGCCATCAACATCTACAAAACTTACATTTTTGGTATTTATCTTTACAAGCAAATCCAGACTTCATTAATGAATAAATGTTACCTCTCAAATACAGATGAATGCAACATTGCCTTCCCTACTGCACAGACAGCTCCGTGGCTCTGTTGCTGCTCAGGGCTCTACAGCCACCCACTCAGCTGTCATTCACTAAAATCATAACAGTCCCTTCTACTTCTCCTCTTTTACTATTTGGGAAAGCAGTGAAAAGATTCAGAAAGAGAAGGAGGGGATAGACTGTCCTGTGTACTGTCTGACAACTCAGAGGAGGAAGGGAGGAATTAACACAAAGTGCACTTTTTTCCTTGCAAGCAAGAGGAACCAGAGAAGCTGCTGGGGAGTACTGAAGAAAAAGATGGAGGTGTGAGGAGCAACATCAGATTCAAGATTTTGAACCCTTCTGACAGTGAAAATTAAAGTTAGACCACATGCCCTCCTTCAATCTCACAGTGTTAAATAGCGAGCCAGCAATGTGGAGTGTTTCACACAGCTCCCAAAGTTATTCTGAGACAGCCTGGCACCAGGAATTTCTCACGGGTCCTGCAACTTTAGTGGATTCCTAATAATTCCAGGCTTTGAACTTCTCTATGCCCTAAGGATGGATCTAGAAGGACACTACGTTACATGGACAACAATAGGATACTACAGAGCGTGTGGAGCTCTCTGCCATGCCACCTTAAATATACAGACTCTTAATTTCCATCAACTAGCAACATGACATTAGAACAGTCTCAGCATATCTCACAGCTTTCCCACAATGCAGCAATTCTAGTACCTCCCATGAACTGTTTGCCTGCTGCACTATTATCCTAACAAAGGGGAACCCTTGTTCCCCTTTATGCCTGACCCAGAAACGACACCAGAATGTTACTCTCCTGAAAACACAACTTGCCTTTCACTAAGCAGCAGCAGTCCTAAAGATTTTTTTTCTCCTGCAATTCTTGCTGTAGTATCAGGAACTGAATTCCTGTCTGGCTTTAAACTTAGCTGAAGTCATGATAGCTCACCTGGGAATTGCTACCACAGTTTCATTGCTTTCAGCTCTGTGGGTCCCTGTGTTTCAGCTGAGGTAGTAGACAGCTAAGGAATAGTACACAAAATCTGGATTGCAATTGGCTTCTAAGTCAAGCTGGATATAAGACAGAGGGAAAGCTAAAATAGCAGGGAGCTGCACTGGATCAGAAACTCCACCATGTACTCCAGTGTGGGAGTTTCAAGAAAAATTAACCTTTACACAGCTTCTTTAGCCCATGATAGGGCAACTGCATTATTGACTGAGAATTTCACCATGTTTGAGTGCCATGTGATGGAACACAGCAAAATATACACCTGTAAGTAAAATATGGCAAATAAGGGAAATCATAATGGAACACCCAGGTCTTATTTATTTTAGTAAGAATTTATTGCTCCTGAGAGGCACCAGAGTTGTGTTTCTCAAGGAAGAGCAGGAGAGCTCCTGGGATGACAGAGTAGCTTAGTCTTCATGTCAGTTGTATCCTTGAGCTCTCTGAGGCCTCAGAGGTGCTAGCAGACTTCCAAGGGGATAAGAGTTGCCACTGGGCTTATTTTTATTTGGGTTTTTTTATATGTACATCAAAACTGCAGCTATCACATTTGGAATTTAAATGGTCAAACTGAAAATCTACATCTCCAGACTCTTATACAAGTCCTCTCAATGAACCCAGACTGTCACTTTTGCCCTATTCATCCATTTTTTAACAGAGTAAAGCAGAAACATGACACATGCACCATGTTTTCTCTTGGCAGTTTCCAAACAATCAAGCAACTGCAGGTTAGAGTGAAATTCAGAATGAGTGTCACAGCAACATCCTTCTAACACAGAAAGAGCAGAGTGCTTTCACTGACCACTAAGTGTGCCAAATTAACAGCCTGCTCACACACAGCACATTAATTTGCTTTCGAGACCCCTCTGCACTCCCCCAAGCCCATTGTTCCCACTCACCCAATTGTCTACAACCAAAGGTAGTAGCTCCTATTACCCTTGTTGCAATTTTACCTCTAACTGGGATTTGCTTGAGTGCTTGTAAGAGAAGAACCTGGCACTACTGTAAAGGCTCTCTTCCAAACAGCTCTTTTGGATACATTTGTTTGCAAATCTATTAAAAGCAAACAAGCAGAAAGCCTGTGTACATGATAGATCAGTCCCTGGGGAGACACAGGGAAGTGTGGAATAAAACACATAGCTGGCACTATTGTCCTTGACCTGACAACTGGATGTGTAAGGAAAAAGACTGGACAATTTTAATGAAATAAATTACATAGCCATTCCTAAAGTTAGGATAAAATGCAAGTGCATGAAACTTACCTCCAAACGTGATAAACATTAATCTGCACACCATATTGTTGCATATTAACCTCAAAAACACTGTAGAAAACTCAAGGGTATGTCAGTTCTTACTAGAAGAAACCTCTGTGTATTAATCATTCCCTACAGCATTTGTGGAGAATTAAGAGAAATCCCACTGCAAGAGCCTGAGCTATTTCTGTAAGTTGCATTCCCCTGGCTCAAATGATGAATGGGAAATACAGCAGTAAAATAAAAATAGGCACCTTTCCAGGTAAATGCTGTTGTTTAAAAAAAAAAAACAAACAAAGCCCTGGTGAAATACTGCCACAGGGATAAAAACATTTATCTCAGTGTCACAAGAATGGCTTCGTTTTTTGCTGGTCTAATTAGGTAATAAAGAAATCACCGGTGTAGAGACTCCATGAGCTATTACCACACTTTAAAAGGGTCCACTGCATGGCCAGGGACCAGTGTGTCAGTATTATCACTTCCTGTCACATCATTTTAGGAATGAAATAGCTCAATTTAACAAAGATTTTTAAAGAGAAGAAAAATCAATACATAGTTAAATGCTTGTCAGGATTCTAAGCAACAGCAAAACTGCCAGAAAACAAACAAACAAAAACAATAAAGTCATGGTGGGCTTTGAATTTTAAATTACTTTTGGAATGCTGCTGAGGAAATTAATGCAAGGCACACTGTAATGCAACTCCTGGGATTCCACACACCCCAACCATGTATTCTCAATCACTGCTGGGTATACTAGGGAGGACATCCCCAGCATAGGTTTTGACATGAGCAGTTCAGGATTCTAATTTTTAATTGTAACAAAAGTGATTAAAAAGTAAAAATAGTGTTTTAAAGCAGTTTAAGGAAAAGGATAAAGAATGTACTAGGCTTAACTTGTTGGAACTTACATCAAAAGTGTATCTCAGTTTTCAGGATTGTGCCTGCTAAACGTTATCTTGAAGAAATAACATCTATTCAAGTACCTTAAAGCTCAAATAGTCACCTAAACTTAATTCTTGCTTAAATATACTGCAGAGTCAGCTGCAATCACAGACCAGATTAACACAGAAACCAGGTGTGTGTGGTTTAGGCGGCCCAAAAACCAGGCATTATTTAAATAAACCACCTGTCCCAATGTAACAGTTTCCTTGTCTTTAAATTTCATTCCCAATGTCTCAAAAATGAGTTCTCCACAGGAAAACCTTGCATCCAAGTCCAGGGAGACTGCCCCAAGTGACAGAAGTAACTGTGACTTAGCAGCCTGAGGGGCCAGGTCTTGCTCGTGTCAGAGTCAGAGGCAAAAACTCTTGTCTGTGGCTGAAGGTTTGGGGTGTGGACAGATCCTGCTCCACAGCCCTGCGTGCAGATCAATCACCCAGCCTTCGCTCACCAGCTGAGCTGGGCAGATGCAGATCCATTTTGCCACGCTCAGAAGCACCAGCCTGAAATCCCAACCCTGTGCTGAGTGACAGTAGGGGAATCCCTGCCTTCTCCCCATTCCCTGACTTCACAGACTAGCAAGGAAAATGTGCAAGAGGTTTTTACTAATTCTGTGATTTTACACATTCTGTGTATGTGAATTAGGCTCACCCTGTACTTTAATCAAATAATGCCATCTCAGCTGGTTGATTATTTTTTCTTACTGACAGAGAATATCTTACCCAAAGGCTATAATGACCATTAGGATCAGTAGCTTAAGCAGATGGTAGTCTAAATTTCCCAACGTTAAAAAAGTTCCAGCACTAGATATTTCCCAGGCATTTAAAAAGCACAATAAAAGGAGCATGGTGCAATCACACAGGCTGTGCAATTCTTCTGGAATAAAAAAATGTTCATAGAAGTTCCTGTTCAGTTCCCTTACTTGAATTCACAGGTCACATAGCATTGCACCTTCCTCTTAAACACTACCGCTGGAAAAAGCAATATTATTGGAGTTGGAAAAGAAGGCACTTCCTTAAAAAGCCAGCAAAGCATTTTACTACAGAACTTGATTAAAGGATGGCGAATACTTCAGCTGCTCCTTGAACACGTCAACAGAAGGCATGAGAGAAACAGACAGTACCTTTGCATTAAATATTAGCATTTTCCCTCACAGGGGAGGCAAAGCACAGACAGGAGCACTCTGCTTGAGCAGAGAGGGGACAGGAGACCAACAGGTAGCCTTTGCGAGCTTCAGGCTATTTGAAACAAGTTGGTTTTTAAGGCGCACCGCCCTGAAGCCGTTGCCGGGCTGCGCTGCATCCTCACCCCACCGCAGCGAGCTCCTCCCGGCTGCGGAGCCGCAGCATGCGGGGCTCCGAGCACCCCCAGCCCCGCCGCCCCCAGCGGGTCAAGCCAGCAGGCAAAACACACCGATACATTTCCATCAGCACAAGATGGCAACCAGCACTTCTTCCGGCAGAGCAGCTGGATGCTTTTATATTTTCCTTAAGGGAGGAGGGGGATTATTGAAAAGGCATCCCGAGTAGTTTGGATTTTTCTTTTTTTTTAAATGGCATCAAGACAAATGTTGCCAGCAGTAAAACTGGAGGGAAGGCGAGGCAGCCCCGCAGCCCCCAGCTCACGCACACACGTCGTGGTCATCAACTTGGCGAAGTTGGCCGTGCCGGGGCGCGGAGCCCCAGCGAGCCCCGAGCTCCGCACCCGCGCTGCGCCCCAGCTCCCCCGGCGCAGGGGCCCCCCCAGCACCCCGAAATCACCCGCCACCCCTTCTTTGGGGAGACAGACACCGAGCGGAGCACGGAAACCAAGCAAAGAGCCCCTCGGCTGTCTCCCCGGCCAGCCCAGCCCCAGCAGCGGTGGCTCCGCACCGACCGTGCGGGCGGCGAGCGGGTCTGGCAGCGCCGAGCCGAGCGGGGAGCCCCGACTTACTTACAGTCACTGGAGGCGCCAGCAGCAGCCACTTACCATCATGTTTCCTTGCATTTTAGCCGTTTGAAACATTGCCTTTTCCTTCATTTTTGCCGTGTGTGTGCGTGCGCGTGCTGTTCCCCGAGAGTTACTTAATCCAGCGGCTGGATCACTTTAGTGAAGAACTGGCGTGCACTTGCGATGGCTCTTTTTGGTGCGGAGTGGAGGGGACTACGAGCAGCGGAGGGGGAGGGTGCCTGCTTCCTATCTTTTCCTTCCCCACCCTTTCAATACATATTTTTCCTTTTGACCCAAAGGGGG
>VZRM01003040.1:543893-584364 GCA_013397955.1 Grantiella picta
ACCCACCCCGCAGACCACTTGCGGAGAAAGGGAAGGGTGGGGGGCAATAAATAAAAAAGAGGGGAGCTGGAGTAGGCGGAGGGGCGGTCGCCCCTTCCGCTGGCCGTGCCCGGCTCGCAGCTCTCCCGGGGGGTTACACACGCTTTTTACAACAGGAACCGCGGAGGGTGTGGGGAGAGGAGCCGCCTCTCCGGCGTTAACTGTTCACCGGCTGAGCCGGCGCGGCCCCGGCCAGGCCACGGCTGGTGCAGGGAGGGTGGGGAACGGGAATAGCACGGCGCTGCCGCGGGGAGCGAGGGATGCTCGGCGCGTTACCATGGCTGCGCCCCGGACCCGCAGCCCCCCGCACCCCTAGCCCCTCTCAGCCCGCAGGATGTGCGGGGCGCTGCCGGGGGATGGGGCGCTGCCAGGGACTCGTCCCAGCGCCAGGGTTTGGGATCCGAGGCGAGCCCTCCGTACGCCGCAGGAGCGGGCAGGGGGATACCGGGGCTCCGAAATGCAAAGCCGAGGGCATCGCCCGCGCCGGGCTGCAGCTGAACCCGGCCGTGGCCTCTGTGCCTTTCCAGCGGTGCCCACACTTGGGAGAGGTTTCCCATCGCTGTCACTGCAGTCCCTCAGCTGCGCTGCCCCACAGGTGGCTGGAGCAGCCGCTGAAGACGGTGCTATCCTGCTGTCCTTGTGAGAACGTGGCCCCTCCTCGCCTTGGTGCAGCTTGCCGGGGACAGAGCCTTGCCACCCATCCCAGACATGAAAGAACCATCCCACACCTCAGCCTGCAGACATGAAAAAAAATCCTTGTGGAGTGTAGTCTCTTTTGTGTCTCCCTGATGCACCAGAAGTAATTGCATTTCCAGGAGAATTAGGTGCCCATCGATTTCACTCGGCAGGAACAGGGCTGCTTTGCATGTTGCTCACTCAAAAAGGAGAGAAGAAACTGAGAAGTGATTTGCTTAATATCTGAGCAGGGAAACCAAGAAGAAAAACCAGAAACTGTTCTTGTCATCCAAGGTTCAACCAAGCCAATGGCTAAACCAAAAGCTCTCTCTCTTCTTTTCCTTTTCCAGCAAGGGAGCTGCAGACCTGTCCATGGGTCCTTTTGTTATGCCCATCTGTAGCACCTTGAACTCTGGTCCTTCACAGTTTGCAGCATCTTCACTTCATAGGCAATGGGTGTTCACTAGAAATAGGACATAACGTGTGCAATCCCATAGTGTTGTTCACACTCTTGTTTTCTGTAAGGCACTCAGCTGTTGAAAGATATTTAAATGCAAAATCTCACCCAAGAAGTTAAGCAGGTATCTCAGAAAAGATGGTAATGGGAGAAGTGAGACTCCAAGACACTTGTGAGAAATGCCAATGGCAGGTGATGCTGGTACCTATGAGGATTACCTGTGGGAGCTTTTGTTTTGCAAAAATGTCACCCCTTACTTGAAGATCTTGATTATTTTCTCCCTTGTCTTTATTTGGGAATTGCTTATTACTTACTCAAGGTGCATCAGGAGTAGGAAGTTCTTAGTTATGTTCTTTAAACGCTGGTTTTGATTCTTCTACTTCGATTTTGGTGTTTTATCAGATAGTCCCTGTTCCATCTCAGTTTTTACCCTTAGGTGTTTTAATTACTTATGAATGCAAAATATACCTGTACTTGACTCTTAGTAGTTCCATTTGCCTCCTGCATGACTTCATACACCAACAAAAATACTTAACAGACGTTGAACTCTGTCAGTAGTGGGTTTTTGGATATTTTTACCTCAGCTTTGTCATAATGCAGTTACAGTGTTTATCTCTTATTTTTATTTAATATTTAATTTATGCACTATTGGCATGAAAGTAGCAATTATCTTGATTAAAACATCTTTGTTTAAAGTTGAGATTACTGGCAAAATGCTTAGTTTCACCACTGACAGTACCCAGGGCTTTTTCTTTTATTAAACACCAACCAGGGTCCATTTGGCCAGAATTTGTACATTACTGTGTTTCTACTTCTGCCATTGAAGTCTGACCCTACAATCCAGAGGCTTCCAGAGACAGGAGACAAAAGTGCTTTGCAGTGTTGTGCTAAATGACACTGATGATGTTGTGGAAAAATACCAAACACATTATGAGAGAGAATTCTTGTTTACAGCATTTAATTCTTCTTTTTTGATTCATCTGACACTTTGAGAAAAGAAGTAGTGAATGGTTGATCTCTGAAAAGTTTTAGGACCAGAGCCCACCCTTGGAAGTTTCCAAACGTTGAGTGGATAAAGCTCTGGTGATCCTGATCTGATGTGAGAGGTCACCCTGCTCTGAGCAGGAGGTTGGGATAGAGAATTCCTGAGGCCCCTTCCAGCCTGAAGGATCACAGCACTCTGGACAGAGTGACCCTTTTTGTTACAGATGAAAATGTCTCTTTAAGAAATTACTTGTCCTGTTGCTTCCTAAGGTGATTCCAAAACTGCATCCCTCATGTTCCCAAAGACTTCAGGTTCTGCTGATCCTGACCTTGACTGGTAATTTTCATTTCTGAGCTGCTTTTGCTTGGCTGGTGGAACAGCTAAGACTTGGTCTCAGATCTAGAAATCTGAGACTTAAGCCATGCTGCAGACTTGTTCCCCAGGCTGTGGCCAGATGATTCCACTGCAGTCAATGACACTGTCCTTCAGATTTGGGACATTTAAGACAGCTACAAGTGAAACAACCACACTACTCCCTCAAGTGCATTAACCCGACTGGACTCCCTGTCATCCACCATTCAGATATCTTTTGAGCTTTTCTTCTTGATGGATGTTTTCCATGTCACTTTAATGGAAATTCACTAGAGCTGCAACAAACACTCTCACTGAACAAGGAATCAGGTTTTTTATGATTAGGAAGTGACATGGTGAATGTAGAAAGATGATCTGAAATTTCTTCCACATTTTTGTAGGGAACTTTTTTTTTGCTTCCTTTGAATGATATGGAAGGACAGACAATCATCCTGGGACCTAATAAAGCAGTATGATTCAAGTAGCTAAAAATCCTCTGTATTTAAGACCAGAGATCTAGCCCAGGAAACCTCAATAAAACATGAAAATGTTTCTTCATCATATCAGGCTTTTCCTCAGAGGGAAAATGTGAAAATTCATTACTTTTGCATTCCTTGATTTAGTCTCAGTGCACCTCATTTGTCAGTAGAGTTACTTTTGATATAAATGTGGGAAGGTTTACCCCAGACTCAGCTGCATCTTAACAGCAAGGTCTGAAGTGAAATCCCTGTAAAAGAATGGGTTTTTCTGCAAGCTGCCCATTTGTAGCTAAGGTGCATAACAGGAGGAAAACCCTGGGAAATCAGAAAGTTTTCATTTTAAATCTGATCTAGAGGTAACCTCCACACTTCGGGTACTATGACAAAACCAACATGGCATCTTCATCCACCATTTTTATAGGCCATTTTGAGGAAATGTGCTTTTCTCACATCTCTCACAGAATGAGATATAGGAAAAGAAAATAAAGCCTCATAGATATTCTATTCTTTGTGGGTTTCAGCGCTCTGCAGCTGACTTTCTTTATCTGAGCAGGAACACAGGCTACAATGCTTACATCCTATTCACAATACTTTATTTAAAGCCATGTTGATAAGAGAGTGGGAGAATTTATTTTATCAAATAAAACCCATTCAATGCATTTGATGCTGGCTCTCCTCACTCTCCAAACAAGCCTAGGAACAGTCCTTCTGAATAGAAGGGGAGAATTAATTTCACACAGTATTAGCCGGCTGCAGAGCACAGACATTCATTTTTTCAATATTTTGAAAGAAAAATCTTTTAAGGATGTAAGACTACAAATACAACAGCTGTTGTACTGAGTCAGTTCTACCAGTATCAGGATTTCACTTCCTCACCTTAATTTAAGGTTACTTTTTATTGTCTCAAATGAAACCATTTGTGTTTTCAAAATACAACAAATGGCTTTTTCTTCTCAGTCAGACCTTTTTGAGAGTTTCCCATCTTCTACCTATCAGCTTGATGCCACAAGCCTGCACTCAGGCTTTTGTCCAGCCTAATTTCAAGACTGTTTTCTCTTAGACTGGGCTAAGCCGTATGACTCTTTTGCTCTGAATTCTCCCCTTCCTCTGCCTCCCACCAGACCCAGGTCTCCCGCACATTGTTTTTTTCATGTGACTCACATTTTCTTTCCTTCACCTGTCTGAGCTGAGCACGAGGGGAGCCTGATTTGCACTTTCTGTCAAGAATCCAGGAAAGCTGGTGCTTTCCAGTAGAAATGCTGGAGAGGAACCCAACCCAAATGCTTGAATCAGAAGTTCATTCAGACTGGAAGGACATCAGGATGTCTCTATCCCAACTTCCTACTGAAACAGTGTCAGCTCTGAGGTCAGATCAGGACTCTCAGAACTTTGTCATGTCTTCAAATCCTGTAGGAATTGGGTTTGCACAGCCTCACAAGGCAACCTATTCCAATAGTTGATTGTTGTCACAAGGATAAAGATTTTCAGTCTGAACTTTTTTTGTTTTAACTTGTGCCTGTTGCTTCTCATCCTCCTGCCACACCTCACTGTGAAGAGCTTGGTTCCATTTTCTCAACAACTTCCCAAAAAAGTTGGGAAGCTGCTGCCAGACCCCCCCAAACCCATCTCTTCTGCAGGCTGAACAAATCCACCTCGCTCAGCCTCTCTGCAAGGGTTAAGTGTTTCAGCCCCTGACCATCCTGTTGGCTTTCTGCTGAACTTGCTCCAATTTGTATCAGTCGTGTAGTGAGGTCCCAAAGCTGAACCACAGATGCAGTCCAAGGAGTGCCAAGAAAAGGAGTTAACAGCTGAGGCAGAAATCATCTGAAGTATTTGCTTTGTTATTAAATAGTAATATTCAAGAGGAATGGGATTTGTGATATCCCAAATGGAACGGTTGAGTGTTACACTGTGCAAACCTAAATAAGTCAGAAACAGCTTTAGTAATAGTAAATATATTCCATAAGAGTATTTAGTAATACAACACTGGAAAAAAGACCCCAGAGAATTACAGCAAGGAACCTTTTTTTCTTCCTAGGTGGATCAGTTTCGAGAATTTCATTGCTCAAGCCAAGCTATATGTCTCCTTTGGAAAGTCTTTACTCCTAATATCCTAACACTTTGCCCAAGAATTTGCAGCTTCTAGTCTTGTCTTCTAAGGAAGTCTTGGCATGTCTTCCAGAGAAGAAATTGGAGAAAAAGATAAAGTACTGTTAAATAAATTTAAAATTTACTTCTGAGGATCACTAATTCTTCAAGAGATTAGGATATCGACAGAGCAGCTGCTGTTAAAAAGTTAATATTTGCTAGCTCTTACTGCTAAGGGTGCTTAAGCCATCTTTGTTAACAAAAATGGGAGAGTCTGAAAAAAAGGAAATTATGTTATCTGAGACAACTTCCTCTGTTTCCTGAGAAAAAAGTGAATATGATAGAATCCAATTAATTTTAGAATTATATTTATCTTGATTAATTTTTTTTTGATTACTTAGATTTTGGTGGGTTTTTTATTACTTAGATTTTGGTGGGTTACTACCAACCTGTTCTCCACTTTATTTTTTTGACAGCATCAAACGTAGTACTAAATTGTACCAAATGTACTTCTACCTAATTTCATACACAAGTCCCTGTCCATACTGACCACAAGGTTTCCTCCTAAGACAAGCAGCGGATAAACTCTGCAGAGCAGCCCAAGCATGGAGCAATGTTGACAGTTGCAGGAGGGCAAAAATCTGGAGGATTTCTACTAGAAGTATAGATTCTGCCTTAAGGCTTCTTGTTTTTTCACATTCCCAGCTTTTAAACTCCATTAATAAAAGCTAAAAATATACAGAGTTCAAATAATTACTTTTCCATGAATGAAAGTGAAGTTGCTAAGGGATTCGGAGTAGGAGGAAAAGCATTCAGAATATAATTTCTGCATCATGTCTGGGCGTATGAAATTTAAATGCATGGGGATGCTGCAAAAATCTGGGCAGAATCATTAGACTCAATAGTAGTAACAGGAAAATGCTAATAAGAAGCATTATGACACTTGGTTTTTCAGGCAAGTACCACTTCTGGGTAATCAGCTCTAAAGTTTTTTATACTTCAACAACTACAAGTTCTGCTGTATAATGATGTACTCCTCATTAATCTCTTCTAGCAAGTATCCTTACCTTTAAATGTACTTTGGATTTCCATTTGGATTTCACCAGTTCCAGTGCCTAACAAATGGATTCCATTGTGTTTGCTAAATTAAGAGTATCCTGTGCCACTAAGCTTCTCCCAGTACAAGTGGAGACTGCAAAGCTTGAAAAACAAATGCATCAAACCACACAAAAGCCTAACTAGAATATAATATGCTGAAAGTAACATATGTGCTAAGGTTTTTTCATTACCACTGAAATGAAAATAAAGACAGACTTGTGGTAAACATTTGAAAGTTTGTTATGCAACAGATTTCATCCTCTGAAACGAGTTTAATTTTGTTTCAATACCATTCTGACAGTTACATTTTTTAATCACAATTATGTTGAGAATGCAAAAAAGCATCAAAATCTCCTTCACTCAAGTGTTCACTCCTGACAGGGATTCCAGCCAAGTTGGAAAGATATCAAAACCACAAGTCCTAGAATCAAGAAGAATCCCACATACTGCCAAGAAAATGCCAAGCACTGAGAGCCAAGCAAGTGGCTCATCCCATTGAAACCGACAGAGGTCCTGCCACTGAACCACAGCTGCAGCCAGGGTCTAGCCATACATTTTCCTTCAAGGTGCAACACCATCATGGGTCAAGTTCTACTGGTGTAAAACAGCCCAGTTCCCACTGAAGCCAAGCAGAAAATCTGGACCCACAAATGAACCTTCTGTTTAGCACAAGCCCTAGAGATGGCACATTGCTCAGAAGGCATTCTGCCTTCGGTATATGTTATTTCACTCTTCCAATGCATTAGTCTTGCAGATAACTTATTTTGTGCATATCAATGGATTTCTATTTAATTTGTGAAGCTGTATAGGATCTTTTAGGTAGATAATTTAATGCTTGCCAACTTCCATTAATTTTTAACTAGGCTTTCTAGCCTGGAAGACATACTGAAACATTCTCATTTCAGATCAGGTGGGTCTATCTTTTGATTAAAGAGCCAATTTTTTTTCTTTCATTGTGATACGGATGATTAAATTTCTCTGCTAATTATCTGTATCACCTCAGAACACCCTGTGCCTGACATAAAATATTTCAACAAAATAAGACTACATTTAATTGCATTACTCCTTTTCTTAATGATGAGAGTTTGATATAAGCCTGTCAATTCAGTTTCAGTTCTTCTCCACCTTGAGGGCAAAGATAATGCTTCTTACTGTTGGATGATGTTACTACAACATTGGCAGATGTTTTTTTCTCTACTTTGGAGTGGAATTTCAGTGGAATTTTAGTACATTAGGTGACCAAATATTGCTACATAGGCATTATAACACACAGTTTATTCTTTTTAGGTGTATTTTGTAAGTTAATTTCTTAATTATTTGAGGCCAGGTATCTAAGTTTCTTTCATTTTGAAGAAATCCATATCATGCCCACAAGTAATCTTGTCTACTGGTGTGAACCAATTACTAGGATGGAGTTTTGGAGTTCTCCAAAGTCAAGTATTTAGTTAATCTGTTGTGACAATCACTTAATTTTCATTATTTGAGTTTATGAAAGTGTGAACTCTCTAGAGTAGAGCCTACACTTTATCACATTTATAAAATGTTGGAGCAAGGAGGGCCCTGACATCTACCCAATAATATAAAATATTACAATAGAATTGTTGTTTTTCCAGCGTTAGTAAGATGGGTACAGAACAAGAGTTTATCTCTGAATGCCTAATATATTTAGGAAGAATATTCAAGGATCTAATTATGTTTGTTAGTTTTCAGCTCTCAAACAAGGTATACAGAACGTACAATTTACGTCAACATTTTGCCTTCAGCTAAAGACAATGGTGCCTAATATGGAGGTAAAACTTTTCCTAATGGAATATAAGGGACCGTTGGAAAAGTTATTATTAATTTTTTTAGGTATTAGTTTAAGGTTGCCAGCCTTGGGGTAGAAGAACCAAAGTTTAAACCTGCCTTGGACTTTATTTTGGTGAAGCTCCATTTTACCTGGAATCATAAATTAATACATCCTCTCAATATCTTTCTAATCCACCCTATTGTGTCTAATTTAGACACAGTCATTTAAAAGTGGGGAAACAGCTAAGTAAGGAAAATGGTGTTCATTGCAACAAATGCCTGGAGAGCAGCAAAGAAAAAGCTCTAGAAGCCACATGAAAAAAAAAGGATTATGCCATCCTTCACTTACAAAGACATATATATATAAATGGGGTTTTAGTAAATTCAGTTATTGTTATGGGGAGGTCAGTGGAACCTCTGTAGACTCTCAATCAGCTTAGGAAGACCCAGAGTGTCCAAAGAGATGAATAAAAACATTGCTTTGCTCCAATACAGGCATGCAGAGAGCAGCTTCCTGGGATACTCGCTGAAAAATATGAGAAAAAATACCCCTGGCTCAAAACTTTGGGGTCACTCCCTCTCTGTCTCAGTGGAGTGACTGTCCAGCCCCTGAGTGACCACCCTGCATGGAAGGAGAACCAAAACTTGAGCCAGCCCTTGGAAACAAAAGGCTTTGTGCCTGGAGTCTGGGGGAAAGATGGCATCAGCTGTATCCTGATCCCTGGGTTGCCATTAAGCTCCTTTGACGTGGCACAGGGGAGAATAATTTCAGTCTTTTGGGTGTCACCACCTCCAACAAGCGCATTCCCCAGCTGATCCCAAAATCAAGGGAATTTAAAGATGTGTTTCCCAGAGCAGCACTGAGCGAGGGATCGTGGCCAAGGCTGCTGGCAGAGCAGACTTTGAGCTGCAGGCTTGGCGGGCGAGCGAAGGCCATGGCCATGATGAAATGCAGGATGCTTGTCTGGAGTTCACTGTGGAGCTTCTCTGTGATTTCGGTGGGCTTTCATTATCTAGTTCATTTTCTATTTCAGTCTTAGTTGTTCTCTTTTTTTATTTTTCCGAGAGAGGAATAGAGTTCAGTGATTGGTTTGGCAACAGACTATGTACATATAATTTTTTGCATAACAAAATATAATTAGAAAAGGTAAATATAACTTAACTCTATTACTGCACTGAACAATAAAATGACCACAACACAGGCTACTCTGGCTCTCTGATAATTCATCATCCAAATTACACACCACATCTCCATTAGACTGCCCTTTTCCACAAAATTTATCTTGCTTTGTTGCAGCTGAAAAACAAAACCAATTTGTTAAATACCAATACAAAGGAAGCAGTGCAGTTCAGTGTTTGGAATACAACAAGAGGAAACATTATGATGATTACGATCTTCTCTTACAGGTTAGAATACCTCTTTATGCTGAAATTTTTAAAGGAAAAATTATTCTTCATGAGTGATTTTGTTCTGAAATGCAGCTGTATTACATCATGAGAGTTCATAAGACATCAACCCTTTCTATAGGATAGATCCTTGGTTCACTGATCTTGGCTTTCAACTACTGTATTTTTTACCTGGTGTTTTATGTACACCATGGATGTGGACAATTTTAATGAGATTTATCAAAATTTATTTGTTTTGATATTTATTTATCAAAACCCTCAAATTGTGTCTAAAAACAATTTAGTGTTAAAATATTTGGTTAGGAATTTATTAAGCCATTAGTTTCCATTGAAGCTGAGTCTTGTAAGCCCCAGAAACAACTGTTGCACCAAGTGCAGTTGTACAGACTGCTGAAAAAAAACAGGCTACCATTTCTCACAAAACAACCTAAAATATATTTTTTAAAAAATTTTTGTAACCAAAACTTGCATATTTATAAGAAAAGGTTTTGACTTCCGTAATAGATGTCTGCAAGATGTTTTACAAGCTGCACCCATCTCAATTTTCATTTGTAAAGTTAAAAAACAATTTTAGAAAAGCATTGTACCGGTGGAAATGAGTCCAAGGATGAATTAGTGGCAAATTCAAAATGTAAACAACATGTTTTAACAAATCCATGTTGTAAAAGGACACAGAGATCAAGCACAGAGAAAAATGTGAAGAATCAGAATAACATTGCCACAGTGGCTCTTAAATGGAAATACATGGAGAAAAAGGAATTAAGGCCAGTGGAAGATTTGGAGGGAAGTGGAATTTAGACACTTGGGTCTACAGATGAACTCATAAAAATTTCAGCTCAGCCCTCACCTCACTCTGGTACCTCTCCAGCTCCATTGGCACTGGGATTTGTGACCAGCAAAGCTGAGCTGGGTTCACGTCAACCTGGGCTCGCTCTGCAGTGCCCTGAGTTTGAGCAGCCACGGTGCCCCACAGCTCGTTTGTGTGCTCTGTAAACCAACATCCAGCACCCACTCCACAGCTTGGGGTGAGGCATCCTCACCTCAGCCCTTCCCACAAGAAAAGAGATGGGTTCCCAAGTTCTCTCAGGCCAACAGCTATAACACTCATGTAGATATCCTTTAAAGTCGAGGAGGAAAGCTTGGAAGCAGTTTGTATGGAGAAGATGACATTACTTTCTCAAAACTTTACTGAGAGACAAAATCTATATTCTTGTGTCTGCTGCTGTAGTTAGAAGTGGATTGAGATCCTAACCTTAGGCAGCCACTCACTCTCTTCTGTCTCCCATTCAGTTCCACACAAATCCTTGCTACCTTCTTGAAATTCAAGTGTTCTGTGTTTTCATAGAACACAAAGAAAAGAACTTCTTAACTCAAAACAGATCTTACAAATCTGGGCCAAAAGTCAGAGGGGAGCAAATTGATGTAACTCCAAATGCCGCATGAGATTTACCGTTACAGTTTTTATGCCTTATTTTCTCTTGAAATAATTGCCTTTTTTAAAAAATTAAATACGAAGTAGGCACTTCTTGGTACAAGAGATACAACTTTTCCCTAGCCACCTGTAACATGAAGTCTGTTAAAGCAGTTTCTCTTATACTATTTGCCCCTTTGTAAGGAGAATTTGAAATCAAAGGTGCTTATGAGACATGAGCTCGAAATATGTCTTGTGGTGCTCTCTTTTTTCTGATGTTCCTCAGGCTGCTCTTGCCTGTGCAATAAATACTCCATCTATTCTGGTTTCAGCTGAGTCTGACTTCTGTGTGAATTTATGCGTCTATGAAGTGAATAAATTAGATGTGAGCTGAGATGATGGAACGTAAGAGAAATTATTTTCTTTCCCTTATAGCTCCCACAGATTCGTTCTAGTGCAGTAGCTATTGTTTTTAAAATTAAAATGGAAGGCTACCAGTTGAGTTGACACAACACCTCTGTAATACTTAGAGAATGGAATTCAGAGCCAGACTCCTGCCCAGGTAAAATAGAGGTAGGTATTTATTTTTCTTTCATGCGCATTACAGAAAAATGGAGTAATTCTGAGTCCTGGATGAGAGATGCTGCACAACCTCATGGCTATTTCTGTGTGCTTCTCTTCTTTCTCTCCCCATCCACTCTCAAACCCTTTTAATTGGCTTGTCTTTGAAGACAATCAACCTACCCTTCACATTTGCTTTCATTTTCCCAAGCTGTTTTCCATTGCTTTTCTCCATGTTGTCTATCAAAAGTAAATTTTCATTAAAAGCATCCTGTGGTCTACAGTGCTCTAGAGCTCAATTCTCAGGCCTGAGCTAACAAAGTCATTTGTGCATCTGTTTACCATTTGTGTTATAATGAAGTGGAAATCTGCATGTTGCCCCACAGATTGCACAGCTCCAGCCTGTAAATATAAATGGAACTAAAATGCGGTGACATTTTTATGAATACAGAAGCAATTAAGTAATGGCCGTAAGTTTGTAAATCTTATTAATTACAGAGAATTGATGCAGCACAATAGAAAGATGGTTCAGTGAGGATTTTTCATGTCTGCTGATATTGCTCTGAGGCCTCAGGCAAGACATGGGCTCGTTCTTGAAATGTCTGCAAAGGATTCACCGACTTCCACAGGGCTCAGTGCCAGGGAGCAGCAAACCAGGGCTGCTCCTTGAGGGAGAAGGAGCCAGGAGCCACAGGGCATCACCCACAGACCTGAGCAGGGCTGTGGAGATAAACTCCATCAAGGTGAAATGGGGGGTCAGATCCAGCTCTGTTCAGTGAGCTCCAGGACGAGACCAGCCTGAGACAAGCTACTATTGAGGAATATTTGGGGATGCATCCAGGGAGGGCAGCCAGTGCCAGGACAGCAGGAGGCTGGGCTGGGCTCAGGGACACCTGTGATATGGTTCAGGCTTGGACACCTGAGCACAAGCCTTAACAGAGCTGCTGGGTGTGAGCAGAGAGCATGGAGAGAGGTCCAAGATGAAGCTGATCAGGGCAATTCTTGCCTGTTGGTGCACTCACAACACTGGTGTGAAGTGCCAATAACTTGTGAGGACACAGACCTTAGCTTCTCTGTGCACCAGTCCGAGGGAAAATTAGGACAGTTCTAGATCTATTCCAAGCTTATCGTTAGGAAACACCTTGTGATGTTCAGGATCTGTCCTAAGAATATCACTTAGAAGCCAGAAGTCATTACAGTCAAGGAAAGAGCTTTGCCAGCAATATTGCAACTGTTCAGGTCTTAACCTGCACACTCTGTTCTTGAATATTCACTAATGAAATAGGAAAAAATTGCATCAAATGACAGAATGTGCAGGTCTGCTTACACTCAGCAGCCCCCATCCAGTTCCTCCAGGCACCAGGCAGGGTCCAGTGTGCTGCCTCCCACACCCAGCCTTGCTCACACCTTCAAAGCAGAGCTGTAGCATCATCCCTGTGGAGGATTCCTGTGCCAGAGAGTCCTGGAACCTCAAATTTCAGGAAACATAGAATTCAGGATGGGACATCCATGCAGCTCTACTCCAGCACAGAGAACTTGGTTGCGAATGATAAAAAAACCCCAACCCCAAATCACAGACATTCTTACTGAGCAGAGTTGTTCTCTGTGCAATTTCACCTCCTGGCTGGAGGGGTTTGCATCAATTTCTGCCCTCAGAGTCATTTCCCAGTGCAACCAGAATTTGTCCAGCCTAAGACACCACAGCACAAAGTTCCCACCAAGACAGAAAGTGTTTGGAACCTACAAGACATGAATTAGTGGGACAAATACCAGGCTTTGACTTCTCCTAAGGACATTCCGAAATCAAAGGCTGATGAGGTAGACTTCCCTAGACTTCAAGAGAAGCCTCCATGATCAGAGCAATCAGTGGGCTCTCCACTGGTACAGTAGTCCTCCTTTTCTACCTACCCACCATTCAAATATCCAAATGTTGTTTTGTTTTGTTTCATTTTTTTCTGTTTTTAATTTCTTCTCAGTCTCAAGCAGCTCACTCTCCTCTGCCTGTTTTGGAGGTGGTGCCCATGAAATGAACTGTAGAGCCATGGGCACTGTAATTTATCATACACCTTTCACCACTGATCATTTGTTGCCTACCCCATTTTTCCCAGGGACTTACTTTAACTCCAAAATTGATAAGGAAGTAAATAGCCAAATAAATCAGCCAGCCAGAAATATCTCCCCTCCTATTGCCTGATGCTCTAAGATATGCTGGTTTCCTCCTCTCCTCCAAATTTAGTTTTGACTGGAGAGCAGCTCAGATAACATTCAATCTCTATGCCTCTTTCAGGTTATCTGTATATTAAACCAGCATGAAAACAGCAGCCTGCTGGCTCTGGAAAACTAAAGTGCTATTGGAAAAAGCTTTCTGAGTTTCAGGGGTTTTCACCACAACCTTCTAGCACACCAGGGTGCAGATACACAACTTCCTGGCAAAAAAACCCTGAACCTTGTCAGCACAACAGCTCTCACAGCTTTCTGCTTCACACTGCTGCCAGGGGATCCAGGGGAGACTAAAGGAGAGCTATAACAGGAGTCCTACAAATGCCATCAGCTGCTCCTAACATGCTTTTGGCACTGCCACAGGGATGGACAATAGTGCCCCACTGTGCTGTCTGGTCTTTTTTCAGTACAGATAAAGTCTGAGCACAGAGGCAGAACAAAGATCTGCTGAGCAGTGTCCAGTCAGTCGTTCATTTACTTTTCAGAACCAAGGAATTTTTGACATAATATTTCTGGTAATAAACAGAGCCTGGCAGACCTAAAAATCATGAGTCAAGGACAGAAATTTGAAGTGGATAGTTAGGCCAAGAAACCTTCATTACTCTCTCACCCAACAGGAAAACAACAAATGAGAAATTGCCTTAAAAATGAGGCAACCCTTCAGCCACCACAAGTCAACACAATTCTGTTCAGGTCAGAGAACTTACACTGCTTTACATTAGATGAGCACCTGGCCTCATATACCTGAAGATTCATCACAGCAGATTTAACTTTCACAGATATGACCTCATAACACTGGGATCACTCTTGTGGAGTTGATGTCAAATGCAGTCTGTCACAAATGTACATGTTTGTAACTATTATTTAAAGCACAAAACCAAATGAGCCTTGAAATCCCTGTACACACTTAGAATAAGGATGCAGCATCACTTCGTGCCTTGACTGCAAGTAGCTGCATCCACACTAAAAGTGCTCAGTAAATAGGTGGCAGGGAGCCCGACTGGTAGAGAAAGAGCAGGAGCTGCAGCCTCTCAGGGGATGTTTGCTGGCTGTGAAAGCAGCTTGCTGGAGACCCCAGGCCTTGCTAGAAACAAGCTGTCAGAGGGAAAAGAGCAGATCTGTTTGTGCAGATGGCTCCTGTCAATCAGTTGTTGGTTTATTCCTGATGTTCAGAATTACTCCCATTGCAGAAACTTTCCATCCAAAGAAAAAAAGCACCAAAACAATCCTGTTCAAAAGTAGCCCTAGGTAGAGATTTGTGAAAAGAACAGCTCTTAACAAAATAATTCAGGGAGCAGTTCACACAGCAAAGATGACTGACTGAAAAGATGACACAAGTCTTGAGGGTGAGGTGTGTATGTGTTATACCATGTAATGGGAATTCCTTGGGAATAACAGGAACATATCTGACCAGTAATAAAGCCAGTGATGTAATTTTGCAATCCAGTAGAGGGCAAACTTAGCCTATATATTCTCAAAGTGCTCCTAAGACAGTGCATGGCAAAGGTTCAGACATGTTTATCTTTCATTTGATAACCTACAAAGATATGTAGCAACCTACAGGACCAGAACTCATAAGATGAAGCTGCTTCAATCATACCTATAATTCAGTGGCTCTTCAGAAAGTCAATGTTTATTACAAAATCAACAAACTGATAAGGAGCAACATACGCTTTGAGTATTTTCCATTAATGTGCTGTTTTATTCCATTAATTCCAATATTTGATTAATCACTACATACACACCTATTTTCTGGATTTTGTCCACATACATAACAGATAAATGAAGAAATTGGCCTCCTTGCTTTTAATAATACATATCAGAACACCTGCTTCAAGCAGTTCTGACTTAGCTGCTGTCTAAAAGGGAAACATCTGCTTCAAATGTGGGGTTGTGGGCTATATGAAGGAACACAAGCTTTTTTGGAGAGCATTTTCTTGAAGAACCTCTTGCCCCTAGTACAAAATCATGCTGCTCTTATTGTCCTTGCACTGTGTACACAAGATTCTCAGCGATACCTTACGTGGTCCTGGCCAGATGAGTTGAATAGACCATTTTTGTTTCCCAAAGTCTGTTTCAAATGTGTGCCCGTTCCCTGTTCCTCTCACAGAACTCATGGCTCACAGCCAGCCGCTGAAGGTGCAAGGCGTTCAAACCCAGCTCCAATAGCTCCCTACAGGATGAAGAGCAAAACCAGAGCTCAGTGGTGTTGTCTATTCCTGTTGGAAACCCTCAGGAGACTGATGAGCAACACCTCTTTCCCATACTGCCACAACAAGCCCAGCCTCAGAGGAAAAGGTGTGGAGACATCATGAAGGAAGGAGGGGTCCTGCTCACCCCATCACACAAGTGAGATACGGGGGCCAATTCCCTTTTTTCGTTAATGGGGACTTTTTTTGGTGGTAGAGCCAAAGACCAGAGCTGCAATGCTGTGGGTACAATCCGCAGTGAGAGACTCCTTGGGGAGGCTCAGGTGAACTTATTCCCCAAACAGCTCTTACAGCTCAAGACACTTGGGTTTTACTTGCAAAGCTGCTCCTGGCCTGATGGGTAAATCTTGAGTAAAAGGTCTTCTCTGTTCCTGAAATAAGGCAAACTGGCAGCACATTTAAAGTGCTTAGATGAAAAGCACTGAATTCATGCCTGAATTTTGGTAAATGCCACTATTACTATGAGCAGTCTCCCTCATTAGTCTTCTCCTTGCAAAAAGCTGAGCAACCTGACTCAGACCACCAATCATTTATGCTTTTACTTTGACCAACAATGACCATCCCCACATTAAAATTTCAGCACATTATTAAACACCACCCTGAACTGGTAACAGTTGCTCAGTAGGACCCAGATTTCTGTTGGCTCTTCAGAAACCATCAACAATGTCCTCTCTTGAGAGTCTCTTATCTTCTCCAGGACCTTTATGGAGTCCATGATGGGATGCACACATGTATGTAAAACACATGTATAAACATGAACAAACCGCCATTTATACGGGGATGTGTCCTAGGTTACAATATAGATGTATTTACTATTCTATTACCACCAGCTGTGAGGCATTAGCTATTATCTCCTGCTCTGACTCACCCCTGATAACAGACAATGGGACATCAAGGACCCACCACATGACTCATGGAATTATCTCATCCTACTGTGAGATGCTCTGCCCAGGAGGGAGGAGCCAAGCATTCCCACCTGGATATAACCTGGCTTTGAACTGCCCAAGGCAGCCCTGTCTACTGGGTTCCCAGAGGACAAGAGCTGCCACTGGATCTTTGGGAGAAGACCAGCCCTTCCACAGGATCACTGCTTCAACTGAACTACTTCATTTGGACTGCTACCACCACCCTAACAGGGCAACAGGTTGTATCTGACTTTGTCAGTGCTTTTTCTTTGTATTATTGCACTTATTTTTAGTTTTCCTGTTAAATTTTAGTCCCGACTTGTGATCTACCACTGGTTTGTTTTCAAACTAATACAGGTTGGAAGGAATATCCACCTGAAATTAGCTCATTTCCACAAGAACAAACCCAACATAACCCTTTTCAGTCAAATCCATCTCCTGGTCTGCCTAGCTGCTGCCCTTCTGAATCTGAATGAGCCATGTGTCATTAATTAACCTCTCACATCATTGATCTTCTTGGGGATACCAACTTGCCCTTCTGGATCTGCCATCCAATCCATCAGCACCTTAAACTGATCCCACTAAGAGTCATGTCCTCTTCCTTCCCCAGAGTTAGCAGCAGCTGCCTCGCCTCATGTCTTCCCAAAAACTAGATGCTTTCCTCTGAAGATGGTGAACGGAGATGTTAAAAATCAGAAAGGGGACACAAAGGGAAAAAAGAGACAAAGAAATGTAGTCAACACAAATATCTAAATATTTTTCTTTCCATAAGAGAAAATGGCCGTCGCAGGGCTCAGACTCAGCCCAGTTTTCTTTTCTGCCCTTTCAGTGTGAAATCTAGCTGAGAGGAAATGTCTAATGAGAAAGTTAACCTCCTAGACACAAAAATGGCCCAATATCTACCCATCTGCTCTCCAGGAAAATGCAAATAATGGAATCAAAACTCTTCATCCCAGAAGAAAAGCTGCAGCAGAGCAGGAGCTACAAAATCCTTTCCTGATGGTTGAGTTTTCTGCAGAAAAAAGGACCTCAAAACCTCATAATTTTGCATTTTACACATAAAAATTAAAAGAAGTAAGGCTTGACTCTCATTTCACTGTGTGCTGGTAGATTACAAAAGATGTGGCAGCAGGAAAGAGCAACAAGGCACTGGTAAATGCAGGTCACAGGTGGCACTGGAAAAGGAAAGTACCAAGAATAAGTCCTGTACAAGCAGAGAAGCAGAAACTTTCAGGTAAACATCCTCATGGGTCTGCTGAGAGCTGTGCCATTCCTGCAGCGTGGGGCTGAACCTGATCAGTTAATGACAGGCAAAATTGGTCAGGAGCAAAATCCTCACAGCCAGAAACTGGAGCACATCCAGAACAGCCAACATGTCTCATGAAGAAAATTGAATCCCTCTAGTGACATGAATTACTAGAGAGTCTAACTATTATATATTGCTAGTGTCTGGGCTTTATGCAAAATCAGAAAGAATAATATTTGTGGTTTCATATACTCACTAAAGAGAAAAAAAAACATATTAGATGGGGTTTGCACAACTTAACATGATTTCTTAAGAAGTAGAATTCACTATTTCTTTTTTTTTTCCAAATTGAGTCTGCTTAACCCTTCCTTTGCATCAAACTGTTCTAGACAACCATCTCAACCCTTTTCTATTTTGCTACAGCATTATTTTGCATGCATTAGCAATTCTTTTGTTGTAAGAAAGCTGATACTGAGGAATTAGAGTATAATTTTAATGTTAGACTGAAAAAAAGAGCATAGATCTGCTCCATTTCATCTCCTCTGGTCACCTGGTTCATTGCTGAAGTCCAAACCAGTTTCTTCAAGGGATGTCTGTTTTACTTCTGATACTGGGTGAGGTGGGCACCAACTGGGCACCAACTTCTCAAGCAGGAAGTACTCCATTAAAAACTAAGTATGACTTGAGAATGGAAGAGGGAATGATGGGAGTCTCTCCCTTAGGAGCTGGGACACACAGCCCGAACACACAACTTTTACAGTGGCTTTTCAAAATTGACTTTTCCAGCATTAAGGGACTGAGTATACTTCACTGTCAAAGATCTTAACATTTTAATAGATTGATTTCATTTATGCACTTCAGAGACACACATGACAGGATGATGCTTTCCAAGAAGGCAAGCACTAGACGAATAAGACAGCTATTAGAGTGAACTCTGGCTGTGAATTTAATTCTCCTGCTTGACACAGGCACACTTGCTGAACAGTCTGTGCCAGAGATGCATGTTTAAGCAGGGCACTAAATCAATATTTACCATAATTTTGAAAGACGTCTGAGCACAGCCTGGGAATGAAGGCAACACTTGATGAATAACCATCAGTGAAACATGGAGCACTAAAACTTTCCAGATAATAAACTGCTCACAGGGCACTGGATGTCAAAGACAGCTAAATCCTCATTATTAGCAGCCAGACCTGGATAAAACTGTTTCAGTCTTCCACGCTGTGTTCTCAACTACAAAACTTGTGTACCTCAATAATTCACTTTTCATCATTAAATGAACTGTCTGGTAACCTGTGACTCATCTGGGTTCTGTCAGCCTGCCTTCCCCCAGCCTTTGCACCCTCACTTCTTAGAGACAGCCTTTGAACTGTCCTTTCCAAACCCCTCTGCAGCTCTCCACACAGGGAATCACCTCGAGAAAGGCACATCTGTTAGTGCCAAGCCAGTTTTTGGTACTCAGTGATGTCTGGATGAACCCTCTGGTGCCAAAGGCTGTATGAGCAGAACTAATGTGGATCACTTGGTAATAAAAATCAAAATCTGGGGAAGCTTATTGCCCCCCACAGCATAAGAAATACAGAGAAGGGACCCACTCCATCTTTATTGATGGAAGGAGGAAACTCTGAATTTGAAAAATAAAATTACTATTTAATTTCTCACTAACCCGAAACTCTAAAGGGAAAAAAAAGTCCATCATGTTACAGGGAAGTCTCAAGTCTAAAACATTTTAATTAAATATTAACTATAAATAGATATGTAATGAACAGAAATATGAAATGTTTTGACTATGACAGCTGAAACAAAATTAATCAAAATGGTAAAGTATAACCGAAATCTTTTCTATATTTAAATGGAAGACACCTGACATGACTCATTTACATTCATTCTTCACTTAAAGTTGTATCCAAACTGAAACCAATTTGTTCCTGCAAAATGTGCCTATTTTGATTAAGCTGTATTTCCTGATGGTTGTTAAATTTTAAATGTTTTTGATCATCTCTAATTGAGAAATCCCTAAAAGTCTAGAAACCGCTCAAAACAGAGTATTTTAGGTGAGCAAGATGTGACTAGATGTCTGTAGGTATGTAAAATGGCCATTTGATGACAACAAGGGTCAGGAATATGAGGAGAGAAAGGAATAACATGTTTTCAGAAATGTTTGTGAAATATTTCATATTGCTTCTCATTAACTCCTACTCACTAAATGATTTCCCACACTTGCAGCACCAGGTTTTAGGCCTCTGCTAGATTTTTTACCAGTGAGGCCCATAAATGTCACATTTCTAATATAAAGAGATGAGCATGTGGAGAGTTTGTGTAACTGAATTAATAAATCTGTGTTAACACCTTTTCTGCATCTCCCAAAGCACCCCAGCTCTGTGCATCCTTTAGGCTCTAACTCTTCAAAGGCTTTCACAGTTGAAACCTGAAGCAGATGAATGTATATTTCTAAATGCTATATTCATTTTTAAAAGATGTATATTTTTGAAGCGAAATATATGCCCAAATCTCTGCAGCACTGAAGCATCAGAATACAAACTCCCTGAAAATATCTTCATATGTATCTCACACACTGCTGTCAGCATCTTTGGTTCTTGCTCTAAATCAAACACAATGTGAGAGCTACAATAATAAATAATGAAGTTTTCAGGACATGCTTTTGGGAGCATGTGAAAACATGAAAGAAAACACACAATTTCCCTTACTCCCTCCTCCAGGTCTACCTCGGACCCTAAAAAGAGAACAATGGCCTAAAAATCTGCTTGGGTGGAGAAAATATCAGCCACAAGTTTCAAATAACCGCTTTTAGATACAGATACTTTTAGATACAGATAGTGGGGGAAAGCAACATGTGCACTTTCTAGACCATGAAATGGGTTTACTTTTGCTTTTGAAATAAGCTCAGAATTGTATAAATGCCACCAAAAATAGGGAATGCTGCCACCTCATCTACTGCAGGTATAATTTCCCATTTTTAATGGAGATTATTTCTTCTTGATTGAATCTTGAATAAAGACGACTGCTCTTATTTTCAATTATTTGTGTTTGTCACCATACACAGAGAGGTGAAACAAATCCAAATAAGATCAGGTTTTGAGGAGAATGATGATCACACCAACCCTGAGCCTGTGCGAGGAGAAAAGAGAAGGTTGTCTTGCTCAGTCTAGTGAAACAAAAGCTCAGAGGGGATGTGAATGTTGTCTATAAATACATCAAGAAACACAATAAGAGAGGAAACAGAGCTATTTAAGCTAAAGGACAACACTGGCACAAGAACAAATGGTTATAAACTGGCCATGAATAAATTGAGGCTGAAAATTAGAAGAACGTTTCAAAGCAACAGAGAAGTGAGGCTCTTGAACAACTTCCCCGTGGGAGTAATGGTAGTAAATGACCTAATTTGTTCTAAGATGGATCAGCTAATTAGTTTATGAAAGGGTTTATCTGACAGAGGCTGACTATGGCAAGGGGCTGGCTTCAGCCTCAGATGCCCTTACAGCCCCATATTTCTAAGTAATTTAAGGTATTATTTCAGTTCCTTATTGAATGGCATCTGATGATGGTTTCTAAATCCCAATGTTTTTTCCTGGGTGATTCCATTATGCAGTGCCACTGACATGCACGCTACCTCCCAAACACCAGAAAAATGTCCCTGCTTGCAGGAGGTCTGGTTGGTTTTGGGTTTTTATTTCAGACATGCACCAAAGAGCTCATTAGCACAAGCAAAGTGTTGTTCAGATGCTTTGGGTATAAGGGGAGGAGGTGAAAGAAAAAGGAAAGCGAAGGCAGGAGAACCATCCTCATGAAAGTGCATGGCTTTTTCTGAGGGGAGAAACCATGACATCTCCTTACCAAATCTTCATCTTAACATTTCCATCTTACTTTATATTTTATACACCAAGCACTGAGTGTTTTGATCAGATTTCAGCAAAGTTGTGGACTAAGGTGGTTCATAAATTTCTCAGTGAAGGAGATATAGATAAGTGGCTCTCTGCAGGACAGAGAGTGTTCTTGATTACTCATTTCTGGCTGTTCATCATTTCCAGCTACCTGAGAAATCAGGTCTCCTCCTGCATCTCATTTTGGTGACATTTTTTCTTGGTACCAGTCAAACCCCCTGGCTGGACTGGTCCTTGCTTTGATAAGTGCTGATGCCTTTGTGAAGATGTACAGAGAAGAAACCAGCTACACCTTTTCCATGAACTCATCTTACACACTAATAGAGCTTTTTTAATTATTCAGGGGTTTTGGTTTGATTTTTGGTGTTCCAATTTTTTTGGGGGGGTTATTTCTATTTTAAGGAATGGAAACACACTGTGGTCACTTGAATGACTACTCTACGAAACTATGATCCTGGTGAACTGAAGTTTCTTTTCCCAAACCACTTTCCGATGCAAAGAATTTTATGAGGCAGGCAGGTTTAGTGAGAAGACTTGAAGAGAACACACTTTTGTGTGTTCTAAAATGCTCAGTACATTTCTTCCCTCAGCGTGTGGACTCTCACTATTTTCAGGGTTTGAGGGGAGCAGGTTGGGGGGTTTTTTAAGAGGGCATGGGGGGGAGTTTAGGGGGGCTTTTTATGGGGGTTTTATTTGCTTGTTGGCATTTGTTTTATTCAGCTTTTCTAAGTTTGTCTTTTTTAAAAGGTTAATCCCTTTCAGAGAGAATTGAAAATTCATCTTTTGTGAGTTAAGGCACTACCAAAAAACATCTCCAACAGATGCAGTGTTTAAGGGCAGAAGAAAATTGCACTTCATAAACAAGGTTATTCCAGGGCAAGGATAGTCGGTTGTCTAAATGTCACCCTGGTACTTTGGTTTTTGAAAAGCCAAATTGTACAATGGAAAACTGCCTGCTATGTTGTGCTTTCAGTTTGAAGTATTTGTATAGTGGTTTTTTGTTTCATGTTGTGCGTTTTTTATTCATGTGGACCCCTCAAGAGTGAACTTCAGTATTTCCAGTTAAATTGTGAAATAGGTGGAAAAGGGATATCCTTAAAGGATACATGTAAAGGATATAATCTTTCTTGCAGGCAGTTGCCTACATATAATATCCAACTGACTAAACAGGTGACCACAAGTTTTAAAAACAGCACTGAACACCCCACACAGATCATTTGGAGTATGACCCCATCATGATCTCAGCCCAGGACACTTTGTGCCTACTGAGCAATAAGTAGGAGGTCAACTTGGGGATAAAGACTGAAGAACAGGACATCAAAACTCATTCTCATTTCCTTCTTGGCATCTTCAGACCTTACCGTCAGTGGCAATCCTGCCAGCCTTTCCTGAGGCACTCAATTTCCAGCATCCAGTTTGGGCATCAAACACAACATTGTCTTCTGCACCAGCCCAATGTGATACACAAACTGCATGGCTCAGGACAGCTTGTTTTGATACCAGTTTGCACAGTTATGTCCATGCAAAAAGATAAAACAACCCAGTGAACATCTCCTGTCCAGAGGCCAAGCAGTAGAGCTCCAGCCATCCAGCTGCAGTCCCTTGCTCCTCCAAAACAGGGAGCATATGCTGGCAGCCCACTGGGAAAATTCTGTAGCCTCTGCCGTGGTTGGAGCTGTGCCCAAACACCTCTGAGGGCACCAGCACAGGAAAACTGTGCCAGCAGCTCTGTCAACACTCTGGCACCATGGACATCCACAGCTGCCAGGCCTTGCCCTGGCCCTGAGCAGTTCACCACATGGAAATGCTCAAATACATCAGGCGTTTCAGAGGCAAGTGAGATCCCTGTAGTCATACAGAAGTTTGCTTTTATACCAGAACAAAGGAGACCAACAATGATATCATAGCAATTTTTTAAAAAAACACTCAGAATGTTCGAAAATATGCCAGTTTACAGATTTTGACACTATGGGGAAAATTCTGGGTTTAATCCAAAGCCTACTCTAACAGAAACAGAAAGACACTCACAAGAGCTTCAGTGCCTTGTGTTAGGCTGGGAGAGAAAGGAATACCATGGATTAGAAACTAGGTAAATAAATAAAACTGTAAGACTACATGGCACTTTTCAACATATTGAGGATGGGAAGAGCTTTTTACCAAGATTTCCATTTATAGATTTCAGGGGTAATATGTTCTCAGAAGTGGCAACACTTGCAAGCAAGAGATAGTCATAGTCAGGCTAGAAAACATTGAAAAAATGTATTTATACATTAACAAGGCAAATTACAGGATGATTAGATCAAATCTAGTAGTTTTTTAAATTATCAGTATGCAGGGAGGCCAAGTTTGACATAATTATGCAATTTTGTCTATTTTGATTGGAGTGCCAAGCTAATGCAGCAAGTAAAGAAGAGCACATATAAAAAGCATTCACCATTAACCATAAAGGACAGATCATCAATTACTGTAAATTGGTCCTAAAGCCAGTAGAGCTAAATTAATTTAGGTTACTTTGGCTACAGCGTTGTGACAGCAGTGATGCCAAAAAATCTGAAAGCAATCATGAATGATTTTGAATTCCTGTAGCATGAAAGGGTACTCATGAAACAGGATTGCTCCACAGGGACAAGAATTACCTATAGACTATTTATGAAAAACTATTCGATGTTGCTGTATTTAACCTTCTGAAAAATTTAGCGAGGTAACACTGCATGCAAAAGGTTCTGCAAATAGATGAAGGTCCTGAATCTTCATGGATATAGACCATATGCTATTGGAATATAAAAATACCCATATAGTTCTACTCTCTCAGTGCAAGGTAAAGATAAGTTAAACTGAAGGCAAAACGTTTGAGGTGGATGAATGAACTAAAGAGAGCAAGTTTTCTGAACAGAGCAGCCAACTACAAGTGCATGCACATAAATTGATCAAACAATAAAAAAGGTATAAGGAACAAATTCTTCATGCTATAGGTGAATGCATTCTGAAACAGCTCTGTTTAGATAATGCAAAGGCATAAGCTGTTTTTCCACTTATTTTCCAGTAACATGGTGACTGGTGCATGAAATGAATGAAGCTGAGCTGTTACAGGAGCCAACACCTGATTTACAAGTTCAACAACACTGAGAGATGAAGACAACAACGCTGGAGATGGAAATTTAGATAAGAACAGGCAAAAACATCAGAAACCAATTATAGAAGTTTTGAGGTCAAAACCAAAGAAATTAAAAGTTCTTTTTGATCCAAGTGCTGATTCAACCTTTGATGTTTTGTTTTGGTGGATGAGAGTCACATAATTCCCTGATATTATTCTGCTTATTCAGTGAAAAAAACATCACACAATGCTGTTGTTTCTTTTTTTCCTGGAACACCATGTGAAGGCAATATCCTGAAATAGAATTCAAAGGAAGAGTTTTCTGCTAGCAATACTTGATCTCCCTTTTTTGGCAAAAACCCACATGAAAGAAAATTTTGCTTTCATTAGGACCATGCTGTAGGCTCTTCTCCTATTCTGTTCCTGCTTCTGGACACTGGGAAGGCACTGAACCAGCAACTATGCCCAGATTCCTGCATCTGTATTCAGTCTTTCTGCCTAACTGCTTCCACTTTTCATCCCTTGCTAAATCAGGATCCCACTTTGGCCAGCTTGGCTGCAAGGCAGGTGATGCCTGATGTTTTTATACCCTTTTTATACATTTTTATACCCTTTCCCCTTCCTTGTACCCTTCACAAACACTCCTTGTACCTTAGCCCTACATGTTTATAACTCTTGTAGTCTGATATTTTGCTTAGTTTCTCTGTGGGGGAAGATGAAACATCCCTACTGTCTCAGAACTAGAGGCTCCAACCTTGGATGGAGACTCCTCTCTGGAATATGATTTTGTAAGTTAGACTGCAGTCTTGCTTGGAGGGGGTGTTAATTAGAATAGGGGGACAATTACTTCACTTGTTAAGTTTTTATTGGTGGATTTTAGGTAAATATGCTGATTTGCAAGGTCAGTAAAATTGTACATGCATTGTTCACGGCGGATGCTTCTCGGCATGATTCCACCTTTGATGAGAGTGCATCTGGGATCCTATTAAAACGAAGGTAATACCCTTTTCCCTATACTACTGTGTCTGCCTCATATTTTTACCAGCTTGTAAAGCATCACAGGAAGCACAAACATCATCAGCTGTGTGTTGTGTCACTCCCCCAGTGCAAACACCTATTCAAAGGGAGGTCCTCCACCAGCAACAGCTTTGGATGTAGAGGCATCCAAAGCAAAGACAAAGGAATCAGAAAGGTATGAGAAAAAATTTAGGGTTGAATGGCAAGGTTCACTAAGTTAGAATCATGAAATTGTTTAGGTTGGAAGAAACTTTTAAGATCATTGAGTCAAACTACTAACCCAGATGTTCTAGACCAGTCACTCAAGTTTAGCCAGCATCCTTGCAAAAATGAACCTGGTTGGAATAAAATCACACAAAGCAGCACAAACTACAGCCTGCTCTGAATTCCATGAGTGTAACATTGTGATGATTGAGATTAAATATGTACATGAATGTTAGCATTTCTCTCATTTCCTCTGACACCCCAACCTCACTCAGGCGTCAGTGTTGGACTTTGTCAATGGAGAGAAATTGGCATTTCCAGCAGTTTTCATCTAAATGTCTCAGCTACGGAAAAGCAGTCTTGAAAGGTGTCTGTTTCTTCCTGAATATTGTCCCTTCTGTGTCTAGTTCACTCACAGACCTCAGTTAGGAGAAATTAATTACTCCCCAAACAAGCAAAGAAATTGGGGGAAAAATAAGGAGCTTGCATTGTTTCATATATTAACAGTGGGCACTTCCACAAACCTCACGAAAAGCTAATCTTTGTTCTGAGCTCCGCTCGTTCCACTGAGATATTTTACCGTTCCTTAGTTTCACACAGTATTGGAACATGACTTAAAATATTGGCACTAATAGCAAAATTCTTAATGGGCTCTGTGGCCTTTTACCCACTTTTCTTGTTGCTGACAAAATGTCCTTTTGATGCAGGAATTCTTTCTTTTTTCCATGAATGGCATTTATTTCCTTTTTCTTTTTGCAGTTATGGGATGGATTGCTGGGGGAGCTGTTTGAAAAAACTGCCAAGACTTCAAAATGTAGGAGATGGCCTTGTTATGTCTTCCTTGAGATAGTCTGGATCCCACAGAATGTGCATGTGATACTGCAAATATAATAGCAAAGGAAAATTTTCTCCTATAATGTCAAAGTTTTTAGGGATCAAGGCTACCAAAAGAGCATGATTAATTATCTTAATTACCTTGCACAAATCCTCTGTATTCCTTTTTCCTCCTGTGCATACCAATGAATTCCTGCCATCATAAACAGATTTAAAAGGCAAGGTATTCTGTACTTTGAGTAGAAATTACTTTTTCCCCCACAGTTTTTACCTGCAGCTGTTATCACATCAATCTTTCTTCAAAGTTTCAGTATTGCCTTCTGTGCATTTTTTTCAGGCTGATGCAGTTTTGTGACACCCACTATTTACTCTGTCTCTAGCAATTTTATGCATCTTATTCAGGTCTCTTCACATTCAGTTCTTTCACTCTTAATAGGAATGAATTTTCCTTCAGCTGTCATTTTAATACATAACACTGTCATATCACAAAGCTTACTCATACTTGTAATGCCAGTGATTTCTGCCTTCCCCTATACTTTTACTTTTTTTTTTCCCCTCCACAAAACACCCTGTTTCAAAGAAATAAAGGAATTAATAGAAAGTGTGAAACAGCTGGGCTTCTTTGGAGACAGAGGCAAAAGATGCCCAGTTCCACAGGAAAACATGCTGATTCCCAATGATGTTAACCATGTTCAGTGCATTAAATATAGCCCCATGCCAGTATTTTACAGATCTGCTGTGCACAAGAGACAGTAATGGCTCTATAGAAGCTCTTAGGGCCTTTTAGGAGAACTCTCAATATGAGAGAGTCTTTTATTCTCTTTGACAAGTGGATCTTTTAAACTCTTCTAGCAAAGGAAAGAATGGAATAAGGCAAAGCTAAAATTTTCCCTTTTGCTCAGCATGTCCAGATCAATGCTAATTAAGACAAACTGTAAAAGAGACTTCTAGGGATTTTGAGTCGAAATGTAATTATGTGTAATATAACTGTTAAAAACAGATCAGAAAGCTTGATGTTGAGTTTTAATGAATCCCTGTTTTTCTCAGACTGAGACACCTGGAGTCATACATAGAACTATTTGGAAAGCGTTCACAACAACCCAAATTTAGACCAAACTCACCTGATTTTGGGTCTTGTTATGACAGCCAATCTATTACAGAGTTGCATAATCCTTTTGCTGCTCTATATAGGCAGTTGGTGCAATGAACAGAGCACAGAGGTGATGTGATTTCAGTAATCCATGTAGCTGAGGAGGCTTACAGCTCCATTCTGTACTAGATGATTTTTTTTAGTCTGGGCATAAAAGAGTAATTCTTTTCAAGGTCAGATAAAGTATTTTGCTATAGGAGAAGAGGGAAAGCACTGAAAGCATTTAGTGCACAACCAAACCATCAAGCCTGCACAGTTTCTGGAAAAGATGGCATAGCTCCTCTGAAATGGGAAAATGTGTACGTTTTTCTTTTCTTTGGATTGTGTCAGAGACTGGTAGGTGTCATTCAGAGCTGGTGAAATGGTTAGGAAGGGAAATTCAAAATTTCAGACTATTGACAGTATGCCATGAGAAGAACACTACATTCTATCAAAGAGCCTCCTGCAGATTTTACCTTTCCACCTCTCTGTGGAAAAAGGATATATTTTACTAGAAGTTTTGATAAAGTTGGAAAAACTGTCAGGTTTTTGGACACCTTCTCCAGGTCTGATACAGAAATTACCCATCTTCAAAGACAAATGTAAGCTAAGAATTTAATTATCTGAATCAGACTATCTTAGAGAAAAGGCAGCATGCACCTACAAAGCAGAAAGAGATGTTTTGCAGAGATCAGGGTGACAAAGGTGGTTTCTCCTATGGCAAAAGGAGGGGAAGACAGTTAATTCATCAGTGGTGAAACATAAAAGAGTTCTCGAGGAAAATAGGAAGTTTCCTGCAGATATAACCTTTGCCAAGCTGGTCCCTGGGTTCAGCTCACTCCCAAAATGCAGGGACAGAGAAGAGAGGTGACATCAGGACCGTCACAGGAGCAGGGCAGCCTCCTCTCAAGGGACAACTGAGTTGAATTGTACAGGGGGAGGGTGAGACTACGGATTGTGAAACCCAGAGTGGGCTGGGGGACTCAAAGAAAAGCACTGATCATCACAAAACGCTTTCCTGGAGTGCTGCCACCATCCTTTGGCAGGATGGCAGAACAGCACCAGCAGCTCTGCCGAGCACAGCAGAAGGTCCAGCCCTGGGAATAGGGCTCTGTTCCCTTCAAGAGAAGTGAAAGGGCAGTAATCCATCACTGCTCCTTCCAGTGTCCCTCAAGGCTTGAGGTCAAACAGGCAAATTTATGAGGTCACTGTGGCCAAATCCGAGTTTTCTTCAGTGCAGGCTTGAACCTCCACAGTTCCAGTCACAACTCTCACAAACACTTCAACTGTAATGAAACCATCAAAATTATAAAGATGAAAATGAAAAGCTTATGCTGCCACAGTGGTTAAAATTTTCAGGACTTTTATCTGCCTGTGACAGTTACACCTGAAGGCTATGGCTGGTACAGACAGAGGGTGGGATTTTCAAAAGTACCATTGATGTGACCTGGCTCTTGCCAAAGGCAAACTCATTTCAGTTAACTAATAATCACTGCCCTGCAAATATGTCATCTTGAGTTATCGCCCTTCCACGGTACCAAGAAACAGCATGAGTTAAAAAGCCCTGAGGGCTCCTGGGCCTTGAGACACATGCAATTTCCCCAGAGATGAATACAACCACTAAATGCCTTACAAATCTGTACTTTTTTCCTGCTGATAGAAGAAAAGAGCAGCAAAAACTGAGTGGGCTCAGTGGGTGAAAGACAGAAAAGCATCTTTTCACCTGAACACCCAATGTTCCTCTTCATCCTGGTTTTTCATCTCTCTACTCTGAGCTGTGAATTTCAGGGTCAATAGTTAGTAGGAAATAACAAAGATAGTGGGATAAATATTCCTTCAGGAGCCCACTGGTGTTGAAGCAACACTAAGTCTTACTCTGCACTGGCGCTGAAACTGTGTGGGCTGAATGAATCCAGCCATCAGCCAGCAGGAAGAAGGCAAGCGTGATCTCCTACAATACACAGAAATACCCATTGGAAAGGGTATCTCTCCAAGGAAATGATCTACAAATTAAAGCTGTGAGTCTTGCAGCACCATTCACTCTGTCAGCTTCTTGCTCTGCCTCCTAAGGACTGTGCTGCTGCTGTTTACTTCAAATTCATAGCACCCGATCTGAAAGCTTTCCACGACACAGTTTCAAAGCTTATTCCATTCAGAAGCACAGGAAATATTTCCAAATGAATTTCCAGTGCATCTGATGTTCTCTCTGTAAGTTTTTGAGCCGGGATGCAGAGCATCATGGCTGGGGTGGAACTGGTAGAATCTCTCACATGCCCATCTTTCACAAATACCTTCTCTGTTAATATATATTAGCAGTAATTAGCACAAACCCAGAAAATGCCCAGAGTTTTTATACAGGATTTTTTTTCCTTTCTTTTCATATAAATCAAAAAATTATCCCCATAATCATCTTGCTTCAACCAAGACAATGAGAGAAAATGTCCTGGGGCACTATCTGAGGTGCCAAGGCCACAGGAGAAAATATATTCCCATTAACAATAAAAGTAATGGTTATTCTTTTGAATTCAGTGTAACATAGGTTCCATTTTAATTGAAATTCAGCTAAATTGCTGCAAAACTTCTCTTGTTCCTGATAGTGTAAATGCCACAAGTTATAAACACAGATGAGCAGTATGAAAAAGAAATTATTCATTTCCAAAGACATGGGATCAGTCTGCATAGAGTTTTTGTAGCCCTAAAGTTACATACACACGTGGTGGTACAGTTCAGAAATTATCCCTTTTCTTATACAGCATAGACATTTTTCAGTGTTTTCCTACTACAGCTTTAACATTACATTTTACCTGCTGACTTCCCTGTTTTCTTGCCTCATGTATTTGAATCTGCCCAAAGCATTTGCAAAAGTAAATACTCACAGTCTGAAACATGCAGAATAAGAGAACATATTCCAAAACTCCTGTGCTAAATTTTCCTAAGATATTTTTTACTGTTGTTCAAAAACTAAAAATGGCATTGTAAAGAGATAAATCCTACTCCTTGAGAGACCCCTGGAAGAAAGAAACTTTTCAAAGCCTTCCATATGAGGGATGCAAGTTCATGGATTGTAAACTGTGCTGAAATACCCAGTTGTACCCATATACTTAATTCTCCACTGCTTCTCAAATTAAATTTACATTTTCAAGAGGACTTAATCTTCTATTTGCTTCAAACCTTCCCAATGTCTTTGTTTGCTTGCTTTAAGAACTACAGAAGTTTTTAGGTTTGAAAAGACCTAGAAGACCATTGAGCTCAACTGTTAATCCAGCACTGCCAGGTCCACCACTAAATCACATCCTTCAGTGACATCTACCTGTCTTTTAAATACCTCCAGGGATGGTGACTCCACCTCTTTCCTGGGGTATCTGTTCCAATGTTGGACAACACTTTCAGAATTTTTTCCAGCTATCCAATCTAAACCTATCCTGGTACATCTTGAGGTCATTTCCCCTTGCCCTTTTCCTTGTGACTGGGAGAAGAGACCAACCCACACCTGGCTACAGACTCCTCTCAGGGAGTTGTAAAGGGTGTTAAGGTTCCTCCTGAGCCTCCTTTTCTCCCGATTAAACACCCCAGCCCCAGCCACTCCCCATCAGACTTGTGCTCCAGACCCTTCACCAGCTTCATTGCTCTTCTCTGGACACTCTGTCGGGATGGAGCCTTAAAGTCTGAATCTCTGGAAACTAACAATTGCACAGAAAGGTCAGGACTGGGAGAAATACCCTTGGAGCAATTCACTGAGGAAATTGCTCCCACATCAGCACCAGCCAAGCTCTATCTCAACACCCAGTGGGTCCTCCCTGTGGCTGTCCCCACTGCCTCCACACTGGCTACGGACTGAGTGATAGCTGTGCTCTGGAAATAGAAACTGAAATAAAGAAATGAAATTAGAATCAGTTCCCTACAGATGGCTCTATCACTATAAAAGCCACCTGCTCTCAAATTAACACTTGTTTATATGTATATTTAGAACACCATAATAAATTAACACCCACTTGACATAAATGAGCTCTTCTGAATGGTGCTTCTCTTCCCAGTGGGTCACAGGAGGGGGAAAATGCTTTTTCCCTTGAAGGCTCTCAGAGCAGAAATGTAGTAGCAGCACAAACAGTGGGAGTATTGTGAATGGAGTAAACACATTTCATGTGCCTGAATTCTTTCTGTACAGAAGACTTGGATAAGTTTGGTAATTTTGCAAATACCATCTTGGAGCAGACACAGAGTACCTATATCAATGCCTCAAATCTAAAAAGTGTACAGCAGGTATTAAATCAGTAAAGTGGTCAAGCCTAAAGTCCACGCAAAAATGAAGAAAATAATAGGTCTGGAGAAAAGGAAAAAAAGAAGTAATAACAATAGAAGAAAAAAACATGAAAAAAATGAGAGGTTTAGCACAGAGACCAGGAAAGAGGTTTGGAGCTGTTTAAGAGATTAAGGACTTTCACTGTGAAGAAAAAAAAAAATCCCAAATCTGTTAGTTCAATGTGCAGCTGAAATGAAGGAAGCACACAAAATATGTGGTTGCTAGGAGGATATAACATAAATCAAAAGCACTACTGTAATTGCTACACACTGTAAGAAAGTGATAAGACCTCTCTGGGTATATTATACCTAGTCTTTGTTATCATATCGAGGAAAGCTCCCATGTGTTTTCAAAGAATGCAGTGCAGAGCAAAACAAAGTGAGCAGCCAGCCTGCAAAATTTAAATTATTAACTACAGAGAGAGTTTGGAAGAGAAACTGACAAACAGCAAAAGACAGAGGCTGATAGATGTGAGTCTGAACACTGAGTATTATTGACCAGAAAAAAATTCTGCTTCGGTTTATCAGCCCCAAAGTCTGGTTAATAAATTCATGCCCCTTCCTGAAGTCAATGAACTGCACAAACAGCTCCTAACCATCCCCATGTCCACCATCTCCTTGTGGGTACAACAGAAGTTGTTTCAAAGTCCTGAATATGTCCTGGTTAAAAGTAACCCACCTTTATAGCTAATCCCAACCCATCAGTAAAGATCTTAAGTGAGATTTCATCTTATACAGATTCAGAAGTGAGTGTTGGACTTTGATCCTTCTGGCAGAGGCCTCCTGAAATACCTTGGACAAAGAATTCCATGCCACAGTTTCCAATTGCAGAAAGGTGAAAGGTCTTCCCTGCTTTCCAGGAGTAACATGACAAAGAATGCGTTAAACAGCAATGGAATAATTTCAATAAAACATTACTTCTCCAGACATATTGGGAGATTCTCTCTCCCCTGCACCCCAGACATACCCTGACAGGCTTTAGAAATATTGGATGCAAAATATGGAATGGATGCTTCATGTAAAAATGGTGGGACACGGCTCTTAGTTTTCTCATGTGTACAAAAAGGTAAGGAATGATCCAGAGTCATCCCTCCTGAATTTTGGCTCTTGACTCAGGGCACGAAGTTGGGAATGCAGATACCTCTAAATTCCGTCTATGTCCTGGAATGGTTTCCTCTGAGGAGTTCAGCTATGGCATTTGCAAAAGAGATCAAACTACAGCCCTCCTGCCAAGGCAGAGTTTCAGTCCAGCACCATAACCACTCCACTCCATCATCAGAGCCTTGTTCCAGCTGGCCAGACTCTGCCCTGGGCTGTTGGTTCTCATCACCTTCCTTTTTCACTGCCCTTCAGGTGACTCCATGGCTTGTGTGCCTTCATTTGTAATTCTTTTCCCCCATTGCCCATCCATTTGATGATCTATTGACCTCGTGTCCAAGTTTGTTAAATATACAATTACCCACATAAACTGCAGCAATGCAGTCATAAACCACAAACTATAAATCAAAAAAATGCATGACTAAATGTCTTGTTTCTTATTATATTAGAAATTGAAGCTTCAGTGAAGTCACTAGTCTATCTTTCTAATATATGAATGTTTTGCAACATTTTCCAGCACAAGAAACACAATGGCCAAACACTGACACTGTTTAGACCAAGGCTGGAAGCTCTGAGACAGAGGCTTGTGAAAAATGTTTTGTATATTAGGTGGGGAGAATTGCTTTTGGGCATGACCATCAAACTCCACTGACGACAAAGAGAGCCTGGAGGTGACCACACTTCTCACTTAAATTTGTCTGCAAGGTTGGATGAACTCAAGCACACAATTCCCTGTGGCAAAGAGAACCAGGTTTTTGCATCGAGAGTAAAATGCTGCTGTGGGCAACCACTCTACCTGTTGGAAGTGGGAGAGGATTCTACCATGTGGATATGGTTGAGATGGTTACTGCCAAAAATCATGCAAATGCTAAAAAAGATTCAAAATATAGGGCAGGAACAAGACTCAGGAAGTGATAAAGTGCTAGCCAAACTTTAACCGGGCTCAAGGAAAAAGAGAAAGACTGGAAAATTCTGGATAAAGTCCCTTGTAGTTGGAGAAAAAATGACCACAATATAAAACAAAAACCCACAAGCAACTCTACCCAGGAAATTCTTTATCAAAATGTCAGAGAGTTCACATTTCACTTTTAATTTAAAAATAAATGAGTAAATATGTCTGTCTCTGTGTGTGTATAAAGTATGATTATTATAAAAGTAATAAAATATTTTTGAGAATGGGCTCTGACCCTCTGTGCAATGTGCTATGTAAAGAACAGAAAAAGCCTGTGCACCAGAAATCTCAAAATTTCAGAGAAGAGAGAGCACACATACATGGACAGACAGAGAGGAGAGAAACAGGGAAAGGAATGAAGGATGGCAAGGAGCAAAATGAGAAATCATTTGAAGGATGATAAAGGATGATAGTGAAATAGTTTCATGAGTGCTTAATGGGGCTCCTCTCATGCAATGGAAGACAGTAAGTCCTTGTTTGAAGATAAATCTGGGAAAATGGCTCCCACATGTACAATCACATCTTGTGATGATGGCACAACTGCTTGTTAGCTGTTTTCATTGCTGCTTCTCTTTTAATTCTTGCACACACAACAATACTATTGAAACACACTGAAGGATGCTAAGTCTGGACCCAGATACAATTTCTCTTCTGCCCAACTTCTACTGAAAGTGCTTTCCTTCCACTGCCACTTGTGCTGTCCCTGGAGTCATTAGTAAGTGCTAAAACTTCTCATTTGTATCACGTATTTTTTAGCTCAGCCTCCATTGGGCCACCACAAGCCTCACAGACCTGGGGCTTTGTTCAGCAGTCACTTGTCCAAGGAATCCCACCCCTCACAGCAACCCATGGAACATCACAAATTACTTGCTCACCCTAAAATGAGCCAAACCTGATAAAAACTACACACTTCCCATTAATCTGCTGGTCTTGGGACCATAAGTGACAGGCTGTGCTCCAAAAAGTCCATTACCCTGCCATGGCACAGCCAATCCTCACAGCAATAGCTGCTCCTCATCCACAAAAGGAACCAACCTTTCCTTGCAGCAGGAATGCCTGCAAGTCCAAAGGAAGATGTAGACCCCTGATGCTTCACCATGGCATTGTTGCCCCAGGAAAGCAGCATGGTTTAGATGGAAGTTTCTTTGCTAGCAATTTCTCTGCTAGGCTGCTTCCCAGAAGTCTTAAGCAGGATACCACATCTTCTTTATTTACTAGTTTCTCACAGCCCTTAAAAAAACATTATATTGCTGTCTGGAAGAGCAGAGAGAAACTAAAAGAGGGGGAAATATTGGCTCCCTGGGCAATGGAACTACTGAAGTCTTGTCTTCTATGGCTCTGTGGCTCATGGTGAGATTCTCTGATGTCTAACAAGGTATCAGCTCCTGCTGATGTTTCTTCCTTGGCTAGACAATTCCTATTTCTCCTTTGTACAGGGCCTCCAGTGTCTCAGTGAATAAATCCATACTGCAGCCTTTAATATGGTGGAGGCACAAAAAGAGTCTCTTCTTTATGAAACCATCGATTTTCATGAATCTTGTCAGACTTTTCATCCCATCTAGCTGGTGTTGGTCGGTTGAATCAAAAAGCTACTGGAGAGAAGCAGAAATGATTGTGCACTCACACACACACTGTGGTCACATAACACCTCATTTGCCCAGAAAACCAGACTGGAGATCCTCCTCTCTGTGCAGAGCATCGAGAAAACACTTCCAACAGAATGAAATTATTCACACTGTATCACAGAGGCAAGTTCTCAGCACGTACTCTCTGCTAACTATGCTCCGTCGATGCAGAATCCACCAGCTCCAGGCTCTGAATTAACATGCAGACCAGCAATACAAAACCCCAGTCTTTTCTGCAGTTTCTATTCATCAGTTCAAGCAGGGATGAACATACTTTATTTTTCTCCCCAGATGGTTGGAAGCTGCAAAGTAATTTAGCAGCCTATGTTCTTCTAAAAAAATTATCATGCTTTTTCTTTCCTGGGTGACTTCTGCATCCCCTGCTGACTTGCTTAATGGTACTGAGAGTTATGGAATGATATTGTTTTTATTATGTGCCTTTTTATTTTTAAATTGCATTTTGACACACAGTCTATCCATTCACGGGTCTTTAAAGAAGAAGATTTGCCCAAGTGCCTCCAACATCTAAGTAACAGAATGGTTACCTTGAAAAGACACTGAAAATAAGCCAAGGTGCCTTTGGGACAAGAGTGATTTTCAGTCCTTTCATTTTGGCATTCTGTAAAGAGGCCACAAAACTACTCACTGACTTGTGAGAGGCAGTCAAACAGTCCAGGAGAAGTTTTCATCTGGATTTTAGTCCTAGCTGGGAGCCACATAGAGAAATCAGGAAACAGCATGATTTTAAGAAGGATAGCTCTCTTCACTAAGGCCTGACAAATGCTGGCATCTTCCTGCCCCTTGTGCACCCAGGAGCACTGGACATGGCTATCAGACTGGGTCCCTGAGAGACAAAAAGGGAAAGAGAAACTAACCAGAGCCAAGGGCCATTTGTGGGCACTGGAACCGAGGCCTTTACAAAGTCAAATTGTTAACACAGTCACAGACATGGTTTTGGCCCTTGACAAGCAGTGCTCCTCCAGAACACCTGGGTGCATTGGGAATTAACACGGGTGTTGGCTCACTGCCGAAAAGCAATTCTCATCCTTTCTGGGGAGGCTCCAAGAGTTTAGCCATGGAGATGCAGGCAGCAGGTGCCAGATGGCTTCAGAGCCTGAGAACTGTCCCAGGCACATTTAATCTGCTGCAGCCAGGGCAGCCCATCAGTCTCAGTGAACAGAAATGTGCAGGCTGTTCTGCACAGGGACATCCCGTTCCCTTCTCGTGCTGCCTCCCCATAAGGAGCAGGCATTGCAGGAGAGACCCCAAGGGAGCACTGTGCTTGGGGACAACAGGGACAATTAATCCAGCCCACAAACACTCAGTCCAAAGGCTGTTGCTGGCAGCTTACAGGGTAGCAAACGGAAGAGTGCTCTGACATGAGGAGTGCAGCCGGCAAGGAACAAGTCGTGCTGCAGTGCACAGACTTCCAGCCAGCTGCTGGCACCCAGATCTCAGACCACAACAGATAATTCAGTCTCCTGTTGACAGAGGGGGAACAGACTAGGTCCAGAAGGATCAGAACTCATTTAAGGTGATGACCATCATCCTGCCTAGCACACTGGAGACTTGAAACAGGGCTCTGCCATCCTGCTTGATGCCAGAGCCCTCAGCTGCACCAGGTAGCAGCATACATGTTTCTCCAAAGCACGGATGAAATCTTCTGTACACTCAGATGGACTTATTTCACTGCAGTTCATGGAGAGCTGAAAAAAATCCCTTCTTGACACAGAAAAATCAACCTCAAGATGCATTCAGCTTTATAAGATCTTCCTTAACAAGAACCAAGCACCAGCACCTCTCCTAAATCAGGCTTGAATGTTCCAAGCTCCATATTCCTGACATTTCTTGGTCTGACAGCAGCAGCAAGAGACACCAGGGTCTTCCCAGCCATCCACTGGCAAGAGCTCTCAGGATCAAAATGCCCCCAAGGAAAGCCATGTGGGGCTCAGTCTGCACCCTTGCAGTCAGCAGCTGCTGAGCAGAGCCAGTGCTGCCTGAGCAGTGGGAATTGGGGATCAGCCTTTCTCCTGCCTTCTGCCACTAACCTGCAAAGAGACTGTGAGCAAAACACCTTGCATCTCTGAGTCGACATTTCATACATTATTTGTTGTTTATTTCTGGGCATGATGAATAGTCGGGATGTCTGGCACAAATCTCAAATAGGAGGCTACTGTGATTCAAACATAAATCAATTCTCTGTGAGACATCTCTTCAAAAGACACTTAATTTTTGCCTCTTTCTCTCCAGTACCATTTTTGCTTTTGGTTCATCTCTATCCCTGTTCCTTTGCCTTAACCACAGAGGCCAGTATGAGATGAGGTTTGGGAAATGTGCAGGCATTATTTAAAGATTTATCCCTGCTGCAGCAAATCCTTTCATGCTTCTGGTTGCTAATTACAAGCAAATACTTTGATAACCATGGAAATCACTTAACTCTCCTTCCACCTTTCAAACACTGTGTCAAACTGTGTATAAATGCACATCTTAATCCAGTTTGATCACAACCTGAAACGAATAAGCTAAGAATAGGCTCTCACAGCTTAACAGATGAAAGTTGAAAACATTTGCTTACTATTTGGGACCCATTTCTATTTGAATTAATGAGCACGGTGCTATAAATATCTAATTTCCATGAATTTCAAATACTGTGGGAGCACATCTGGGATGTCAGCATTGGGGAAGAAGCATCTTTGCTTCTTTACTGCAGCAAATCAGTGACATTTCGATTTTAACTTGAGGCCCCAGCAACTTTTCCCTGCCAACACTTGACCCTCTCTGGAGAATTTTTAGCCAGTGAGCACTTCTGCTGGGAGAAAAAATACAGAGCCTGGAAAAACCCCACAAACCCTAATCTGCTTAATTAACTGTGATAGAAATAGTATTCACATGACAAAGTAAAAAGAATGGAATGGTGCCCAAAAAAAAAAAAAAATCAGGGCTGCTATTAGAAAAGACATATTCATTGTAAGGAAGTATAATTCTCTCTGTATTAGAATGCTTGTCTTTTATCTGTAGTATATTATCTTTCTGAATGTTACTATGAATGTGCTGCCTTCTACAGTGTTTTTTCTTTATCTGACAGCACACTGAGCTCCCTGATAGCAGGCTTTGCATTTTGAGTTTGAATATGCCTCTGCCACACACCCACGGCTTTCCATCACAAGCAATAAATATATTTATTTCATTTTTTTTCTAGAATCTTGTTTTGTGTAGTGCTTTGTTTGCTCCAGAGAGATGTGCATGACTACATACATGCTAAAACTTTTTTGTCAGAAATGAAGATCAGTGCTCAGGAATTGTGTTTAGACCAAGAGATGAGACTGGGGATGGATGGTTGGATGGATGGACGGATGGAGGAGAGATGTTAAGACTCAAAACAGCAGTTCCTGTTGTTGCTGTGGATTTTTCTTTTTTTCCTTTCAAGGCACAAGCAGACAACTGCCTCATTCCTCAGTCAAAGTAGTATTAGGATCCTTATGTTCTTTCACAAGATCTGGCAGAGGTTTTCCACTGTAAAAGATTTCCATCAGGAAAAGCCTGATTGATAAAACCAGCTCTGTTTACATAATCATACCAATTTTGACAAAATTTTGAAGAAAAGATAAATTCTGACTTTATATCAGCTCCAGTCTCAGCAGTTGACTCATACACAAAAACCGTGCAGAACTGAAACTTCATCCTTTATAGATTTTTACATATCCCGACTCCCCATGTAAAAAATTTAAATGAACGAAGAAAGAGTTGTATCCAATGACACCATTAATCATTTCTGCATTCTGTGGTATGAGATTTGAAATGTTTCCCTCCAATGTTGCTAGGATAAAAGAAAACCCTTTCTGTATAGCTACTTCATTAGATTTCTGAGCATGGCAGGATCATGGGAGGCTTCCACACCTAGCAGCATGCTTAGAGCAAGGGCAGGGCTGCAGGACAAAGTTTGAGAGTGGTCAGTGCTCTGCCTGCAAATACTTGACAAAACTGTGCCAGCCAACACTGAGTCACAGGCTGACGCACTGCATTATTATTGAGACACAGAGCCTCTGTCCTTTTCCTGGACACATTAATGCATGGGCAGCCTCTGCTACAACTACAAATGCTGAAATGCCTGACTTCTTCCTGCAGCTTTCAAACAGATACTGGAATTTTTCTATTATGAGTGACATCTACCTAAATCCATGAATAAAACATCCTCAAAACTAATTCCTGGAAAAGGTGACCAATACCCCTGGCCTTTTAGTCCACGAATTCCATCCATAGAAACAAAGAGGACAGGTTTGGTTCACAGAAGTAGCTCTTGAGATCATCAGATCTGGACTTGTCACAATGCATACTTTATACAGAGTAAATTGATCATTAAGAGAGAGAAAATGAAAGAGAGAAGGAGAGAAGGGAGG